>BMAW01077810.1:29598-54236 GCA_019974015.1 Nephila pilipes | reverse complement strand
CCCGAATCACCGCAACTGACAGTAGATAGTCCTTTTACATTTTAAAACGATTTAAGTGTGATAACAAAAGGTTCTATAGTTGGTAAAGAAAAACAGGGAGTTTCGATATTCATTTGCAAAATATTAAGGGGTGATAGAAAACACTTAAACAAGCATTTTTCACCATACAACGCATAGGTGGAGAGTAAGCGGTGAACAGCTAGACGTTGCTGTAATGAAAACCATGAAGTTTTTGGTTTCATCTTATTAATATCGCTCTAGAAAGAATTCGAGAGCTATTGGCGATGGACCTTGTAATTGTGAGGCCAAGTCAAATGACGAAGACGACACCTGAGTTGGCATATTCCTCTCCAAACTTCCACACCACGACATCGGAAGTTTTTGAGCCTCGACAGATTTAACATGCATCAGCCTCAGCTAAACGCCAAGTCTTTAACGGTATTAAGGTTCGAACCTACAACTCAATGAAAACTGCCACCACGAGTCCGCTACTATGACCAGAAAAGCATACAGCGCGAGTTTTCTTACGCAACGTCATTTCCACCGTGGATTTCAGAAGGCATGGAGATGCATACAGTAAGCAGGGAAAGGTCATGCTTCCTGAAATCAACGGTAGAAATGATGATGTGTGAGAAAACTCGCGCTTTATGCATTTCATTACTGCACCGATTAGCGGCTCACCTCCTGCTCTCCACTTATGCATTGTAGGGTGAAAATTGCTTGTTTAAATTTTTTTCTACCATCTTTTAAGTGTTTGCCTATGAGTTTTGATACTCCCTCTTCATTAGGTATTTGTTCATGTCTTATAATTGAATGCTAATTGCTGATAGGAACTGTGAAGTATAATTTCCAGAACTGGTGATATTCCAACATGCATTCCAGTTATGAAGGAGCTGTCCTTGGAACATATGCTTCAGGAATTTGTAGGTATTTGCTACAAAAAATTACAATATTAACTGAATGATCAGCGACTCTCCTTGAAATAGAATCCAGCATGGCACATGATTTATTGAATACGTTATAGCTCTCACAGTGCAATAAACATTTCATCCCAAGTGGTGTTTTTTTTTTTTTTTTTGCCACTTCTGCTCTAAGCTAAACTCATTTTCCCTTTGCTGTGATGTTCCGTTATAATCTCTCGTTAGAATTATTGAGAAAATTGAATCAAACCAAAAAATTACAAGCCTTTATAAAATAAATGCACATGTGTGTTAAATAGAATAAATAATAGAATTAAAAATAGAATACAATATTTGTTTTTTTCTTGGGAATATCTAAAATAAAATAACACGTTTTTCTTACCGTTGCATTAATTGATACATTCAAATTTAATAAATAAATTTGAAAATGTGAGCGTTCTTGTGCATAAAATTTATTCACACGATCTTGTGAAGTGATTAACGATTTAAAATTAATTTTGATTTTTAATATATGAGCTTCCTTTCGTTGTGCTTTTTTTTTCCTTTCACGCTTTCTATTGTTGCGGGTTCGAGTTTCGGCAAATGAAATCTTGCCACAACATCTGAAAATTAAAATTTTAATATTATAAGAATTCATTTAAATTTACAATGTAATTATTTTATTTGGGTTTTAATTAATTAATTTTCTTCCAGTTTTCTGGTATTGTATGTCATATTATTCTTTGTGAGAGCTGTAATTTCTGCCCTTACTGTAATGAATTACGTACTCGCTTCAGAAGTAAGTAGAGATTTTTTGAAAAATAACAATGGAATGTGTTACACACATGAAATTCATTTACGTTTATTAAAATTTACTACCATTAATAAATTTCTTAAATGTGTAAATTAACAACAATAAATATTCCTTCATTCATATTTTAATATACTCATCACTCAATTTTATAAAATGTAGCATTGAGCAATTTAATTATATCCGGCGTTTATAAATTATTGTCGGGGTATCCTTAACTCGTAACTTTTAATTAAAGAACAGGGCGGAACATATTCGTTATGTACAACTGAGTAAGTCTTTTTAATAACACAATGTCACATATGTGTATAAAGTTGCAACTCAAAATGTTATTAATTTAACAATGATTATATTCAAATAATAATTAACTTTGAAATTTAATCAAAATCATCGAAAAGCTATAATTGATTTAAATGGGGAGAAAGTTGGAATATGATACATTGAGACGAGATGTATGTTCCAGACAAGCGTTCCTTAGCATTTGCGATGTAAAGCTATGGTTTCTTAGAAAAGTGGAGCCATAATCTGGAGGCCAGAATATTCCGGAGGAGGATGCGACTAAAATGTTGTCTACGTAAATCAGATATCAATTGTGTGCTGATAAGCGTCGAATGTAAGAGGAACATAAATTAATGGGTCAGCTATAATTTCCCATTAAAGACTTGATTAGGAAGATTACATAAAATGACGTCATTCACCGCAATATTGCATCCACCAGATAACGGCTCCGCTTTCTTAGGAAACTATAGCTCATAACTTTATTATGAACTATAGTTTCAACATATTTACCTTTGGAACGTAGCGGCCATATCAAACTTGAGTTAACGCATGGAGGGCCCTCGGGTCTTCTGGACAATATCTTTGACATACCCTTAAGCCAACGGTTCACTAAAGTCTAATTGAAATTATCTGAAGAAGAAGAATTTTTCCTGTATGAATTCCGAAAGCGATGTTGTGAGTAATGGCGATGGATTTTATTTCGAAGAATCACATTACGTACACTTCTTTCTCTTGTGATTGATTGCTTATGAATGTCGCATTCAGAAGCAAAACGATGACTATTGGCGACGGACCTCGTAATTTTGAACCTGGGTCAAGTGACGAGGACGACACTTGAGCTGCAACCTCCCTCTCTAAATTTCCCCGCCATGCCATTGCGAAGAATTGGAGTCTCGATACATTTAATCTACATCAATTCACTATCTTAAGTGGCATCAGGCATCAAACCAACGACTCGATGAGAACAGCACTGGCCTCAAATCCGCGCCCATCACCCCTTGGCAACTACAACCACTCTTTTTCTAGTGCTCTCGCCATTCTGGATTCTATAATGTGAACCCCTCTAAAAGTTGCTGCAAAAATTGATGGAGTGCACTCGACAGAGAATATTGAGTTCCCTCGTGATGGGTTATATGATGATTTAGGCTGCCATGCGTAAATCATTTAAATTTTGTTTGAAGAAACTTTTTGCATTGTACATTACGAACATGTATTAATATTTTTGTCACGTTTCTTTTTCAACAAACGTTATGAGGTAAATAAGTTCCGATTTTAATTTATGGAGACTTGTATAGTCGTTTGGACTGCTTTCATTAACATCGCAGCGACTTGAAGGCATCTGGCGACTCGTAATTCTGAGCCATGGTCGAGTGAGAAGGAAGGCATTTGTCCCGATACCTCATTCCCCTAATTTTCACAACTCCATCCCATGACGTCTAATTTTTATTTAATGGAGAGTATTCCCCATAATTACAGTGGCCGCGGTAGCCTAGTGGTCTTTGTCGTGGACTCACTAGATGGAGGTTTTTTTATCGTCACGTGTTCAAGCCTTGATGCATTAAAGACCCGCCATGTAGCCGGGGATGACGCACGTTAAATCTGTCGGGGACCAAAGTCCTCCCGTTGGCGGGAAGTTGGGGTGCCAGCTCAGGTGCCGTCCTCGTCACTTGACCAAGATTCAAAATTACGAGGTCCGTCGCCAATAGCCCTCGTGTTGTTTCTAGTGTGGTGTAAATAAAAACAAACCAAACCAAAAACCATAATTACAAATGGTGGAATAAGGATTGAAGACTTCCCGTCACGCTATCGTTTAGTTTAGTTTAGTTTTTATTAACGTCGCACTAGAAGCAACACGGGGGCTGTTGGCGACGGACCTCGTAATTTAGAACCACGGTCAAGTGACGAGGACGACACCTGAGCTGGCACCCCCCCCTCCTAACATCCACACCACGCCACCGGGAGGACTTTGGGCCCCGAATAGATTTAACGTGCATCAGCCCCGGCTACACGGCGGGTCTTTGGTGGCCAAGGATCGAACCCGCGACTGAACGAAAACCACCGGCCGCTAGTCCACGACCTTGACCACTAAGCTACCGCGGCCCGTCACGCTATCGATCATTATTATTATGTTTTCGATTTTAGATAGTAGCTGCGTTAGTCGAGCTATCATAATCACGAATTCATAAACGGGGTTGTTTCCGTCAATTTCTGATGCCGCTGAAGACCCGCCGTATACCCTGATGCACGTTAAATCTGTCGTGGCTCACAGTCCTTCTGTTGGCATGGTGAGGAAGTTTGGAGATGGAAATGTCAGTTCAGGCATTGACACTTGACCTTAGTTTGAAATTACGATTAAAAGTGAGACTTAATTATGCTAGTGAATCAGTCAAAGAAATGGCTTTTTATATCATATAAAATTATACCGTTCAAAACAATTATTAAGAAAAGTAAGAGTAAAGGAAGAGAGAGGTGTGAGAAGCCTAATAAATCAGATATGAAGAAGAAAGTTTATCAGTAAAAGAAGTAAAGTAGTTTAGTGATTATTTATAAATAAAAAAAAAGTTTAAAAGTAAATGTTCATAGCCTGATGGAATAAGTGCTGTGTTTTGGCCGCAAGCTCTAGAATTCCACATCTGATACAAATGTTGCAAAATTCTCGATCCAGTGTGGATGTATGGGGGAAATTAGTCCAACAAGGAGGATATAATTTATTCATTAATATTCAAGGCAAACACAAGTAGCAAAACTGGACAACATAATATTGAAACACGGCACTTTTACAGATAAATAATGTGACAGGTACAAATACAGCATTTGCACAGATCAGCAACACAGATACAAAACGGCGATTGCAATGGCAATCAAACGCCCACAGTGTTTTCAATAACGTTCAGCCCACTAGCTTACCAGTTCGCACTACGGGCCAATTTCCAAAGTAATACTTCGGATTAACTCAAAAGCATACGGCAGTCCCGACTGATTCCCTGGAACACTAAGGCCACTTCTCGACAGATTCGATCGGCCAGTTCCCAACCGGTTCGCTAAGGCTTTGGACATCTCCGTATGAAGAGCTATACCAGCCAGGTGAGACATCGCATAGAAAAATCAGGAAATGTCCATAATTCTCGCACTAATCGAGATATCGACAAGAATCCAGCATTTTTGAGACACATCATTTTGTCGTCCAGATTGAGGGATGTTTGCTCAAAGCTTTAATTTGTATTCGACGGATATTTGTGAATGTCTCTCCTTTTTTACCAGAATAACGTTGCAGTGAAGCGTCAGCGCAAATTCGTAATAATAGAAAATGGAAAGGAGAAAAAGGTATCAATGTCTACTCTTATCATGAAGTTTTTAAGACTCCAAAACAAAAGAAATCTGCTTTTCTTAAAAAAAAAAAGAGAGAGAGAGAGAGAGACAATAATTAGGATGCTACAATACCTAAGGGCGATTACACAAACTATTCCCCATCGAGGGAAACCAAGTATAAAGCGTGTTATTGAACCGTGCTTTAACGGTGTTCATCCATACTTATTTTGTTATTGTCTTCCTCAGGTCTATCCTACTACAATACGAGCCATGGGTGTCGGAGTGAGTTCATCTATTGGATGGCTAGGGGCAGCCATGGTACCGATTGCTACTCAGGTGGGTTTTTCTGCTATGTTCTTCACAGGGCAAAAGTCTGTGGGGAAGTCTTTTTAACTATCGCGAAAATGGGACTTGACTCCATTTCTCGTGATTTGTATTCTTCATCATGTGAGATCATTACACATATGAATTCAACGTTCAACAGTCCCCTTTAACCTCATTTCAGAAATGGGATGGCTCCAACAGCTAGATTACTGCTGCCTCATTTAATAAAAATGTTGATAAATTTTCTACGATTTTAAAAAAAATGTTATAGAAAGTATCGGTAGAAAACAAAATCAGAATACCTTGAAATATTGTAACTGATATTAGGTAGAAATTGGGCAAATGATACACATTTAAGAAAAGGATACTGAAAATTAAAAACAATTTCATTTCAGCTACAAAAGGGGGGGGGGGGAGAGAACAGTTAGAAAGAGTTTGAGGGAGATTTGTTCTAAAAATTTGCGTACATGCAAACACGCGACTTCACTCCAATCTAAGAAAAAAGTATACAGAGAAAAACGTTTAGCATGAAAGCGCTTTACATAAAATTCGCTCTGAATGAAAGATCCAGTAGTAGAGAATGTGTTGCATGGAACTGAAATATATATATAAGTGTTTGTGCGTGTGTTTGTGCATGCGTGTGTGTGTGTGTGTGTGTAACGATCCTGTCGACTAAATGTAACGTATTTATTTTAAAGTTTGTTCAATAGTAATGAATCATTCCATACATGGCCGAAATACTTTTATTTCCATATTGTAGCAGACTTTAGTCGGGCTTCGGCCACCAATGGCTAAAGCGAAATTACCATACAAATCTCAAATGATCAGAGAGAGAGAGGACGATCGTAAGAGAACAGAAGTAAGGTAATGAGAGGAGTATAAGAGGAGAGCGTTATTCGCTGTGTTTTGTTCTTTATATGAGGGAAAATTCAATTAAACGTCAGAGTCCAAACTGTCTGATTGGAGGGACTTCCAGGGATGATAAGTATAGACCTAAAGTCTGGTAATGATCATCCCTACAGGTCTGTTCCGTGAGAAGAGAGCATTGTCTGGGAATTTTTTAGAATGCATGATTGAATTAATTAAAAAGAATACGAATTGTATCAGGAAATACGAATGAACATTACCGTTTAAAGGAGAGAATGGGCAAATTTAGTAAATTAAATTATTTAAGTGAGAAATTAATGTGAATTAAGTTAAATCATTACATATATGTATGTGTGTATATATATATATATATATATCTTTTAAAAGTTTTGTGAAAATATTTCATATCATTCAAATACAAGCTGCATATTTCTAATGCAACGCACCCGATGGATGGAAATGGAACGCGCGCCCGAAACAACGTTAAGTACAGTTCACGAAAAACAATAAAAACACTTTAATGCGATCATAATGCGAAGACTCTATAAATTAACTCTAAACGGCGACAAACGACACTAACAGATCTATTAAGCTCATCCCTATTCCTAATGTACAACAGACACGGCAAGCTTGTGCGCAGACGTGATGGATTACGGAGCATTCATTTCACTTTAAATTAAGACAATTACAGAGGTTATTTAATGTGTTTACGCCCATTCTGAAACTGAGTAGATAATATAAATATCCGACAAAGCATTTCATTATTCTGGCAACGACAGAATTAAATTTCAAACATTGGACCTTAATTTAATTAATTTTTCTTGTTATATCTTGCTTACTTCATATATCTGTAATCCGATTACTTTTTAGTCCATTATTCCAATTTTTGTAGCTCTAAACTTGTAATAATATTGGCAAATGAAACTTTTTGGAGCATAATTTATAAAAACACGACACAAGTGAAAAATTAATACAAAACAATGATATTCTAAACAATTCGGGGTGAGTTACTTTAATTTATTTCTTTTATAAGCACGTGAAGAACACTTACAGAAATTCGAGAACATTTTACTGTTCAATACATTGCCCGTATGCAGTTGTAATTGTAAGCAAAGATGATATGCAACCCACGGGAAAACAAGAAATATTACGCTGAAATTAAAACTGACAGTTAGGATAGACAATGTGTGAAAATGCGAGCAGCGCCGTGTCTCGACCTGGTGGTAAAGGTCAAAACAAGTCCGAATACATATGAAAAATTGGATGGCAAAAGGCTCTTTCGATGCCGGATTAGAAAATATACCGAATCATCTAATGCCAAGTTAAGGATGTACTTTTTTCTGTGATACTTTTAATACTTAAGATGATACTTTTATAAAAGTATCTCACATATATTTTTCTATGTTTAGAATTAGAGGCATATGTTACTATACCAGCTAGAAAACAATCCGAATTTGAGTAGTAGTGAAAGCTTGTGTAACAGGTCAAATGAAAAGTCCCCGGCTTGACACATAGATGGCGCTACTAGAATTAAATCCAAGTGTTTTTTAGTTAGCCCTAACCCTCAAAAGATGCGTGTATAAATTTGACAGCGATCGGATCATTAGTTTGTGAATTATAGCATTTTGAATGAAGCAACTTTTGTTATTGTGAAAAAAATGGATAAAAAGGAATTTCGCGTGTTGATAAAATATTTCTTTTTGAAGGGAAAAAATACAGTTGAAGCAAAACCTTGGCTTGATGCCGAGTTTCCGGACACTCCCGCAGGAAAATCAACCATCAAGGATTGGTATGCTAAGTTTAGACGTGGTGAAATGAGCCCCGAAGACGGTGAACGCCCAAAAGAGGTTGTTACCGACGAAAACATTAAAAAAATCCACAAAATGATTTTGAATGACCGTAAAATGAAACTGAATGAAATAGCAGACACTCTAAAGATATCAACTGAACGTGTACATTCACGAATATTTGGGTATGAGAAAGCTCTGTGCAAAGTGGGTGCCGCGCGAGCTCGCTTGACCAAAAACAACGACGAGTGGATTATTCGGAGCAGTGTTTGAAGATGAGCAAGCGTAATAAACCCGAGTTTTTGCGTCGATATGTGACAATGGATGAAACATGGCTCCATCCTTTCACTCCGAAGTCCAATCGACATTCATCCGAGGGGACTGCACACGATGAACCCGCTCCAAAGCGTGGGAAAACGCAACAGTCGGCTGGCAAGGTTATGGCGTTTGTATTTTGGGATGCGCATGGAATAATTTTCATTGACTACCTTGAAAAAGGAAGGACCATCAACAACGACTATTACATAGCTTTATTGGACCGTTTGAAGGACGAAACCGCCGAAAAACGGCCGCATTTGAAGAAAAAGAAAGTGCTGCTTCACCAAGACAATGCACCGTGTCACAAGTCAGTGAAAACGATGGGAAAAATCCATGCATTGGGCTTCAAAATGCTTCCTCATCCACCGTATTCTCCAGATCTGTCCCCCAGCGACTATTTACTGTTCTCAGATCTCAAAAGAATGCTCGGTGGGAAGAAATTTTCGTCGAATGAAGAGGTGATCGCCGAAACTGAGGCCTATTTTGAAGCAAAGGACAAATCGTACTACAAAAATGGTATCGAAAAGTTGGAGGGTCGCTATAATCAGTGTATCACTCTTGAAGGGAATTATGTTGAATAAAAAAAACTAATTTTGCCAAAAAAAATGTGTTTTACTATGGTAGGCCGGGGACTTTTCAATTGACTGTTACATTGCGAATCTGCAATACTTTTCCCTCGTTTTCCTCTCGATATCATTCAGTGTAATAAGTCTTTCATTTCTTCAGTTTATTTCACGTTATATTTTGTACATTATATAATCTTTAAACTTAGTGCCAAGAGCTGTTTCTAGCAGAAGTTTTTGCATAAAATTGTGTGTTTTTAACATAGCTCCTACCATGCGGTGTTTAAATATATTGTACACATGGGCAACCGTCATCGCAAAGCTACACATTAACTAAGGAGATCGCTATCATTCACGTAGCGTCGACAAATGTATAACATATTTCCAACTGTTCAATTAAATTCATAATTATCAAAATTGTCTTACAGAGAGTTTAAGTAATTTAACCACGCCTTCTTTGAATGCCCTATAAATAAGGTATACGTTATTGTTTCGTCTCCGAGAGAAAATTGAAGGAAGAGGTGGGGAGGAAGGGAACAGAGTTCATTTCTTTTTCCAACACTTGATATTCAATATCTGAGTAATGAATGAGTAACAAGTTTAACTGTAATTTAATTATGCAGTGAGGGGCGGTAACGGAATAAACGGCTTCTTCATCATTGGTCATTCTAATTTTCTGAACAGTCTTGAACAGCCTTTTGTATCATTGCAGGTTCTAGTGATATCGCATCCTGTAGCTGTGCTCTGTACTAAGGGCTCCTTGGTTTTATTGGCTGGACTAGCGGTAATTTGTCTTCCGAAAGACACGACGTATATCCGATTACAGGTGAGTTAAACTAAATACCTCTCCACCAAACTCAAATACTTTTGCGCGAACTGGGGGGGGGGGAGGTAAATGAATGCCCTTTCTACCAAAGTTGCATTAAATGTACTATAAAAAATTGTATGCTGTACTCGTGAAAGATTGTGCACATTCCGCTTTATTCCTCGCAAGTGCGGAATGTGGATGCTTCCAGACTTCAACCCAAGGCTACTAATTAAAAAATAATAATAACTGGCGTTTTTGAGTCTGAGCACTTAAAAAATACAAGTAAAAACATTTTTAACTGAAATGTGCGTTTAATTAAAGACGGACAAAAAGGTATAAAAGTATTTTTAATGTAAAATAATACATAATTGATAAAAGTGTCAGACGCTTATCTAAGATGCCTATGAGGTACGAATAATTACCGATAAATTAAGTACCATATCTACCTACTTATATAGGAGATCAGAGAAGCATTCACGTCACAAGCTTTTATGAACTGTATAGTATTTTACATTCTAAGAAATTATTTTTATATCTTTTAGTCATCATTAAATAAAAGCTTCATTTAAAAAAATGGTTTTTTTCTTTTCATCTGCACATTTATTTAATTCTTTTAGACCTGGAAATTTAAAACCAAAAAAAGCAATTAAGCGAGCTATATGTGTGTGAAAATATCAAATCAATTCGACGTTGCTAAGTGAAAGACCCCGGCACCCAAAGTCCGTCACTGCATTGAATTGCCATCAGTCTTATACTTGCATGCAAAATTTCAAATCGATTTGTTGGTAAGAAGTTGCTCTTAATTCGAGTTCCAAATGCAAAATCAGGACTAAACCCCCCCCTTTCCTGTATGAAACGGCTTGAGTTGTGCCTCCCCTGTATGAACATACCAAAGCTTTGTAATGTCATTGGAAGTATACGTATATGTAAAATTTTAGCTCTATCGAATAATAGAAAGTGGCTCAAAATTCGAGTGCAAATTTTCAACTGAAAAGAGACTTACGGGGTGTGGTTAGTAAATAGCGAGGCGAAAGCTGTAAAACATTTTATTCTGATATCATACATACTTACTTATTATCACCTTCAATAATCACCCCTCCTCTATCCCTACAACACTCCATGAAAATCTTGAAACAGTGCTGGAAGTCTTCTTCTGCCAGCTCTTTCAGGACGCGTGCCGCTTTCTCTTTCACAGCTTAAGCAACTCAAGTCTTGTTCCTTTTAATACAGATTTAACCTCAGGAAACAGATAAAAGTCGCATGGCGCACGATCTGACGAATAAGGTGATTGATCTAACACTGGGATGCTGTACTTGACCAGAAACCCCTTGACAGACAATGTGGAATGAGCCAGCACATTGTCTTGAAGGAAAAAAAATCTGTAAGGAAATTCTGTACAATTCCTAGTCTCAATAATTGCACGAATACTTAACCGGAGGTCACATCGAACTAGGTTACCGATTTCTTTGATATTGTCATCCGAATTTGACGCGGGAGGGCGACCCCGGTGGGAATCACCTTTCAACGTCTTCTTTGCCTTCTTGAAAACGCTTAAATCACTCAAAAACACGCGTACGTGACAATCATTTATTACCATACACTTCTTTTAATAAATTATGAGTTTCAGTAGCAGTTTTTCCCAAGTTTGATATGGAATTTCACAACAAATCGTTGCTCGCTAAACATTTTTCCTGCGAAACAAAAAGATAACTCGGAAGCGAACGAAGGTTACGGATTTGTTTTTAGAAACGAGAGGCACCCTGCATTCGATAGAGAAGGTTTCACGCTAAACAGCTATCGGTCGCTGGTGTTTATTTAATTGCCACACCTCGTATACCCATACATATGAATGTAGCAAGTTAAATAAGTGTTCATATTGTGACGCCCGCCCGACCCGGGCTTCCTCTTGTGCCATAACTAGATTCAATTATTAAACACTAAGACACAATAATCAAAGAGACACTAGAACAATATTTGCGGAATTTATTAACTTCTATTTACTATGACAACAACTCACTATGCTCTCCTGGGGAATATTTTAAGTGACTAAATTCAACCCACCAATAGTAATCTAACAGACTCTTACCACTAATCCTTCCTCGACTGCAACTCAGACTCTGGACCAACTGTTGAAAACAGTAGTAAATGAACGTCTTGCAACAATCTTTAATCTAACCCTCTATTTCAACCTCTCTTTCCACTCCTCCTTCCGCTTATCTATAACTTCAGCTTCTCTATCGCGACTTTCAGTCGGAGTTTATATATTTCCTAACTCTCTCGCTTCACTTCATTTCTACCTGCTTTACATACTCACGTTTCATTTTTGGTTGGGCAAAGGTTGTTTAGCAAAAGCAATCAATCTCAATTAAAAGTCCCCAAGGTTAGTGAAGAGAAACCGTGAATAGCTCAATGTCACAGTATAATAACAGCGAGACTTTCTGCCTTTTCGATTTCGAAAAAAAAATCTATTCTTTCCAGCAACATTTCAGTTTGAACATCAAACTGGCAAATTCAGTTACTTTTAGTTCCGTCCTAGAGAGGTAAAGCAACTTGCCAAACCGGGTTTTTTTTTTACACCTAGCATACTTGTTGCTTTCATTTAATTTATGTTCGAACGGTATCGAAGGACTTTCTTTTTCTCTCCTTTTTTTCCCTCGGAGAAAAAGTCAGCTAGCTGGCGGATTCTCCCTTCTCTCTCTCTCCTCGAGCGTTCGACCAATCAGAACGCTCTTTTCTCTCCACACTTTTCCCACCTCCCCGGCCTCGTTCATTTGAGACCGATGCTGCGGGGAAAGAGGTTGCCTTTCCGGACCTCTCGCTCGACCGCCTCGTGGCGGCCGAGGGGAACCGGCTTCGTCCTATATGTCCAATTGGCGGACATATAATGTTGACCGTAATTTCTCTTCCTACCTTTTAGCACATCTTATGGAACTCTCTTAATTTTCTCATATTTAATAACTCTGATGTGGAGGTATCTCCCACTCTGGGGAGAGGTACTCCGTAAATTTACACACCTTCGAACCTTGTTGCTTTTATTTAACCTTTGCTGGATAGTTTGCTCCTTTCACCTACTCACTAATATTCTTATATTCCTTAGGCGATTTGCAGCATCTGCAATAGAAAAGTTAAGGTTATGAACTCATGACGGGCGGTATTTCAGTTAATTCGCATGTTCGAGTCCTAATTCCACCTATGACCCATCGTGCAGTTAGGCTGATGCGCTTTAAATTCAGTTAGGCTGTTGTGTTTTAACGTAGTCATGCTGCAGAAGCTAAGAAAGTGGGCTACCAGTTCAGGTGTCAAAATTAGAAACGTTAAAAGCAGTTCACTTCCCCCCTGGTTTTCGTATCGATCTACTTCAGAGAATTCGATAGTTTTGCATTACATTTTTTTTTTTTTTGAAGGAATGTAGTTTTTTTACACAGTTTCAGAAAATGATGCATTTGCTTTCAGCGTGTATTAACCTACACCATGTAAGTGTGTATTTTCAGGTTTGAGTTTTTTTGTATTTAGTGTTATCAAATGTGATATACTTCGGGATTGAAATTAAACTCTTTCGTCCAATACCTTTTGATTCCCAAATCATTCGAGTTCCCTAGACAATTTTTTCCCCTTTGAAATAACAAAAATTGAGTTAATCCATTCCTGAATACTTTCTAAATGATTCTAACGTTAAATGTTTTGAGTTTAAGGTGATATATTAACTAACGATAATTGAATTAAAATTATTAGCTAAATAAAATTTTAAAGGGACAATGAAAGTACATGCAAACAGCTGAAGAAGAAATTGTTTTTTGGAAGGGGCGAGTCATTTTTCATGAAAACATGTAACCGTATTTCTGTTTCTTATATTGCCAGCAGTCTTTGTTTTTCTTCATCCTTTTTTGTTAAGGTATCATTTGTAGAAAGCTTGGCATTATCGTTTACACGAGCTGGGCTCAAAAAGTACCTATTTTTGAGGACTGTTGGAGTTGTTAAGGCAAGTTGGTTGCGTGATGCGATCTATTAAATGGCTCCAAAATAAATGCGTGAGTGATTCATAAATTAGTTTTGATTGCTTCTGCGTCGATTTGTCATCGTCAATGAGACCTGGATTCCTCAGTATACACCAGAAGCCGAACAACGATCATAACAGTGGGATTTTTTTCTGTAAAGAAGGCGAAAACCGCAGGAAAAGTGATGACGACGATTTGTTGAGATGCGAAGGACGTCGTACTTATGTTCTTTTGGGGGAAAAAGGAAAATATTCACTAGAATATATATATATATATATATATATTACGCTAGGTTGCTTAACATTTTGAATCACCTTCACAGTTTCTTTTGAGAACCAATGTTCCGATGTGGTCTGACCACCACCCTTTTCTTATTTTTCTAAAATTGTAGGTGATGTTATTATCAAAGAAGACCAGTAACCTGGAATCCCCTACCGCAATCTGTCGCTAAATTTGACGAGAGTGGTATGATCGTATTTAACGCTCATTAGCAGATTTCATACTATGATTCAGAAGAACTTCTCCTGTGTATAGTAGGGATTCCTCCATTCGAATTTCCGAAACAAAAACTTGCTTTAAATTCTCTTTCGAATTTCAAATAGTTCGAATTTAGGAGGTATTCGGATTTTCAAGTATTAAAAGTTTAAAATAAAATAGTTTTGAAAGTAGTGTTTAAACTGTTATAATATTTATAACAATATGAATATTTCTAACCGATTCGATATTTTTCTAGATTATATATAAAATAACATTTTTTTAATGATTGGACTACACAATTGTGTCAGCATTTTAAATGCGATAAGGTTTGACCAATTTCAATTGTGTACCGACTCAGCCTTGCACACATTACTGTAACATAAGCATAGATTCATATTATGTAATAAATGTTCTACCCTTTTATTGGTTTTCCATGATGAGAAATTATCCGATGCATTTATTGAACTCTGAATATAAAAAGTGTTTTCTGTATGTGCATATACTGTAGAGTCTTATTTATCCAACCTTCGCTTATCCGATAATTTCGTATTATCCGAAATCCCATAAGAAAACGCATCAACCGGCAACAAGAACTGAAGGTTGCGAGCATAAGCGTAGTTTTCTTTCCTGTTGCTGCTGATTTTACCACAGATAATTAGTTACTCCGAATGTATAGTACCGAGCCCATTTACAACAGTGATTTTCCACCGGTGGTACGCTTACTCCAAGGGGTACGTGAGAAGCTGTTAAGGGGTACGAGAAAAAAAACCATCCGATAAAAACAACTCATGAAGATGCGCGCGTGCGACCATAACGAATCGTCCACAAAAATTCGTATTCCATTAAAACATACTTCTAAAATAACCTTATAGAATTTCATTTTTTTTCCTTATTAAATGCTTTAATTTTTTTATTACTTAAGGAAAGAGCAGTAAAACGGCAATTCAAAAATTATCCACGTTAGGAATGAGATAAGTAACAGGAGTATATTGTCCATAGACAGCTTTTACTTTTCTAAGTCCATGAATATGACGTCCTTCTAATCCCAAAAAATAGTCACCATAAATTTTACTGCCGGTGAGACCGTTTTTGTCTTCTTTGGAGTATATTGAACGGAAGAAACATATTATTTTGATTGTTACTTTGTTTCCGATGGATAGTCCACGTCTCATCGACGGTGAAGACTCGACGCGCCAGCAATTAAAACCAACCTATGAATCAGTGTCAAATTTGATCTGAAGCTGCTCAGATATCAGCTATATACAAAGGTAACACTAATTTACCTTAACAATACCATCATTCACAAAAAAAACATGTACTTTTTTAGCCTTTTTCGTAAAAACACGAGTTAGAAAAATAACCAAACAAATTTTATTCATCTATTCACGCAGTTACTAATGAATTAATACATTTCTGAGAGTATGCTGTGACATATTCAGTTTTTAAAAACAAACCATTTTATCTTAATGTGATACTTTTTTAAGATATTATCTGTTCAACTTTTAAAGGCAAACGATTTAATCTAATGTGATACTTTTTCAAAAATATTATCTATTCAACTTTTAAAAGCAAACGATTTAAACTTAAAGTGATACTTTTTTTTCAATATTCTTTATTAAGATATTTTTTTTTTTTGGCAACACCAGATCATATTTTTGTTTCTGAGAAAATTTACTGGCAACGGATATAAAAAAATAGAATTAAGTTTGGTTCCGAGAGGTAAAGACGAACGTTGAAAAATGGTGCTTGTGTAAAATTGTATATTTGATTTATATTTGAAAAGATGTGCGCAAATAAATGTGATGTCCTGAAAACAAGTCATCTTTATTAATAGTCTATAATACAGTACAATGCAAACAGTCAAATTTCATAAACTTCATTCAAAAGAAAATCTCGACTAATTTTTTTTTAAAAATTTTAATAACGAATACTTTAAGGAAACAGTATTTATTCATATTGTTATAATGGATAATTTCGTAAATTTTTTCTAGGAATTTATCGGTCAAAAAACAAGCAATTCCAATTTACCGGATACTACTGTGAAAGAAGAAACGCCGTGACCACGATTACCTGTAACAATGACAAAAAAAAAAGTTCATTTATGACAGAACGTCGATGAAATATTGACCATATGAATGAGATTCAGAGTCCTCTGTCGTTGAATTAGCTTCAAAGCAGACAAATAAAGTTTTAATCGACAGGAACTTATGGCTAAAAATGCAATTGCATCTAACAGGCGTATTTATGAGGGGGAAATGTAATGTATCTCATGGTCATGCAAATGTAAGCTTCTAATAAACATAATTAAAACATTAAAAACTTCTGAGTGTCATTCGTCTGATTCTAAAGATTTGCTACGAATAAATGTCTTTATTGAAAAGATTAGCATCGGTGAAAAATGTATTCCAAAATAACTACCGTAGCTGTAATTGTTAATAATATTATGTAACAATTCCAGTAAACATACACATACCAAAAGTCATTTTATTAATTTTTAATAGTCTAAACCAGGGGTGGACCAGCCGAGACACATTGGTCAAGTGGCACTTCAGTCAGTTCTGAGCGAGCCACTGTGACTTTGAATAACAGTAATTTGATCAAATATATTGAAAAAGTATTGATCAAATATAAAGAAAAGTATATCGCAAGGGACATTTGAAAGTCGTTTTCGTGATATTGCTTAAGAAGAAAACTGCATTCTCGCCTTTGTGAACTTATTACCCCCCAGTGAAAAAAAGCACAATGAAGATGTCTGGTAACATATAAAAGGAACTTATTGATTTAAAAACAAATTCTTTCTTAAGAATAAAATTTGAGCTCTATCTAGATCAAAATACTTCTGACATAATTCATTTCTGACTTTCATTACCATTTGAAAAATATCCAGAGCTGAGAAAATTTGCATATATATATATGTGTGTGGGTCACTTTTGAACAACATGCAAATAAAGACAAGCATTTTCATCAACAATATTAATTAAACGCAAAACATAGACGCGAAAAAGTGATTTAAATATGAAGAATTAATTGTTGCTCTCAGTAACAAATTTAACACCAAACATTAAAAGTTTTTATCAACATTGCACTAGAAGCAACACGAGGGCTATTGGCGAAGGACCTCGTAATTTTGAGCCTCGGTTAAGTCACGAGGGCGACATCTGAACTGGCACCCCTCTCTCCTAACTTCCACACTAAAGGGAGGACTTTGAACTCCGAAAGATTCAACGTGCATCAGCCCCGGCTAAATGGCGGGTTTTTGGCAGCCAGGGATTGAACCCGAGACTGAACGAAAACCGCCAGCCACAAATCCGAAACTATGACCACTAGGCTACCGCGGCCACTCCAATCATTAAAAGACCAGCGAGATCAATAAAAGCTCTGAAGTTTTATTAATGGTAATGAATGTTCATGAATGTTTTATTAATGGTAATGAATGTTCATGTTCTGTAATAGATATTGTTTCACTCAACAATAATTAAATCATTTTAAGAAAATTAGTTATGACTGTAAGCATAGTCTCTCCCTCCTATTAAAAAAGCCTATTAAACATACGCCAAGGTCAAGACTCCTTACAGCACACAGAACAGAGAAAAACAGACAAATCCAAGTTCCGAGCTGATTTCTTTGAGTGCCAACAACTGTAGTCCAGAGTCATCTTCACCAAACGAAACTCTCTGGAAGCTATAGAACCATCAGGAAGCGATCACCCTTTCTTACAGGAGACAATTGCGGAGTATGGTAGATGGGCGCTTCATTAAAATGGCGTAAATTAATCAATTTAACTGCGTAATTAAGTTAATCCTTTTCCTCCCCTAAGCGAAGCAGATTCCATCCTAATCTTTGTTTACCAATCCCTTACTCGGGTTATATGACGCATCCGAACCGGTCTGTTAAGAAATTGGCGCAAGTTATGCAAAAGATTAGCTCCCCCTGATCTACATCTATATAATTAAAAATCTTAATAAATTTCCTCAGTATTTACGGCAATTTATCTCATATACCGAACCTTTGTTTTAAAATAAACTGATGTTGTATTCTACTTTAAACAGATTGTTTTTTTTTTAACTCTACAGTAAATAATGTGCTTAAATTTCTTTTTCAACAAAGTTATAAGTTTTATTTTTCCTGCTTATGAGAATATATCTACTTTTATTTATAATTATTAGAATTCCTCATTTCTTGAACTTTTGCTCTGTCGCATTAATACTTTCGCATCCGATTATTTTGTTTAAAATTTTCATATAAATAGACATATTATAGTGATGTAAAAATATTTGAACGTATTATATGTATTAAAACTGCGGTGAGCGTTTTTTAGTGGTTCTCCGCATGTGCATTGTATGGTGAAAATTGCTTGTTTAGAATTTTGCCCATGAGTTTCAAAACACCCGGTAAAATCTTTTTCATCCATTTAGCCGTTTTTCAAAACGTCAAATAGTACTAAAGGTATCACTAGCATCATCACAATCACTTAATAAGTATGATAATTCTTAATAAATTTCGTTTACAAATTCATCAGTTATGGTAAGAAACAAAATACAAATTAAACTGACGAATTGACGATTACTATGTTGCTAATAAACAAAAAACACTGTTATATTACGTAAATATATGCATAAACAAATTCAAGAATACACCAATGTAAATATTATCCCATTATTAAGAATTTATTAGGAAAGTACACACTTTTCACAAAATGAGAATTCTTGTTATATTTTTTTATCAGTGCTTACAATGGAGAAAATAAGTAATATTTAATACTTGTACGTGAATATATATAGTGTATATTCAAAAATATTTACACATTTTTCACAACATCTTTGAATATCAAAAAATGTTCCTTTTTGTAAAAGAACAATAATCCAACAAGGACGAGAAGAAGAGCGTTATTTTTTTTACATTTATTTTCAGTCTCTACTCGCCAATTTTACATAAAAAAAATATTTACATAAATTTACAAAATATACAAAGGCTTCCAAACAGCTCATATTTTCACTAACCCGCTTTAGCGGTCAGGACAAATTTCATCAAAACAAGGAAAAACTCGCTTTAAATGGTTAAAAGCTAAAAGTGCTCTGAAAGTTTACCCATGAACCCGTGCGCTCCACTCAGGGGAGACAAGGAGCCTCCTGGCGGCATCCATATAAATTATTTCTAACACCTTTCAATAAATACTGCAGCAATCAAAATAATGGAATCTCTAATTTAAGCAAAAAATTTTACGAATTTTTTTTTAAAAAAAATCATATGCATGAAACACGTCCTTAAATTTCAAAAAGGAAAAAAAAAATCATTACCTTATTGTTTAATTCTGTTCCTATTTTAATTTAGAAAACATCACTGCTGAGAATAACATTTCAATAATAAAATATTGACAGTATGTACCATTACTTTGGAGCAAATTTTCCATTAAGTTTTAAATTGTGCTGAAATTCGATAAAATATTCCACAGAACCCCCACCCCTTTAATTTTACCAAATGTGCAATAAAATAGTTACTAAACTTAGTTCAATCGTTTGAAAAAAGGGGAACCTCTAAAAACTTCCCCAATTTTTATCAAAGAGGGACAAAAATAATATTAATGTTAACAACTCAAAGAGGGGAAACTAAATTAAAATGTTACTCGATTAATTAACCTAGTTAATTAACTTTACGGCGATCCTTCTCTCGTAAGTCACAACAAACAACCGCAGGAGTAAAAACGCCTAGTAACTGGTACAATAGGGATTTCCTTTCTGGTTCAGTTGTCTAAGTCATAGCAAAGACGGATCACACAAACTTGTCTTCAGATCCGAAGGTAAGCAACTTGAATCATTCCAGTCATACAACTGATTGGGTCATTAACGTCTTCGAAGCTGTTAGACATCGGTAATGCAAATTCCCTTCACCCCACTTTTAGACATCAAATCATGACATATAGATTTTTTTTAGTTTAGTTTCGTTTTTATTAACGTCGCATTAGAAGCAACACGAGGGCTATTGGTGACGGGCCTCGTAATTTTGAACCTCGGTCAGGTGACGAGAACGACATCTGAGCTGGCACCCCCCTCTCCTTTCATTCACACTACGCCAACGGGAGGACTTTGGACCCCTTCAAATTTAACGTCCATCAGCCCCGGCTACACGGCAGGTCTTTGGCGGCCAAGGATCGAACCCGCGACTGAACGAAAACCGCCGGCCACGAATCCGAAACCTTGACCACTACGCTACCGCGGCCCGCATGACATATAGAAGCTAACCGTTTGTATCCTTTAAAGTAACTATATGCGAACTAGCTATATGAGAGAATCCTGTCGCATTTATTCTCATATTAACTAATATGAATGTTGTTCTCTAAGGGTACAACGCTCTCGACCAATAGGATAACTAGAGTTAGCTATTCTCAAAGGATTCGGAAAATTCTTCCTCTTCGCCTTTTCACTATCGCGAGAAAGCTGCTCTCTGATTGGCTAGTCAGATAAATTTCTCTACTGCCAAAAAACAATTTCTAACCCCACACAAATAGATCGATCCATTTGTCAAGCAGTATTTAATTATAAATCATAAGCGTGAAGTAATCCAATGTACTTAGGTTTCTCTCGGTAACTTAAGATTAGATTTGAATAAAAAAATTTGAAATAGATTATTACCTAATTCAACAATAGAAATTCTTCTAAGAAGCTGATTAGCTACCTTAATCAAGTTTATCGATCAGCATCGTAATTTAGTTCTCTTTGAGCAATTAAGAGTGATACCAATTTTATGCTGATGCGCGCGAGATGAGAACAACGAAATTATTACGAAGGTTCCCCCTCTCCTTTTTTTCCCAAGACCATGCGTAACGCAGATTCTGCCAAACAAGTATGTACCAAGATGGAAGCAAGATGTGTAAATGCAAATTAAGAAATTGTTTCGTCTCTGTTAAATATGCAAATGATTACAATGTGTCAGCAGTATAGGCGCCAATGATGTCAACAAACACATAACTGAAAGCGAAACTAGACTTTTTAGAAGGCTCTCTTTAAGCAAATAATTTTGCTTCTAACCAGTGCATTGGGGTTTAATTTACCGTTTTGAAATTTAGAATACCTTTTAGGAGAATAACTATTTGAACAGTCGGACGCCTTTAAGAAAGGTCGCACCGTTGGCCTGCATGAAGACAGATGGTCATTCCAATGGATTGTGCGTCATTTCATAAGAGCAGATGTTCCAGTTCTACGCTGTTGGCGGAATTGCGTACAAGGAAGTTATCGATCATGACAAATAGGAGAGCTATACGGACTATAAATAGAGAAGATGGAAGAATTGTGCAGCAAGCGCAAAGCACACCCACTGCCACAATTGTGGACATTATACGAATAATGATGCTCTCTCTGGAATACCCTTTTAGTGCCAGTACCATTAGCAGACGTTTGCATGCTTCTAGATTGCTTGCACGGACACCATTACGGAGATTGCCCCTGACACCATAATAACGTCACCAGATTCCGCAATGGTGCCATAAAAGAGCAGCTTGGAGTCATGTGGAATGACAGTGGGTCTTCTGAAGTTATGAGTCTCACTTTTGTCTTGGTGAGGATAACCTTACGAGTATGGAGGCCACGTGGGCAGAGTCACAATGGAAGATTTATTGTCACTTACCAAACATCCAGTTAGCTTTGTGTAATGGTATGGGGTGCGATTTCGTACGATGCCCGATTTCCGTTGGTAATCGTCAGAGCCACTTTGATGACCCGAAGATACGTTGGTGAGGTCATTCGAGTTTAGTTTTTATTAACGTCGCACTAGAAGCAACACGAGGGCTATTGGCAATGGATCTCGTTATTTTGAACCTCGGTCAAGTGACAAGGACGACACCTGAGCTGGCACCCCCCTCTCCTAACTTCCACACTACGCCAAAGAGAGGACTTTGGCCCCCGACAGATTTAGCGTGCATCAGCCCCGGCTACACGGTGGGTCTTTGGTCGAACACGCGACTCAACGAAAACCGCAATCAACGCGACTCAACGATTTTTATGGCAGAATAGTTTTGTTCTTATTCTTTTTGTTTTGTGAAAATAAAAAATGCATTTGGAATTTGAAGAAGGCATTTCCTTTTCTTGACAGCAATTGGTTCTGCGGAGCTCGAGATTCGAAAGTAAGCTTACATTAAGCTAATTAATATTCAATTTGAATAATTCTATTGTTTCAAAAACTTGCCCATGGGAAAAAATATATAATTGAACAAGTTAAAATGAAATTCGCAAAGCCAATTTCATTTGTTTTTAAAAAAATTTCTCGTTTTATATATCGTGGTGTAACCATACCACGGAGTTCCAATTTGCAATAGCAAACTTATACACATAATGATAGAGTTTACAATCAGAAAGAAATAGGTCAAAAAGCGCTTGCGCTCCTAAAAGCGAGCAAGAACGGCAGAGTAGGTATGTTTTAAGAAATTAGAACTAAAGATGAAGGAGACCCTAAAAAGCAATGAAAAAAATTGATTAAAACTTTTGTTTGCTTTGATTTTTACAGAGAATAACATTATATATATGCATTGTAAATTTTCATTATAAATAAAACCAGCTTCTCTCTTTAATGTGCTTGAATTTGTTCTCCTGCTTTAAAATTCTCAAGAACATTCCAAGGGTTAAAAAATTAATATTTGAACTTCAATTGAACAAATTTGAAACTCTGTGTTGTAAATTACAAAATAGGGCGGGTTTTAATGCATTAAAGCAAAATGGTAAGAAACGAAATCCATTCAATGTTAAGAAACAAAACATATTAGTAAGACTATTGCTAACAGGTATCCTTTATAACTTTAATATGAATTAGTTCTAGTAGCCATAGCGAACTCATTGCCAGTAGCGAACTCACTGCCAGTGGGTTTGAGCATTGATACTACTAAAGCCTCATTGAGTAGTGGGGCTGATGCATGTTAAATCTGACGAAGTTATAAGTTCTCCCACTGCCATGATGTGGAAGTTTGGAGAGGGAAATGCCAGCTCAGGTGAGGTCCTCATCATTTGACCGAGATAATAAGTGCAATGTTAATAAAGCAATCAATAATGATCCTGTCCTAAACAACGAAGTTTTCCTCAGTTATAGAAACCAGTTGGGGATTGCAATAGGGGTTTCACAGGTTTATTGGTAAATTGCGAATTTTAATCTAAAAAGTTACCAGTAATTCTATATTGTTTTTACTACTATATATTATTTGGTAAATTATGTACATAACTAAAATACATTTTCCTTTTGACGTTTGATGGAAGAGAAACGTAACTTACAGATCAAAACAGAAATACATTATAATCCGCCTGGAGTATTTCAATAACAAAATATAAGGGAGAAATTTATTTAAATAGTACATGATTCTTTAATAACTTTTAAGGCAACAAGGTGTGGAATCTAAAAGAGCTTTTCTATACTGGTTTTATTTTGTACACTTATTAGATCATGTATTCCCCATCTCTTATGTGATTATTTTATAAAACATGTTGATTAATAGATTGCTATTTTATTACATATTTTATAATTGCTTTCATTGTAAAAAATTATTCATGTTTAAGTGTTACTTATAATTTGTAATAAAAATATGGTATTTTATTTATACTATATTTTTTTACTCACTTTTTATATTAATTTTATTATTTCACATACTTTTAGAATTTATTTTCATATACTTTTCACAGAATACAAAAATAAAAACGTCTCATTATAAATTTTTAGTTTATATTCACAAGTTAAAAGATTTACTGGTAACCAGTTTTGTTAGCTAGAAAAATTTACAGAATTATCGGTAACTGAATAAGTAGGTAAATTTGCACTCATTAGTACCAACGTATATCTCAAAGAAAGAAATATTAAATTAATAAATACAAAGATGTTTGATCACTCATAAAAATATTTTAATAAATACAACATATTTTTAAAAAAACTAGATTAAGTACACCTAGTTCCATATCTACTGACATATATAAATACACCGATAAAATAATTGTGATGTCAATACCTTTGTTATTACAATCATCTACTTTTCAATAACCATGAACCATCTCAATCAACAATATGAAAACTATATTACAACAGGCATTGACTGAGATTTAACAATATTTATAGACATCCTGTAATAATAGAGTTTTCCCCATCATTAAAAATAAGAGCACATACCATTTACAAATTTTCATAACAATTTCAAAAATTACTTTTTTTCCCACACTATCAACAAAGATGTTTC
>BMAW01077810.1:0-29588 GCA_019974015.1 Nephila pilipes | reverse complement strand
ATGTGCACACATAAATATAACATATTTAGATCTATAAAAAATATGAAGTAACTAAATCATACAAAAATTATTTCGAATTTTTTGCAGAACAATAAGATTTCTATCACAAACAAGAAAGTAGATACAAGACAAAAAAAAAAATCTATTGTATTTTTACATAATATCAATACTTTTCAATAGTGGATCGATTTTCCGCTTTTATCTAGAGTCATGACAAAACACAAATTTACAGGTGTCAATACTATCTGATAAATATTTATATTAGATTGTAGATATAGTTATTGTAAAATACTACTGCATAATATACACATTCTTAAGAGTGTAAGTTTAAAATTTTAACATGCTAAAATTGATAACATATACTTGATGTAGTTTTCTTAACTTTTCAGTAAACAAAACAGTAAAATATTGATCATACATGATAAATTCTACCCAAATTTTCAAGGAAAAAGTGAAAAATTTTATTGAAAAACAAAAATTATGCATACAATTTATGTTCATTTAAATACAAAAATATTTGAAAGCTAATTTTGTACAAAACACTGTTTTTTTCCCTCCAATAAATATTCATTTAAATTTAGAATTGATTATTCATCCATTTTTTTAAAAAAAAATAGGCTTGTTCAGTAAATATTAATAATACCATAGAAGTTTTTAAATAAATTATGATGAAGAATAATTTTGGCATTCAAAGCAAGATTTTATACCAATTTACAAAATCAGAACAATTTCCTAAAAATAATTATTTTGAAGATTCTAGAATATAACATTGAAATTTCATTTATTTATACAACATCTAAAGAAAGAAAAATTATTTTAAAAAGTAACAAAATGTTGCTCAATTTCTAAACTTCATGAGATTTGTTTTATTTTTCTTTCAATACATTATGTGAACACACAAAATGCGGTAATATATAATTTAGAAATATCTATACAATCATGAGGATCAATATCAAAAAAGATAAATACTTTTAGGAAAACCTCATAATTATAAGCTCAACATTTAATACATGAATGCCTTAATATTTACATAACATCGTCATGGTTCTTCTATACGATTCTAACAATTTAACTCAGAGCTCACATAAAATAAATACATTCTTAATGAAATATTTTACAGTAAAATTTACAACTATGTTGGTAAACAAACCATAAACAAGTAAAATTTTATATCAGTCCTATTCATTGATTCCTAAGAAAAATTAGAGTAAAAATAATTCCTTTTATATCCATTTAATGAGAGAATAGCATTCTTAAATTACCTCCATAACTGGATGCAATTATAATTGATATTAATACAGTACATGTTCCACTAACAGCAACTTTACATTAAGATAAAAGGCACAGATTTTGTAAAGGCAATAGTTCAAATGGGTAGCTAAAAACATCACACTTAAAAATTTCACATATAACTAATTTTCCTACATTGAAAAAGCTTTAGAAACAATTTTACTGTACATTTTGTTTATATACAAAGTAATCTACAAGATTGAGTTCAGGTCTGTATTTTTATACACACAAATTTCAAATCTTATTCTTTTTTTTAGTAGCCATATATAACCTAAAATATTTTTATCCTTTAAAACATTAACACAGTTTAATTATAAAAAGATGCATCAACTGCTGTGAATCAAGTTTTGTTCCCCACCTTTGAAACAATGAAAAACAATATAAAAAACTTGCTTATTTCTATTCTTTAAATATGAATTTTAATACAACTAACAATTACCCATACTTTTCCTTTTGATAGAGCTAAATTATTTTCAGCAATAAGATTTTTTCAAACCAATAAGATTTTTAAAATATTTCAGATTGCTGACTGAAAAGATAGTATTAGTTTTAATCCTTTTATCAAATAAAAATAATAATTTAAATATCAAAATTAATAAATCGACAAATATTTCTTTAGTGAATTATTTATTTATAGAATGAGAAGCAAGTGATATTTTCTTTTTTAAATGTGGAGCTATGCAAATTACACATAAAGAATTTGTATATGAAATAATCTGCAATTAAACATTACAAAAATTAGTTTTATCTATATGAATTAATTACATAAATATATATAAAAACATTTCTTATTAACAAACAAATTTCAACTTTTATAAATTAAGAGCAAGCCTACTCTCTTTCAGCAAAGTGCAATTCAGTCTAGTATTTCAGAAACATTCATTTTGTTGACAAGTTTGTTTTAAGATTGAAGTCTGAATGCATAAATATTTGTCAAATATGAATACAAAAAGGCTGAGGAATATTGCATAACAAGAAATGCAACAGAGAAAGAAAAAAATTATACTCTATTCACATAATATGAGTTTACAATATTTTTACATTTCCTAATAAAATACAGTATGAGAGTATAAAATAATGAGAATGTTCTATAATTAAAACACTAATACATGGAATACTGTATCATTATAACCATAGTAAAAATATACAAACACGTGAATTATATTAATGAAAAATTGATTTACATGTTCCATTTATCCAATGCATTGAAGTCAATCCTATGTTTCATTAATTCTACCCAATATGTGATGCTTCACAAAGTCATTAAGTATTTATTTGTTCCCAGTTCCAATAGTTTCTATGTGCAATAATGAGGTCATGTTATAGTCTTTCATCTTATAAAATATTTAAGACAATAAAAAAGTTTTTAATAAAGTCAATGCATTGTGATAGCTCATTTAACATTCAATATAATACTTTGCTTTTCAAATATTGTTGCAACAATGATTTTTTATTATTCAAAAGCAAGGAAACACTCAAGATCAAAATCTTCATCAAAAATTTTTAACAATGCATAATTTTTTAAAAAAATTTAAGCATAGAAATTGGTATAACGATACTTTTGTATAATAACTTTCAAATGATGAACAAAAAAATATACATATAATAAAAACTATGCCCAACAATTTTACATTATTAAATCATCAGTATTCAGCAAAGTCTTTTCACATAGTAATGAATGTCTATTTCAAAATTAAAAAAAAAAAAAAAAAACAGGAGAGAAGATATATAGTTTTCATCTAACTAAATAATATAGTAAATATTTCAAAAGGAATACTGAAGTACTTTCTTATATTCTGAGCATGTAACTTAAGGAAAACCACTACATATCAATAACAAACAGAACTAGAAATCATACATATGTGGCTAGACAATCCATTATTTTTTTTTACAAGTTTTATTTTAAAATATAAATAATAGAGGAAAAAAAAAACATTCAGTTTTAATAAATATTAGTTTCATAAACAATTCATTATCAGAACATTTCTCATATAAAATCTATATACAAAACCATTTACAATATAAAAAAAATTCATATAATAAAAGATAAATCACTTCCAATGTATTGATATTCATGCACTCTCAAAAGTTCTTTAAGTAAAAAAAATAAACTTAATGCTTACTTTGAACAACCACATAGATAATAAAATAAGTTAAATAAATACTCTTTTAGAGGACATGGCACATTCAACTTATTTATAAAAAAAACTCCTTTTCATGAAATAAATTCCTGAAGTGTATATTTTTAATCCATAAATAAAAATTCTAATAGAGATTTCAAAAACCAGGAAAAAATGTCTATTTGAAACTTGATATACAAGTCTGTACTGACTTGAGTAAATCTCACACATGGAACCAATTTCTTTTCCCTCTGGATTTTTGTTAAAATGGTTTTTAACAATTAATCTCATTAGTTTATACCTATTTCTTTTACTTTATGCCTTCCTTTTTTAAATTTTTTTCTTAGTGCTCAGAGGAGTTTCAAAAATAGAAAAATATTTAATATCCCTTGTCTGCATGAAGGTATGATATGCTCTGGCCCAAATAATTGGCTAGCATATGCAAAACCCATATAAAAAGTGTCCTCTGGCAAGGAAACAACACTAACAAAACAAATGTCTACCAGTGGTCACATGGTCTAAATGAAAAAACTGCAAATGATCACTGGAGGGTAAATGGTGCACTACATGCAGACTATTTCCCCCTGAAATAATTTTAATTCCTAATAATGAAGTTATCAAGTTATTTTTAAATACATTAATTTCTCCAAATTCATTTTGTATACATTATTTTTATCTATTTTAATTATATAAAAATTCTCATAAAATTCCCCCAGATTTTCTGCTTTTTAAGGCTTGAAATCATACCAATTATGTGAAAATTAGAATTCTAAAATTAAAACATTAAGATTCTTAAAAATCAATTACAATTTTAGTTTTTATAAATTTATTTGATATCCATTATAAAAAAGGAAGATCAAATTAAACAAATATTAAAATTTAACTGGGAATATTTACAAAAAGGTTCATAGCATACCTGGAATAACTGTGAATGATTTCGGTAATTATATCTTAATCATGTATGCAAATCAATTAATTACATTTTTAAAAAAATCAGTGGTATCAGTAAGATCAAACTAAAATACTTACAACAAAAATTCCAAACACGTACCATATCCTCTCAAAAGAAAACAAACAGTCTCCAAGATCAGATATAAAAATAATTCTAAAATGTCCATTTGGTCCATTTGAATGAAATAATAGTCCAAAATATTACTGCAGCATCCTTTTCTTCCAGATTGAATTCCACACTCTCAGTCTTGTTCATAAATCTGTACAATGTGAAACTAAACATGTCAACATCTGAGGAGAAGTAAAATCATTGCAAATATCACAACAGCCACAGATGCTAGAAGAGGCACGTCATGAAATAGACCACCACCATTTGCAACTTCATCATGCAGGGGAATATACTGCAGAGTTTTGGTTTAATTTTCAAGAATTAGTACCAACAAAGAGCGCTAACATAAAAAAAATGAGCTTGCCACATATGTTAGATAAGCAAAAATAATATTGAAGCCAGCAAAATAGAATAAAAGTTAACCCCATGGTTTAATATAATTTACATACGTGTGATTTAAGCAGAATAGCTAGCTTTAAAAAATAAAAAAACATAAGACAATACATAAGCTTAAAATGAATATTTTGCATTTTTTAAATAAAAGCTACATGCAAAAAAAGAATATCTTAAGATATAAGTGACAATAATGATTAAAGTTTCTAATGTTATAGTAATTTACACTTTTATGAGTTTTGAAATATCAAGAACATATTAATTTTTGCAATATGCCATTTCATGTCTTATATGTTATGAAATCTTGCAATTAAGGAAATATAATAAATCAGACTACTGAATAACCTCTAATTAAATAGTTCAACAGAGAATTGAAGACACTTTATAGCTACAAAACAACAAATTTTAAGAAGAGATTGCGTGTTTGGGTTGAATAAAACTTTCTTCAAAACAAACATTTAAAACTTAATCTTATACATGATTATTAATTAAGGGAATATAAATGAATCATTTAAATATTAATTGGAAAAAAAAGTTTCAAAGATCAATTCGGTATTTTACAAACAAATTTTCAAATATTTAAAATTAATTTTCAAAAAACTAACTATAACAAAGGAATACAAAATTTCTTCCAATTTTGTCTAAATTAATGAGTAATGAATTGGTCCATGAATATGATGATACCCATAAATAAAGTCTAAGATATTAATCGAATATAGATAAACAAGTATGTAAATCTTTTTATATAATTGAGACTGTTACTTGCTAGCTTAAATTCTAATAAATAAATCTCTAACTTAAATTCTATTAATTGTACATTACAGGAAAAATTTTGATTTTCTTCTTACAACTTAACAATAGACCCAACTTTTAAAAAAAAAAAAAACTTAACAATGATTAACAATAGACTGGATTATATGGACCTTTCAATGTCACAAATCAATAAAAAAAAATGGTTTAAAAACAAACTTTAAAAATAATTTAGAAAATAATAAAATTGTCAAATAAAAAGTTCATGCAAATTAATTAAATGTTAAAGGAAATTTTCATAATATCACTTTTTTAATTAAAGTTATCATAATTTAATTCTATTTAAACTATTATCAAACTATATTGTGAAAAATTAAAACAAATTAATACATGATTTTTTACTCTCCCTATTATAAATTGCATTTGAGAGAATTAGCAAATTTAATTATTAGCATGAACTTTTTATAAATAAAAATGCATAAAATATAAGGAAAGAAAATCAGTGCTTTAAGAATGAAGGAAGGAAGAATGGAAGGAAGAAAGTTCTTAATATGACATTTTAATTACTTAAAATAAAAATGTTAGTCCTTTACAGCAAAAGTGTAGAATTGTGCAATTGCATATTTAAGCTAAGCAAGCACAATCTCAACCATTGCTGATCATCGACAATAATACTGAATTCACAGGTGGGCAGAAATGTGGGACCTTCTGAAGAGGCTTAATTTACAATACAATCACAGGTCATATAGTTACAGTGAAGGGGAAATCAGTGAGTGCTAGAAACAGGATTAGCATCCTCAAAGCCATGTACAGTTTAGAATTTTGTCATTTTAACTTACTTCAAATGGTTCACTCACACCTAAAATATCATCAAACTCTGAGCTTATGTAAAAGAGACGATAACGTCCAGGAATGAGCAAGGTTTGATCAGCAAAAACAACTCTAAACCAAGGTCCTTGGTGCTGACGCATTGAGGATGTTGAGCATGTTGAGACCTGTGAATCATTTTGTTCATCTTGACTGTATGAATCAGAAGGAAGTACAGGTGTACTGCTAGATGGCCGTACAGGTGCCCAAATGTAACAAACATGTTCTTCTGTACTAGAATAATCAGCCTATGCAATTTTAACAAAAATATAATTAAAGAAATAAAAATTACTGATTAAAATAAATTCAAAATATATCAGTCTTTACAGAATATTCAAAACATCAGGTCATTAAAAATAATGAATTTTAAAAAATATATTTAAAACATATTTCATTACTTCTTTTTGTACTAATTCAATTAAATATGCATTTAAAAAATCAATCACAGTTCTCTCTCTCTGATACTCTGAGCTAATACAACAGATACCTATAATTCACAATAGTCAACATATTCTTTTATTGAATATAATTTCTACAATATAACTTTTAAAAAATCCAAAATTCCATTAATAAAAAAAAAGTGATGCAACTGAGATCGGTAATTAAATAAAAATTTCCTCCAATTTATACACACACATACAATTACAGCTTAAGAAAACACAATATCACAAAGCAGCATTTTACAAATTAAGATATAATTAGAATATACCCTAAAAAGTCCAATCCAATCCCAGGTACTAGGTTCTGCTCCCTCACTGAAAGTATACCAAGCAGCACTGTCCGAGTTCACCCTCCAATCTTTGATAGGTAAGAAAAACACTTGTTTTTCTTTAGGCTGAGAAAACACCTGTGGCAGAAAAATTGTTAGAGATTGATACACATTTAAGAAACTAATTTTATCAAAGAATTTTTGTAAACAGTCACTACTTCAAAATTTTGAACTAAAAAATATCGTTATTTTTACTTTATAAAAATAAAACCTGGGTAATTTGATTAGATGCATTATTAATGATAAGTCACACTGCACACAACTACTTCTTTCAATAAAATATTGTAATTTTTATGAATTTTCCCAAACATTAAATCTAGATGCTTTTCACATTCACACAAGATGTCTCTCTATCTAGATAAATATTCTCATAACACAAAGACAGCCAAATAGCAGGCCGCAGGCCACAGGAATTTTTTATGACCTACCAAGATAGTCAGAAAAATTTACCTTGAACTGACATTTCTTTCCAGGGCATAAAATCATTCAAGGTAAAACTAGGTCTGTCTACAAAGCGAGCAGAAAGCAATTTGTATCATTTCCTTTATTAGTAAAACAGAAAGTGCCTGAAAGTGTTCTGTAAATATAAGGGAACATCTGTAGAGGAGGATGCTACAAGATTTCAGGAATTTACAAAAATTGAGCTCAAGTTCAATTCCCTCTCTTGTCCTATTACTATTGGTAATTACACAGCACCTAAGGACCTGCAACTGGAACTTAATGACATGCAGTCAGATCACACAGTAAAAGAAATATTTAATGCTGTGACATTCACTGACTTTTACAAATTCTTGTCTGCAGAAAAACTTCCATGTATAAAAAAATTTGCTAGGAAAACATTCTTTATATTTGGGTCTACATATAAATGTGAGCAAACTTTTTCTTGCTTGAAGATCAACAAGAATAAATATAAATGTCCCTTGACACACATTAACTTGCAGACTGTGGGGAGAATCTCAACAACCAATCTCATTCTTGATTTTAAAAAGATTGTAGAAAAGTGAGTGTAATAGAGATTAATAAATTAGTCTCATTAAACTAATTTTAATCTTAAATGTTATTGCAGCTATAGATGATATTAGCACAAAAAATAAATTACATAAAATTGCTTCCATTTTATTTAAATTATATTAATTGATTTTTACAGAGAAATTTATACCTTTTCTGAAATGCAAAGTTAATTAATAAATGGAATCATTTTAATATAGATATGGCCTGTCACTAGACTCTGCTTACATAAAGTCTCTCCTCCTGAGTAAAAAATGATTGCCCACCCCTCTGTCATAACACAAATTGGTACTACTGACTGTGCTCAACATTAATTTATGCAAAATTTATCCTAAGTGTTCTTTGCCTCAGTAATATAATGAAATTCTGAGATGTAAATTCCAATTTTTGAGAACTATACAAATCACTAAAATGTGAGCAGTGTGGAATTTTAAAAAAATATGGATCTGGAAAAAAGATAAATACAAACAATACACAGGAAGTAAATTGGAAATAATGGCAATGGTGAATCAAAATAAAGAAAAATTGTGAAATACAGTGAAGATAAAAAGTTAAAGGAACCATAAATTTAACTAGTCATATCATTACATAAAAACATTTAATTTAATGAAAACTGAACATAAAAATTACCTTTAATAGGAAACTTGATGTAACAGGCTTGTGATCACTTTGTTCATATAAATCATGACTATTATAATGTAATTGTTTTAAACTAAGAGTTACATTCTCATATGCATTAGGAGTGAAACGAAATAAAACTCTATCAGTCCAGGCAGGCTTCCTTTTCCTAAAATAAAAATAATAAATTAAAATATGAGAGCATTGTTAATATCAATTACTACGAATTTTTACTTCATAAAAATAATTACAGAACACATTTCACACACTTAACTAAAGGAGTTATATAAATCATACTACAAGAACTAAAAGGCAATACAAAAAAAAGTCAGAGGAATGAACTAATTAGTAGGTATGCAGGTGTATTTTTACAAAAATTAACATCAAAACAAAGTGACTGTTTTATTAATGATGCACCAAGAAGCAACACTTGGGCTACTGGCGAAATATTGAACTTCAGTCAAATGATGAGGACATTAAACCAGTTGGCACCTACCTCTTCTACACTACACTAATAGGAGGACTTGGAACCTCAACAGGTGTATTATTATCACAACATGGTTAGTTTTTGACGGCATCAGGGCTTGAGCCCACAACTCGACAAAAACAATGCCGGCTACAAGTTACCATAACTACTAGGCTACCATGGACAATTTTTAAAAAAAAAGCAGATATTAACTCGTATCATACATCCATATAAATATTAATGCTACTGAAAGAGATTAAATAACTAAAATAATCAGAGAAAAGTGGTTTTTTTTTTAAGTAAACATTTTTATGAAATATAGTACAGTTTGTAGCCAAAGGAAAATTACATAATGTAAAATAAAAAGCAAATAACTGATTATTTGTTACATAAACCAATTATGCTGCATTCTAGTTTTAAAATTTTAATTTTAAATTATTTAAATTCAAAATTAAAATGCTTTAAAAAGGCTCAATTTTATTGATTCGATAATTTGATAGAAAAGGGATTTTAAATTATTTACGATAAGTATCATTACGAAAATAAATATTTCAATTTGATTTAAATTTTAAAAGAGTCTGAAAGTTTAAAAATTCAAGAATGTACACAAAATTGAACCACAAAAGATACAATTAGCAATCATAAAAATGTTGAGATAATAGCAAAAATTAAATTAAGAGTGACCAAATGTTATTTGAATTATGTGGGCAATGAATAGTTGAATTCAACAATAAATATAATTAAAAATTAAATATAGGATTAATGTTATTTATTTAATACCTTTTGCCTCTCCCAGGTACTAAAAACAATAGATCCTATGCACAATTGTTTGATTTCTTATATAAACAAGTACTTCCAAAAATTACTAGATATAATAACAGAAGAGATAATTATAAACAGAAATATTATGATTAGTTTCAATGCTATATGTTTATATTTAGAATTGTGTTTTGGAAATAAATGATAAATTAAGCAACAGATGAATTCAATAATTATACTACCCCAATTTACAAGATTTACATACACTACATTTTAAATCAATTATATTGTACATCATATTTCACTTCTGTTATTACAATGTTTAAATTAATTATTGTTTGAGTAGAATGTAGGTATATATTATACTCTAACATAAAATCTCTAGTATTAATGTAAGATTATTGACACATCAGAAATTATGTGGTTATTACTTTCACTGAAATACCATATGAATATATAACACTGATATCAAAAGTTAGTTCTTTCAATCTGGAAGGGAAAAAAAACTATTTCATTAATAGCATTTTAAAATTTATGATTCTTATGGAAATTAAAATATTAAAAAGAAACAAATAATGCACAAGCATTAGATAAATTTTCTAGATAAAAAAAAGTAATGTGATGCTCGCAAACTATTTTCAGGGATTTTAAAAAGACTGCAATTTTGTTCAACTTATTTGAAATAATCTTTATTCAATCTTTGAAACAGATATGTATTAAAATGGTAATAATTGGTGAGTGATTTGTTATATGTGAAACTTTTACAATTTTATATTATACAAAGAAATAATTACTTTATGCAATATTAAATGCAAATATAATAAGAATTACGAGAATAAAAATTTATATTTATGTAATTTCATGTTCTATTTTTTAAATGAAAATTCAATATGAAAATTACATAAAAGAAAATATTTGATTTTAGTACCTATTGATGTTAATGTAAATATATTATATAGAAAAATTCTGCATAATCATTTTTCAAATATTAAAATATTTCTAATAATAAATTCTATTATACAATCATCAAAAATATACACAAACTTACGATATATCATAATCACTTTTGCCTATGTTATATTTATATGTTGGTGCAAACATAGGAGGACTTTCAGAGAACTCTGAGAAGGCTTGACCAAGTTTTATGACTTTACGAAGCTAAAATGAAATGCAAAATTAATTTTTAGTCATTAATATTATCATTAAATTATATTGGTTCAAAAAAAAAAAAAGAACAATTAATCTCTTTATGGAAATTGAAAATTTAATTATTAGTTTTAGAAAAAAATTCACATAAATCATTTCAGCTATTCTCTATTCTACACATATATTTTTAATCTCTTACTTGGTCTTTTAAAAGTAATTGACTATAGCTCTTCTTTTGTACTAAATGTACTATTTCTTCAGCAGTGAACTCATCTAATCGAAAATTTAAATCCCCAAACCAAAAAGTGTAACTGTTGAGGAAAAAAAATGAAAATATTGATTATTAAATTTTTTTTATTGCTCACATAAAAAAACAACTAAAATTCAGTATACTTACTCATGTGTAATTATGTTTTCTGTCTGGGGATCCACAAACTTTTGATGATCGAGTATGGAATTATAATCCTGATAAAAAAAATGATTAAAAAAAATATTAATTTTCGCATTTATTCCAACAAATTCAACAAATCGCCAACAAATTCAAACAAACATTAATAGTATTATAAGAGACAAATATAAATCCACAAACTTTAGAAAAAATTAAATAAAAATCAATATATAAACAACTTAAAATATCTTGTCAAAATAATGTAATAGTAAATTTCAGTAATTATTTTAGAAATGAAAATGGAGTTATTTATAAAGGCCATTTAGAATTACAGTAACTTTTTTATAAATAAAAATTCTTAACTCATTTGGTTACTCCTCAAAAAGAAAAATATTCTGTTTCTGTATTAATTAGATACATTTATAAATAATGCTTGAGTTTAAGAATTAAATTTTGTTACATTTAAATTAAATGCAACTATATACAATGTTTATAAGATATTAAAATAATCATTACTTACATCAATTCTTTGTTGTAACTCAGAATCATGAGCAGCAAGGTGACAGTTAACTAAACAGACAGAGCAACCATATGCATTAAACCTAATACTGACTCCACCTTTATTACCCTAATGAAAAAATTTCAAAAATTCAGACAAAATATTACACTTTTAGAAGCTTTAAAAGAGGTAGATATAATTTCTCAGATTTATATTTTATTTAAATTTCAAAACAAAATATTATTTAATTAAAAATGATTTTCCATTATTTAAACTCAAGACAAATTTTAAAATTCAAATTAGATAACATTCTTTACAATACATTTCCATTTTATCAAAATTACAAAATTCTCTATTTTATTACATTCCCAAAAATATTCTAGTTTTGTAATATTTTTTTTAAAAACTCAATTAAAAGATATCTACCTCTTAACTTTGCAACCTAGTGTTATGTACTCATATATTATTTATTCTATCAACTCTTGATTTATTTCACTTCAAAGTGCATGAGTGCTTATCTAAACATCACTTGGATGAACTTGCCCCCAGGCTTGTAATGTTGGAAAACATTGCAAGGCCTGGGTGGCAAACATTCGATATAAATTGCAATATAAAATTTTTGATTATGACAGAAAAACATTAATATATATATATATATATATATAAAGTGTAATATACATAGAAACAATTACAAGCATAACTATAAAAATCTAACCAAGTTAATTATTTAGAGGATGAATGCAAATTTTGAGACAGATTATTTGTAAAAACCTGAGGAGATTCCTCTTCCACAACTCTAACCTTTTTATTTTTTCCTACATAAACATCAGTTATTCTGTACCATGGCCTATGACACAGTTGAAAATTAACCACTTTTAAAACGACCAAGCATCACTTTTTAATATTATCTTTTATAATTTCCAACACTATTTTTAATCGAGGGTCCCCTTTTTGAATTTTAACTTTATTTGGAAAGTATTTGAGTATTATGGCAACTAGAATGTCTACATTTAGGTCAATCTGAAAGTTCAGATATTAAGGGCTACTCCACTACTGTTCACAAAGAAGTTTATCAGGATCTGCTCCACATGAAATTAAGTCTGCAGGATTAGTCTCTCCAATTATATGTGAACATCTGTCATCACCAGAAATGCTGTCACTCCATGATGAATATTTTCAACTAATGAGCTTTATTTATCCAGGATGATGCAATCCTGAATAATAACAATAATATATACAACATCTTAAATTTCAGGGCATTTTGTACTCACATCATCACTTTCACTAAAAGAACAGCAGTTAAGTTCCGAACTTAACATAATGCTCCTTTTTTATGGGTGTAACACGAGACTAACTTGCTATTAATTTGACTGACACTTAATCAAATTCTAAACTAGTTTTCAGATATACAAACACACCATTAACTACTTTGGAGGCATCTGAGAAGCCATATATTTGAATCTGTGCCCATTTCAAAAGTATAATACATTTATAAACTTCTATATTATTAACACTCTAGAAAACTGATAAAACCTGTTGATATTCCTTCATGAAAAGTTAATCCTCCCTATAAATCAGCAGGCTAAGTATCTACAAGAAAATCTTTGCTCCAGTAATTACTGGACCTAGAAGTCCAAGTAGGTCAAATATGCATAGCATAGATGAAGCATCTATAGTTTTGTAACATAAAAATCCTTTTCTTTCTGAACTTTGAAAGAAAACAATGTTTCATTAATCAATAATTCCTCTCTTTAAGTGCTTTCATTTCTTCGAGATCGGAAAATGGATAAATTTGTTTATTGGTTTACTGTTCATTCGGGATTGTTGCTACACCACTTATGCAGTGACATACCTCCACTATTCAATACATCAATTAATTAACTTTGAAGCTCTTCTGTAGAACTGACAATATATCATCCATGTACCACTGTCCAATGCAGCAAAAGCAAAAGGGATGGGTTTCTTTTCTTTAATCTTTCATTCATTGCAAAATTCTTTATTGTTCACATAGGGGGGGGGAAAAAAAGAAAAAAAAAGGAGCTCTTACAGCCCTGTACATAGCTGTTGCAAGCTCTTAAGTTTTTCCTGGATCCTCCACTTTTTGTTTTTCCATAAAATTTTTTGAAGTTTCCAGAAATAGGTGCATTAAAATCATTCTACGCATCTTTTTGATATCTGCTATGAAAGCATATATCTCACCATAATAGCAAATAAATAATTTTAATTCAGTTGAATGAAATTCCTTTATTGATTCAAGAGGACACATTAAAGAAACTCAAAGTGGACTAATTCTACTTTCTGGGTGATAAACACTTAAATGAGGAATGTAATATGATCCCATATTTTTTCTTGCTCCTTAAACTCTAGCTCACTATAATCAATGCAAAAAAATTCAGTAAAGAGCTAAGTGATTAGGTACTCTTAGAAAATGATTCAAAAATGCATCCAGTTTTCTGAATGCATTTCTCTAGACTGACCTACAGGAGCTTCTTTTTAACTACATATCTCCCAGTGTTATCTCTTTCATAATTATCTCAAAAATGTTGCTCCGAAATTAAAATCTAATTTTTTTAAATCAAAGATTCAACAATTTCAATTCCTCAAAACTGTTTGAGAGTATTATCTAAATTATCTTTTTTTATAAACTTACACAGCACCTTATTTTTTTTTCCTTGAAGCTATTGCACTGGTACAACGAAATCAAAAATTATATTTTGTAAAATTAGATTGCTGTTGCAAGTGATGATATTTTAGTGGTGCAAAAAACAGATAACCCCATGCTGCACCAAATAAGCTAAAGCTATGATCTAGACATATGGAAAAATTGAATGCGTGAGCTATGGCGAAATCCAATGACACAAGAGCCATACAAAGTTTTGCTGCACCAAAGGAGGTAAAGCTGTGATTGAGACATGTGAAAAAATCAAAAAAAGATAAAAATTTGTTGACTAGGGGGTCGAAAACAGAGAAAGGCCACTAGGGTATCACAGGGGCACATCACCCATGTTTATCAAAGACAGTAAGCCTCACTGGAGAGAAAAAGATCATTAGGGTGCCTCAGTGTCATGATACCCATACTTGCCTAAAGAAGGCAAGTTCCTGAAGTAACCTAACCTGGAAAACCTGTTCCCTGGTAAAATCTCCAGTTATACCCCCAGAGCTGTTCCAAAATTGACTTGGTTTTAATAATTCATAAAATATCTCTACACCAAGAAGCATATCTACTCATTCTGAGACGTTTAAATATTTATCTGCTAACTTTATGTTGCGAAGATCAATTATGTGTGCATCAAATTCTTTATAAGGCTTTAAATCTGTTCCGATTTTTAGGGAAATTTATAAGTTTTAACATAACTTTTACCTTAATTAGAAATTGAAGATGTAATTTTTGAATGAGTTTGCAATGATGCATCATTAAGACCTGAAATGAAAATATTTAATCTCATCAAATCCACTCAGTCCTTTCTTAAAAATTACATTTGGAATCATTATCCAATGAATATTTGCAACAAATCTCATTGCAATCATGGTCTATTAAATAGCATATCACAGCATTCAAAAGTGATTCATTTTTAGAGTAAGAATGATTCATAAATGTTAAGTTACAATGAAGATCACAGTAAGGAGTACTTACATTTCAGAGATAGCTTTCTCTTGCTATTTTTATTTCTGGATGCTGAAGCAAAACAATTTTCCTTTCTATAAGTATTTTGATTAGTGCTATTCATATAAAATTCAGCTCTTAGCAACTGTGTTGCTGAAGTGGGGGAGAGAGTTTTAAAAATCATAACTGGAATAAAAGTTATTACTTGCTGGTATCGTGACACTTCACCTTGAGCTTTTTTTTCTATAGAAATGTATCACAGAATGAAGGTTTTTACTGTACTGTCTACAACAAAAATTTGATGTACAATCTTTAACTCTACATTGAAAAGAAAAACTAATAAAAAAGTTTAATTTCCCTAATAAACATTACTCTTTCTTACACTGACATTTTATTGAATTCTAGGCATTCATTAAAATGTCAAAATTCAATATTCATGCATTAAGCATCTACATGGCAGATTTTGTAGATTGGAAACAAATGTATTTATCTTGTTTCTCTGATTTCACTTAACGTAAAAATTGCTAGGTTTCACTGCTACTAGTTTATGAGCCTGATTTTTTATAAAGCACAAATTTTTCTGCTACTTGCATCCATCTTATTAAATTTGAGTTCTCATCACAATTTGGAAGATGAATTTAATTTTTTAAGTAGAATCTACAATAATATAGTTTCTACAAACATTTCAATTTTTTGACTCATAATTTTGAGAGATCAAATGCACTCAGTAGCAGTGTCTACTAAATTTAACATAGCAAGAGGGGAATCATTATGCATGTGGATGAAATACACACAAATCCTTTAAAATACAAGTTTTCTATTATTAGAATATCTGTCTTCTAACAGTGACCACACTATTAGATGATTGCTGATAGAACTGACCAAATTATTCTTGATGTATTCGAATAAAAATATGATTATAGATACGAAACTTCTGAACATTAGATAAATTATTGTTATTCACATAAACAAAAAGTATACCTTTTGAAAAGTCTCAATTTGAATATTTTAGTTTCTAATACAATCTTAGCATTTTTGCTGCTTTGAACTCTGATTCAGACATTTTGAAAAGGAAACTCATTTTTTCGATGCACACATGATCAAAAATCTCTTGAAGAGTGGAACTCTTAATGCACTGTGAGAAAATTCACGCCAGGAAAAAAGATCACAGTTCATGGAAACTCAGTTCACTTGAGATTATTCATAGTTCATTTAGAATATCACTATTTTGTGCACAATAATCCCCTAAACCAATTATCTAGTTCAGAATTGATGATTAATTGACATAAAGTACATTTTATACAATTTTTTTTCTTCTATCACATGCAGGTTACACCAGCTCATTGAACCAGATTATGTAGGTACCCAATTCAGACTACTTTTCAACTCTTAATTTATTTCACTCTCACAACCACTGCAGAGCAGCCATCTAGTATACAAAAAAAAATTAGCATGTGCACTCATCATAAAATCACTGAAGTTGCTTGACTGAACACACACCTACCTTTTAAATTTACACCTTAAACTTTAAAAAAAGTTTCATAAAATATATTTAAAATCACAAAATATAAAGTTTCAAATAAAGAGATAAGTACTCCCAGTAAACATGATATTAAATTCTAATTTAAGTACTTTAAAAACTCAATTTTTTTTTATTTAAAAAAAAAATTACAAGTCACAATGGGATAAAAAGTATGAAAATAATATATAATTGTTTATAACTTACCCACATTCCACCTAAACCTGTCCTAGTATAACTGGTTTGCAGACCTCTTATGTGTGTTACATGTTCTCGTTTACAAAACAGATACAGAGACATTCCTTGAAGTCTAATTTGTTTTAACTGCAATAACAAAGAGGGGAAATGCCTATTTTTTAGTATAAAATATGAAAAGCTCATATTTTGTACATTTTATGCATAAGATTAAGACAACAATCTTTCTAAATAATACAATGAAAAAAACTTAATCATCCAAATAAAGTTTAATAAATAATAGAATAAACTTACTTTTACATAGTCCCATTTTTGTAAAATATCTCGAAAAGCAACAACCCAAGGATCTTCAATTATCATTTCAGCAAGAAGGTCCTGAGGTTTACAACTAACTTCTTGGAGACTTGATTTTAAAAAAAAAAATGGGAAAGAAAACAAATTAAAAACATTTAATTTACATTTATTTAAACACAGAAACAAATATGAGTATACAATGAGAAATGAGCATACATAGCTCCTGAATGATTCAGCTGTTTTTCCATACTTTGTTGGATATAACTCGCATTCATATACAATTCTGTTTTCAAATATGAACTTTTCTTTACATAAATTTTTACAAAGTTTAAAAAATAAACTTTATTTACTTTTCAGATGAGTTTTTTAATAAACATAACTGATGAGAAACAACTTTATTTCAGTGTTCACACAATTTTATAATCCGTCAGTTATATATCATGTTTAAATGTATGTTCAATTTCTTCTCTTTTTTTTTTATAATAATTTCCTAAACTATAACTTCAATACATATAAAAATGTTTCTGTCCAGAATTTGCATTTTAAGATAAAAGTTAAAAGTAAAAATACCTTTTTGATGTTTGAAGTGAATAAAGAATAAAATAAAATTTGAGCAAATAAATTTCTTACTTTCTCAAAAATGCAATAAATGGTAGATTGCAATCAGTGGCTGGCATTCAATATATGCATGCATGTAACATTTTACACCAAATTTTATAAGAAGCTAGACAGTCCCCCGCTAAATGTTTACTGCTTTAATTCCTTTAAATCTGTTTTCGTTAAAATACTATATAAAAATGTAAATATTTTTTTTTTTTAATCATTAATAATAAAATCCTTTTAGTTTTTAGATTACCATGCCCATTTTTTTTTTCATGAATTAGTAATAGTTCTTTCTTTCGAATAGAAATTTATTTCATGAAACACATCCAATTTTACTACACAAGGAGACTTTATAAAATTAAGTATACAGCATACAAAAATTACAAAACTCTAATGTGAGACTTCATATGGTTTATTGCATTATTTTTGCTGACTTTCAATGTTTGGAACTATTCTTCCATTTCCATAGTAACTGAGTAGTTTTTACATGAATTCATCAGAAATATATTTTCATAAGGACTAATAATTATTTCCTTTTTTTTTTTTTATTAATTCAGTTCAGAAAAATAGATTTTAAAAAATTCTACAAAATATTTTTATTAAAAGCATGTGTGTCTGATTGTCACTCTAATGATTTATGGAGGGAAATAAAGAATTTGATAACAAAGTACTAATGTTAGTTATAATTTAATATGAATTTAAAAGACACTTAAATTTTTGAATATAAGATTTATAATCAAAATATCAAATTCCACCAATGAATATGTAGATTACTAAAAAATATTCAAAATTATATGTGTAATTAACTATTTTATAACAGTACTTCCATTTTCCTATCGCTACATAACTTGACCACTTTTCCCCTCAAAATGGGACATATACTAATTTTAAGTAATGGTTCATGTATTAAAGAAAATGCATATTTCTTTATAATTTTTATTTACTAATGAAGAGACCAAAAATGCATACACAAAAATAAATAATTCATGCAGTCTTTTACATTTTCCTGAAGAACACATTTAAATATATTTGATGTTGATTTCAAATAAGAATGAAATTATAGGAAGGGTATCTTAAAATTTATTTCGGTAATTAAAATTGCTTTAAGAATTGCAAATGTGTTTTTTTGCTTATCCACAACATATTCATAAGAAAGAAGACTTTCAACAAGTGCATTTGCACCAGGCACACATAAAATATATTCAGTAACTATATGAAAATTTGCATAATTCAAACTATTGTCATTAAGAGTTCGAACAATTCTACCTAATGACTTTCAGTTAAAAATATTCACAGTTTCCATTCAATCACCTTTACATTTTAATGCAGTAAGGAATAAGTGAATACTCGTCAAATACTTCTGAATCTCGTATACAAATATTTCATCTCTTTTCAATAAATATATCAATTACAAGTTGAGTTTCTTCCTATCTATAAGTATTTCAGTCAAATTAATCTATTCAAATATTTATAATTCTTTACAGAATAAAGTCCACTGCTTCGAATATCTTTTGCCTTCCTCACTATAAAAAATAATTTTAGTCAATTTAATCTATTCAAATATTTATAATTCTTCACAGAACAAAGTTCATTACTCTAAATACTCTTTGTTTATACAACTTAGCATGCCATCATCATCACAATACAAGGGTTTTATTACTTTTAGCAACTTTTTGAAATTATCACAGTGAATTGCTCTCAATCTGAAAATATGGCATTTCTGCATTCCGAAGTTGTTCTTTGGGACAGTGGGATAAGCTACCTAAAAATGGAATGATTGCATTCAAATTGAGATGTATAATCTGTTACACATACTACAGCAAGTTACATGCAACCTAAGAATATCACCAAGTAACAGGTTAATATAAACAATTAATGCTCAGGAGAGTGGAGGGAAAACCTTACTTAGTGGAGAATATACTAAGAAAAAAATGCAGTAGCAGTTAAATATGAATGATGGGTTAAAAGAAATTATATAATAATACAATTTTTGAAATTTATTTAACATCTAATCAATGAAGTTTGAACATGACAGGGAACTCTTAAAATGCATTTTTTAAAACAAGAGATACTTCATGAAACTCTACTTTATACAAAACACCTAAATACTAGATAAAGATAAGGATGAGTGAGTGAAGTTAAAGTTTAATGGCACAAGACCCAGATATGGCTACACAGACCCAAACAAGGTATAACTGTAATCTAGACATTCGAGAAAAAAAATTTAAAAAAATAATAATTGGTTGACAAAATTCAGGATTGAAAATAAAGAAGAGTATCCAGGGCAAGCATCACCTGTGTTTACTACAGATAGTAAACTCCATGTGAAAGGGAGAAAGGTCACAAGGATGCCTCAGGATAGTGATGCCCCGAAGAAGGTAAGCCCCTGAGAACAATTGAGATAAGAGAAGCTTGTGATTTCTTTTAAATTAGAATTCAGTTTCCAGAAATAACAGCACTGTAATTGTAACCTTAATATTTTTTATTAGCCTTTAATTTCCTAGTACAACACAGAAAAAACAACAAGAACATAAAATTCAACAGATAAACAAGGTAGATCCAAAAACTGTCAAGTTTTGACTGTCAAATTGGAGTACACATAGCAAATCAACAGTGTTTTGATATAAAATGACTTGGGATGATTTAATGACACTTCAATTTTATTTCATGAAACCTCTTTATTATTAAAGTATACTTTAACAAAGAATTGTCAATTTTTCTACACATATATTTCAAAGAATAAAAATATTGGAATACATATATATATTTTTTAATTTCAAGGTATATCAAAATTCTTATATCTCTAAATTAACCTTCAGTAAATATTGATTAAAATAAAAATGAACACAGATTTAAAAAAAAAAAAAAACACTGCATAATACAGTACTAACTGAAAATATTTACTCAATTTTCTGAATATTAATTGATAAATACAAAATTGCATTTACTTAAAAAGCATACTCACGCCAGTCCATAAAAATCTGGAATGTGAGAGACATCTACAGGATCTGCTAAACCAAGAGCTTCCTTTAAATCATCTACAGGTGGTCGCCCTACTACATTCCAAGTTAATAAATACAATCTAAAAGAAAATTTTAAAAATATGTTACATAAACTCTATATAACATTACACTTGTTATTTTTAAAACTATTATCATTAAAATTCGAATTTTATTAAGTTCAATAGTATCTTTGTTAAAATAACAAATGTTGAAGTTGATATATTAATGACAATAATATAATTTTACATAATATACTTTTAACTCGTTACTTACAAAGTTCTATACCAAGAGGTTTTATGGCAATGCTCTATGTTATTTTTTTTTAAAACATAAATTTTATAATTTATACTCACTTGGTGCACATTAATTAATTTTTAAAAAACTATATACATTTTGCACACTAGTAAACCTTACCTTAAATTTCAACTAATTTTAAAAATTTATAGACATTAATGAAAAAATTATACTCCTTTCTCACCCATTTTTGTAAACTGCTAATTCCTAAAAACTTAAACTGCATACTCAGCTGTCAATTAAAATTTAAATCACATAAGTAGATCATTGACTCAGAAATTGAAGGATACACTATTCTATTATAAAGAGTAGAAACGATTAAATTTTAAAAAGTAAAGGAACTGGCATATCTTTAATTATAGCTCTGTTTCTTCTTAATTATTATTTAACAGCTTTATTTTAGTACAGTGAAGCCAGGTCTAAGAGATCTAAATATAAGAACGCAAACCTTTCAAGCACTTATTCAGCCTATATGTGTGTATATATATATATATAAATGAATAGGGATAGGTATGGTACCAACCCTCTCCCAGCAAGATGCACTGGGAGAGGGTTGGTACCATAGAGCATGTTTAACCTCACAATTCAGTCTCCAGTTGGAATGTGCATGTTTTGTTTTGTTGGGTGATGAATTCGTATTCAATTATTGGTTCAAATCGGGAATAGGGGGCCCCTAGGAGATTGGCGATGAAACTTGACGACTTCCTAGATAGGTTGTCAAACGTGCGTGACTTATGCATTGAGTATGCTTAGGGTTACCATGACCTAAATCGCCAATTATCGCTCCCAAAAGTCGCCAATCTCCTAGGGGACACCATATTCCTGATTTGAACCCAATTATTTAATCTATTTTTCTATAATTTTTTTTTCTTGTTTAGATTTTATTATTTTATTTATCTTATTTATGCTGTTTTTAATATTTTAATTGTTTTATCTTACATATACATATGTAACCACCATTCATACAATGTTTAATTCCACCAGAAGTCTGAAAGATAAAATAGTACCCAGTTAACTCTCAAGGATGGAACTTTTAAACACTACTTGCAATATCATATATTACATTTAGCACTAATGTTTAAAATCTAGGGAAAACAACTACAGTAAAAAACTTGGAGTGAAAATCACCAAATCTTTTGACAATATATTTTGCTGGGAAAAAGACTGTCATAACTTCTCTTACACAAGGAAAAATTACGTAAAAATTGTTTTTAAAAATTTTACCAAGCCTGATGTTTTATAATGTAGCTCTATCACACCTTATTTTAAAATGAACAAATTTACAAGAATTAGGGGGAAAGTAAATGGAATAATAGTATTTTAACAATAAAATTACAAAAAAGAAATTCAAATATTCAATTACAAATACAGTTGACTCCCACAAAAGGGCATCCACTGGACTAAGCATTTTGTCCCTTAATAAAAGGCAAATACATGTGTTGTTCCAAGGATCGACAAAATTATTCCTTATTTGGAGGTGTCCCATACAAGAGGTACTACTGTATATATATTAAAATAAATATTTTTTAATCTACATATAAAATTATTTGTTAGAAATAGTAATTCAAAATTCATCAATCATTAAAAATATGTTTGTTTAAATCCATTAACAATATTTTTTTAAAAAAATTATAACATCTTAAGTTATTTACCTCTTTTAAAATAATTTTCAAAATTTATAACTATCACTATTTTAAATTTTCCATTAACATTTCACAACAAAATTCACCAATTTTAGACATTTCCTTCATCTGTAAGGCACAAGATTTATCTCAAACAGGTTTTATTTCACTGCAATGTTTTAAACATTTTTTTTTTTAAAAAAAAAAGTCAACTTTAACTACAGTTTTCATTCACATAAAAGTGTTCTAATAAGAGAATTAGAAATATTAAATAGTCTTGCATAAACACTTTTTTTTACTCACACAGAAATTTTTTATAATAATCAACTCAAAAGTAGTAAATACCAATTAACATTATTACATAATTTGACAAATAGCTTTATCAAAACAGCTAAAAGGTTTCATATCTTATACAAAATGCTCATCTTCTACAAAAAAAAATTAAATTATTGTAATAAAAATTAACCAACAATGGAAACATGCAAATAGGATATAATGCAATTTGGAAATATCTTAATATCTTGAAGAAAATCCCCCTTTTTCGCTACGGAAATCTATCATGGAAGGACAGATAAAAACAACCCATCACAAAGTCAATTTTCTTCTCTTGTAGAAAATATAGCTGCCAGCATTGTCTTACTAATTAAAATCTGAATGGGTAATGAAAGATTTCATGCCACAGAAATACATTGAAAGTATTTGACAATATTAATAGCTTACAGTTTCCAATTAAGTTTTCAATTTTAGAAATGTATGTTTTCGCCTGTAAAATCTTTTTCTTTTCATTTTAAAACCAAATAAATAAAAGGTTTTCACATACATTTCTTAATTTTATCAGCTTCAACTGAAACAATTTGATAATAAATTAAAATACTATTAAAAGAGCACAATCACTTTAAATTAATCAAGTACAATTCAGAAAATTAATACAAAATTTTCCCGGACAGTTAATGACAAATCACATTAAAGATGACTATTAAATATCTCGATTGCTATGTTTAATTATATACTTTTTTATATCCAGGTAAATCTTCTTACATCCTTTTCACCTAAGCAAACAAATAATTGTTCAAAGTATATGCAAATTCCAAAATAATTTTCTTACTTTTTACGCATAAGAGACTACTATAATATAATTAACCTAATGTAATTAACAAATTATGCATTAAAATTAAAAGTCAAAATTTATCAATATAAATAATGATTTGTTCTTCATATGATAGCATAATATGTAACAAGATATAATAATAATTAAATTATTTCAGTGAAGCAGTTCTCAAATCTAAAACTTACTTTAAGTCCATCAATGTGTTAACCATTGTTGAAGATTCAGTGCTTAATCCAAAGATAGTCATTTACCTGAAATCATTCAAATCAATATTGTTAGGAAATTAAAAAATAAAAAAAACTCATGTAATTCATTCAATTTTTAGAAAAATAATCAGCATGATAGTAAACTTAAAATTAAAGAGAACAAACATATTTTTACGCTTTTTTTAAATATTCAATATGTGAGATTTAAACAATTTTAAAACTGAAGTACGGGGTAAGAGGAAAAGAACTAATACTTGAGGTAGCTTATCGGATATAAATAGCAAATAGGACAAAACACTTAATAAAAATTAAATAAAAAAAAGTCTTCACAATTAAAAGAGCGCATACCTTTACAGATAAAGTTATTCCTTCGATAAAGAGATACGGAAAAATCCAAAAGTAACGGATTTCCAGAGCGTTTATTAGTAAGAGATAGTCCCAACCTTTGATCATCAAGAGTCATGTTTTGATATCCTTTCAACTTTCCTCTTTTTTTTAATAGTTACAGATGAAAACTCATGTCAAGGCGATTGGTCGTGAACTTTGTTGTTTGGAGCGCCGTCTTCGATGAAGATTATTTTTTATACATCGATATATCGAATTTTGAACAAAAAATTTCATTAAAGCATTTTTAAAAAAATTTTGCTCATAACTCTCTCTTGAACTTAATACCTACATCTTTACGATAATTTTTAAAAATAATTATGTTCCTATGAGAAGGACTCAAAATGGGAACGAAAAGTGTTTTCTGAAAAGTTTTTAAGGGAAATGGACCCGCTTTCCTCTAATTAGAATCAATGGCGTAAGTTTTGAAGTTCGATAGATGGCCGATAAAAAAAGAAAAACGGGTGATATCATTTTTTGAATAGGTACATCCAATGCTCTTTTGGAAAATATAGTTAAGATAGCTCATTTCAAAAATGGGGATGTTGAATTTGAGATGCGACGTTGTTAAAACCAAGGTTCAAGGAAGTTGAGTCGTCGAATTCAAATTCTAATTCAACTAGAAGCTGCTTTTGGAACAGCAGCCTTTGAATGAATGAACTCAACTGGTTTTCAAAATAGAAAAAAAATTGGAGTGGTATAGAAAAAGTGCATGCAGCATCATATCAAGAGAAGTCTGTGTTATTCTTGCTCACAAAACAACCAGTCCTTTAATCAATATTTTGATTGGCTTCTAAAGCAACATTTATTTCTATCAGCAATAAATATTTTAGATTTGTTGCATGAAAGAGATCCAGAATGAGAAATTTTGATTATATCAATGAGTCGGATAGAAAAAGCAGATATAAAATTTACCTGTCAAAATTCTGTTAATAAAATATTCTACATTATTCTCTATCTTTAATTTGTGTTTTCCCGACTAGTAAAAAATGAACTGAATATTCAGAAAGATTTAGTGATATATCAGAAATCCCTAATCAGTGCTCAGTTTTCTTAAAAGTGAAAAACAATAGAATTCTATAGATATTAAGTGCTCAGTTTCTTTTCCGAATTAATTCATTGATTGATTAATTAACAATGATTTCATTGCTATTGTGAAAATAATCCCCAACCTATTTTAAGTGATAGTTAATGTTTATATCAAGTATTGGTTTCACATTACCTTACCTTTATTCAAAGATAAAATATAAAAAGTCAGTTGCACGATCGCGAAATGTGATATAAACTTTCTTCAAAAAAAATAAATTTTCCAAAAATTATTTTGTTTTACTTTTATTTTTTCCCCATTTTTTTTATTTTTCATTTTATAATTTTTGAGACTTCTATAATGGGCAAGTCTTGTAGCTTTTAGTTTATAGCAGTGTTTTTTAAGCATTTTTGTCATGAGATCTCATTCTCACACTTAAAGATTTCAAACGGCTCTTTCCTCTTTACCTCCCAACTATGAGCATATATGAAAAAAATTATATTTCTAATTTACATTAATCATTAAAACATAAATATTTTAAATTCTAATTAATTTAACTTTTCTCTAAAACAGTTTTGTTAAATTAAAATGAAATACTCATATATATATGTGTGTGTGTATATATGTATATATTATTAGTAAGATTATCAATTTTTTATATAATGAAAAGGAGGAGAAAAAAAATTAAGAAAAATGCACAGTGTAAATAAATCAAACATTTTACTAACTCAAACAAAAGTATTCTAATTATGCTTACAGCCCTTTTAATTATTTAATTAAATGAGTTTTTTTTCTTATTGAATGAATATTTTTATCAATATATCATTTTCTAACAATATACTGGAAATTTTTGAGCAAGAAATATCCTTCATATTGAATTTTACAGTAAGTGCTGCAGCTGGAGTATCAACATTCAATCTTGACTCCTCACTTGTCCAAAAATCATTACCAATAGAAAAAATTCTTTCAATAGCTGCATTAGTTCCAGGGCATAACAGCATAAATTCATCAAGATTGACTCAATTTTCAAATGGAATGTGTTTATTTTTGAAATGGTTAAATATTTCCACCCATCTTTCATCAATTTCAATAAGTTGCTTTTCCTATTGTTCTAATTTATCAGAATTTAAGCATACATTCAGTCTTTTAATTTCTTCAAACTGACAATTGTCATTGATTTTAATATGAGGTATTTCTTTCGATAAAAGCTCAACCCAATTTCAATATCTGTCCAATTTAATTGTTATCAAATCAAAAAGATACCATTGAAAACTGTTAATTCCTATGATATTTGTCTCAGACCATTCTTCGACATATTGGAAACATGTTTGGTAAAAATTCTGCACTTCTTTGCTGCAGTTATGTTTGGATTTAATTTCTCTAAGTTTGACAACTTTCTTTTTAATAATGAAGGAATAAATTTTACTTCAAATCGTGATTTATATTGAAGGACAAAATTGTTCAAAATAGGAGTAACTTCTGTAGCCGAAATATGTTCATCTTTAATCTTTTGTGTCGTTTTGAAGAAAATAGATGCCCGATTATGTACAAAATACATTAATATCTCCAATAACTTACAAATGAAAAAAATTCAAGAATTTTTGGACATTTCATAAACTTTAGAAAAATGAACGGGGAGGTTCAAATCATTGTAAAATATTACTTTATAGCAGATATTAGAGCGAACCATCAAACATTTGAATATCCTAAAAGTTTTTTGTATTCAACATTTGAGTAACAGTTTGGCGTGGCATCTCTGAATAGAGATATTAACAGATAAGTTTTAAAATATCGAAAAGGAGGACACTTTTCGAGGATGGACATAACCTACGAAAGGAGGACGATTGGTCACCTTATTAGCAGATACACTTTTATGTCAGATTTATATTTTATAATAAAAATTAATTTCTCGAATTTTTGAACAAAGTATACAATTAAATTAAAACATATGCATAAAAAATGAAAAAAAAAAAAAAAAAAATTAGTATCAGAATTTGTTCTTAGTATTCAAAAATAAATGAAAGAAAATTATGTTTTAATGAAACGGATGTGTTTGTTTTTCGCGGCAAGTAAATTAAATCTTCGTGTTATACTTGACATAGCTCGACATAAAGTATCTTTAACGTTAATCAGGGTTAAACGATATTTGGTTTTGATAAGCGTTACAGCCAAAAGAGACATTTTACATAAGTATGCGGAGCTGAAAATAAATAGAATGCTTAGTGCTGTTTCAGAGATTGTGGAAAACTCAGTTCTTACTCCAATTCAAAATTCAATCAAGGAATTCACAAAACTTGTGAATTGTAAAGCGACACCCTAAAAAAATTCGTTTTATGGTACTTTTCCACTACGTTAATGTGATTTACAGCTCAACTTAGCCGGCATTATGATTTTGTAATTACGTTGCTCCAAAAATATTATAAATTAAATTAAAGACAATGGTTTTTTTTTTTTTTTTTTTTTTTTAATTTAAGTATCAAAATGAGATTTTAGCGGCCCTCGAACGGAGTCACAAAAGGGGACCGAAAAGGTTCGCTATTCGCAACTTGAGAAGCGTTGGATTATAGAAAAGAAAAACAAAACTTTTAAACAAGTTTCAAAGAAAATATGTATTGAAATTGCAATTCCTTGAAACATACTGTAAAATAATATGTATTTAAAAATATATATATTGAGCATTTTAAGTTAGTGTATCACGGTTGAAAAGCAGAAGGTGTTTCGCAAATTGTTTTCAAGGAATGATTATGATTAATGCTTAATGAATGGTTTTTTATGCTTCAAAACAGTTCAAATGATATATTTTCAACTTTATCATCATTTAACAAACATTCATTATTTACTAAAAGCTCATGTAATATTATTATTTTATTATTTTGGATCAGAAAAATTACACTACTTAGATAAGTCAACCTTGACGAAAAAACGTCACATTAACGGGAACTAGGTCTCAGATTGAGCAGCGAACCATTTTGAGGAGAAATTATTATTTTGTTTTAACTCATAAACTAGTGGTGGCTCTCTTCAACAACGAAGATTGAAGTAAAAATGCCTTAATAACCAAAACAACAGAGAATTCCTTTTAGCCTAGTTGTTAAGAGCACAACAAAAGAAGAGCGGACAAGTTTTTACCGCATTAACAAACCGTGAGTGCGAATCACTCTTGTAACTTAATCTTCCTCCTCCTCCTTAACGGATAGAAAACATCCTCCACAGTGGCAGGGTAAAAACACCAGCCCCCGAAGTCATTACCCAGGTCATGAACATTAGATGGCAGCACAGCCTAGAACTATTAGTTACATATTCCCAACACAAGACTTTCCTCTGAGTGTCTAAGATACCTACTCATAAATCACGAAGAATGATATACCGAATACGACTCGAGGCGTCAAATAAATCGGTCATCTCAACTAGAGTTAGCCAATGACGTCAAAAGGTAAATGTCCAGAGCGAAACTCATTACAATGGGGTATAATGGAAATTAGCTGGAAAAACAGCTTTTTCTTAAATATCATTCAGAACGCTTCTTCCGTATCATGACGATGATTTTGGAGGAGAATCATGCGGAGGCTTTCTTCAGCTACGAGTACGGAATTAGAA
>BMAW01077808.1:0-12739 GCA_019974015.1 Nephila pilipes | reverse complement strand
ACACACATATATATATATATACACACACACATATATATATACACACACACATATATATATACACACACACATATATATATATAGTGAAAATTTATGAAAGAATAATTTAAAATATTTAAAAAGACAAAAATCCAGAAAGAAATGTAACAATGAAAGAAAAATAAATGAAAATATGGAACCCAGCAAGTCAAAAAGCAATATCGGGCTGAGGACCGATTAAGCGGGGTTAAACTAGTTTAATGGTACCAACCTTCCCCCTTTGCGACTTGGTAGGCTGAATTAGGAAATCCAAATTGCAAAAGAGTTCATGATTAAAAGATGCAAACAAATTCAGCGATAAAATCTACAAAAATAAAATCTATAATTCCTGGTAGGCTGAATTGGGAAATCCAAATTAAAAGAGTTCAATGATTAAAAAATGCAAAAAATTTCAAAATTCAAAACGATAAAATTTACAAAATAAAAACTATCATTCTGAAAATTATCTACAGATCAAAATATAAAAATTACTTACAAAATTCAAAGAAATGAAGATTCAAATATGTGAGTAGTAAGACGGAATTTTCTTTAAGCTTCAAGATGTATATCACATACTCAAAATGAAAAAAATATAACACATCATCACCATATAAATTGAAAAAAGATTTAAATCATTGTTTGATTGGTAATAAAATGTAAAAGGATGCAAACAATTGGTTGGTAATAAGTTGAATGGTAAAGGAGTATAACGGTCCAGAGAGTGAGTAAAAATGTAAGCTGTGTAAATGTAAATAAATAGATTCTTCACGGCTGGACCACTAACAAGCCGACTTTGTGGACCTATTGTTGTGTGGTGGATTTGAAATTGAATCACGATTCGCAAAGATGTTTAATATATATATATGCATAGGTGTCAAAAAGTAAAACTGTTATTTTAGTATTATGTGAATAATTAAAGATGTCGAAATGTTAGATAATAATATATGTCGATGTTAAAACGTAAGAAAATATAAAGACAATGTAAAAGACTGTTAACCATTTCGCTACCACAGGGAGAAAAAAGAAGTGCTTCCCTGGGCCCGCGGCTTCTAACCGCGGAGAGTCACGCTGTGTCCAGACGATTTTAGAAATTAAGCCTAATTTGTGAAAAAAAATACTTCTAAAATCGGCTATTTATTAAAATATTTAGGTATTTACATACATTATTTAAAATGTATTAAACTTAATATATACAAAGGAAAAACGATTTAATCGAAAATTGAAGGTTTTATACATGAAATAACATAAAAATCATACTGCTAAGAAAATACAACATATATTTACATTTCTTACATAGATTTCATAGTGTAAAGATGTACCATTATATGGAATATATTTATATAAAAGATAAATCTTATTTTGCAGTGTGGTATATTTATTAAAAAAAATTCAATGCATAGTACAACGTCATATGTATTACACACATATTTTGAAGCTCCAAGCAAAATTTTAAGCAAAAGGCACATCTAAGTCCTTTTTTTTTTTTTTTTACTTTAATATCTATGTACAGATTTCGATTATTTTCGCTAAAATTACTGACAGATTCATTCATTATTTTTCAAATCTTAGTATCAGATAAATACTTTCTTTTTTCATGACTGTCGCCACAAATAAAACCGACCCAATGAAAGGAACAGTTGAGAGCATCTGCTACCAAAAGCCCTAACCCCCATAAAGGGTCATAAATTCTCCTTCGAACTTCTAAGAAGCAAGCAAGAAAAAAGAAAGCAAACCAAATAAAGTTCACCCTGTAAATCATGTCATTACATTTAAAGAGCCACGCCGTGACACTTGTTTTTAACAATTACTCCCCTCCTGGTAGCCAGAAGTGAAATCCAAACCCATATCACCAAGGTCAACACTCCAAATAACTTTTTCGATTTAGATTTCGCGGTATTGTAACGCCATATAGTAACAGTAAGAAAATCAAATAAAACGTTCTCATCAAGCGTAGCTCTATTGATACGATGGGTCGTAGAAGACACTCAAGGAGCGTATCGCCTGTGATACGCTGGGAGTGAACGGGTTAATGCTTATTATTTTAATCCAAAAGATTAGTTTAAAGAAAATTCGCCGATAACATGGGTTCACACTTTAAAGAAAATCAAATAAAACAAAATGATGATGGTACAATTTGATAGGTGTGTGTTCACATTTCATAACCAGACAGATTGCGTAACGATTTCCTATATCATTACATCGAGGATAAGTTATGGGAATTCAGTAGATGAGGAAACTTTCTCTTCCGCTGATATCCAACACATGTTCGGTAGGATTCAGATTAGGTGAGTAAGTAGGACACTGTGCATGCGAAGGATATTTTCCGGTTCAAGGAAATTGTCCATTAGTTTCACACGATGACAAATTTCGTTATCATTTGTAAATTTTAGTTTGATTTGAGAGCCCCTTGTAACTATCGAATGTAAGGCTCAAGAACTTCATCTCATTACTTCTCAGGACTCATAAAGTCCGTTTTAAAGTTATGGATGTCGATTTGTTCTTACATAATGATGCCTGCCCAGACCCTGACTCCCTACATCAAGAAGTGATGCATTTTTATTAATATTTCCACCATTGGGAATAAAGGTCTAAAATCGAATGAAATCAAGTTCTTATTGCACTTCATACCTTAAAAATTGAGAATCCAAAAGGGGAAATCGTCACTGCACTTTACTTTGTCCCACTGTTCCAATCTTCAGTATTGATGTTCGAAATTCCCATTTAAGTGAGTGTGTTTATTCGTAGACACAAATGAAACGCAATCTTCTGGTCTTCTGGGATAGAGAAACATGATAGAATCTCCTTTAAACGATTGATCTGGAAATTCGTAATCTTGTAACGGCTATGAACATTGAATCTAGTTTTGCTTGCACAATTGTTCATCTTGCAGTTATTGTGAAATATTAATCATGGCGATTGATTATGGCTCTTTGCCGACCTAATATTCGTCTTTAATCAATATTCCCTACAGTTTGAAATCTCTTCTAAAATCTTGAGGCTACGTACTGAAGCACAGTCAAAATTCGAGTAGCTATGATGTGTATACATCCAACAATTTTCAAGCATTCCTATAATTCTTTCTTTCGAAAATGTGCAGAGTTGTTGCATTTGTGTCATGATTTGTTCTCTTTAGATGGCTACAACAATCCTCCACACATGAGTTGTCTGATCTACTTATGACGGTCAAAATATTTAATTAGAATTCTTTCGTGAGCGCATGAAGTCAAAAGAGTGCATGAAATTTGCTTCAAGATAAAATTTCACCTTCTATAGACGATTCATCTTAAGTTATTTCGGACAAATTCCTCAATATTTTTCACAGTGAGCGTGTTTCTCATTTTACTTATAGAGCATAACGTTAGAGTTAGTATTTGCTTACTTTTTTACTATTTATAGTATAGTTATTACTTTAAGTATTATTGAATTAAGCATAGTTGAATTAACTTTAAAAATGTGTCTCATTTCGCTGATTGTTTTCCCATTATGATTATTTTACCACATTATCACATATTAACTAAGTTTATCTTTTTCTGTGAATGATTTAAGTAGAATACTTTTTATGTAGGGTAAATCACATAAACATTTACATACTATTGTAGGAAATATCTACCATTTATTTTAAGATTAAAAAAAAAATACTTTTCTGGAACTCTTATTGCGAAGATAAAGAAAGGATGATATTCTTTGGAGGAAAGATTAAAGTATAAAAGATAAGTAACTCTAATAAGATACACTTTCTCATATTTAAAAAGAAAGAAACTTTAAATTGGTTGCAGCGTTTTTCTGAAGTATGTCCTTGAAAAAGAAAAATAAAGGTATTTTAAACATGAACATCATTGCATTTTCGGTGTCGAGCGTGTTTGTGAAGGAAAGTAATTACCGTAGGGAAAATGTTATAAAATACCTTTCTGAATTTGTTTATATACGCAGAAGTGGAATTTTCAAGAAGCTATGTCAAATCTCTTGTATATGTATTTTTGTTATTACGGAGCTCGTCTTTGTTCCAAATATATTTCTTAAAAGGGAAGAAGGATTAAAGATTTATTTTGAAGCGACTGAGCTTAAGTTGTAAAATTTATAATTTGAAAATTTTATCGTAGCAGATGAAAATATTTAGTTCAGTTATTAAAGTCACTGAGGCATTTGAAATGTTATCATAATAATCTGATTTAAAATGTAATCAGAAGCTTTCGTTAGAGCATTAGTGTAAGAAAAATATTATTGTATACATTCATATAGAAAATAAACTTTAACCATTTCGCAACCGAAGGGAGAAAAAAGAAGTGCTTCTATGGGCCAGCGGCTTCTTACCGAAGACTGTCATGCTGTGCCCAGACGACTTTAGATATTAAGCATAATTCGTAAAAAAAATTCCTCTAAAATCAGCTATTTATTAAAATATTTTGGTATTTACATATATTATTTAAAATGCATTATAAACTTAATATATACAAAAGAAAAAAAATATTTAATCGAAAGTTGAATGTTTTATACATTAAATTACATAAAAAAATTCATACTTTTAAGAAAATACAAAATATATTTACACATATTACATAAATTTCATGGTGTAATGATGTACCATTATATGGAATATATAGATATAAAAGATAGATCTTATTTCATTGTATGGTATATTTATAAAAAGAATTCAATGCATAGTAAAACGTCACATGTCTTACTCATATATTTTGACACTTCTCGCAAGATTTTGAGCAAAGAGTACATCTTAGCCCTCCCCCCTTTTTTTAAACTTTAATGTTTATGTACAGATTTGGATTATTTTTGCTAACATTACTGTCAGATTCATTCACTATTTAGCAAGTATCAGTATCAGATAAATACTTTCTTTTCATCATGACTGTCGCGGCAAATAAAAACTAACAGAATGAAACGAACAGCTGAGAACATCTGCTACCAAAAGCCGTAACCCCCATAAAGGGCCATAAATTCTCCTTCGAACTTCTAAGAAGCAAGCAAGAAAGAAAAAACAAACCGAAAGCAAGTGCACTCTTTAAATCTTGTCATTACATTTAAAGAACAACGCTGCAACACGTTCTTTTAACAATTACCCCCCTCCAGGTAGCCAGAAGTGAAATCCAAGCCCATATCACCAAGGTCAATACTTCAAATAACCTATCTATATAGATTTCGTGGAATTGTAACGTCATATAGTAACATTAAGAAAATCAAATAAAACGTTTTCATCCAGCGTATCTCTATTGATACGCAGGGTACATTAGAGCCACGTGATACGCTGAGAGCGAATGGATTAAATATTCAACATAAAAACATTGACCAGAAAAACTGAAGAAAAAAAAAATTCTCAGAGAAGCACCAAGGACGCTCTATCACGTCTGAAGGAAATGGTCCAAAAAGGCTAGAAAAGGAACTTGCACACATTTTTGGTATTCTTAAATATAAAAGCTGCATTTGACAGTGCTTGGTGACCTGGCATTCTCCATCTCCTTTGGGAAGCGAATTTTCCTGGAAATATTTTTGCTCTTGCTGCTGATTTTTTGAATGACACAGTGACTAAATGAAACTTGGTTCAGTTCCAGTGGTTCATCATCTTAAGAGAGGTTACCCTCAAGGCTCAGTTTCAGGACCTACATTTTAGAATATAATTATAAGCGATCTCTTAATTAAGCTCAATATTACTGCTTGCTGAGATACCATAGCTTTTGCAGATGATATTTTACTTTGCCTTTGAATGGTCAAAAACCTTTAAACTGGAATTAAACACTATTTAAACCAAGGTTATGTTTATTGAAAAACGAAATATTTGCTGTGACCCTTACCAGCTTTGTCTTAATGGTATTCCTTTGACTGTCGTTAAGCAAATGAAATATCTTGGTGTTATTATTGACTGTAAATTTTCATTGAAGCTCCATTTAACCTACGTATCAGAGAAGTGTGAAAAGTTGTAACAGAGATTATGCAGAATTGCACGAAACACTTACGGCATCAATTTTAACGTGTATTAAATTATCTATAAACAAGGAATTTAACCGTTTGTTATGGACGGTTCAAATGTTTGGGGTGTTTCGTTAAAGAAGAAAATTAATTGTAAACTTTTGAGACCGATCCCAAGACCAATACTCCTTCGAGCTATTTATGGATATCAAACTTTACGTTATGAATCTGTGTTTATAATTTCTAATTTTCCGCTAATTGACATAGTTATTTTTAATAAAATTGATCTCAGAGAAGAGCTCTCAGCCTCTTCCTCTACAGGTTATGATTGTGGTTTGCTTCTCTCTGATCTACCCCACCTTTCAGAGAGAAATGCCGTACAATTGATTGAAATTAGTTCAAACTCTGAGGAAGAATTCGCTATCATGGTTTCTATTGATGGCAGTAAAATTGATGGCAGTAAAATTGATGGTAGGGTGGTTTTTGGTTTTGTTGTCTTTCGGAAAGGTATTTAATTTCAATACTTACAATACAGAATCAGAGACGAGAACACTGTTTTTGTATTTGAATTTTTGTTCTTAAATTTCGCCATCAAGTGGATTGTTTAACAAAATCTGATTCACTCTCATTCTTGGAAACATTAAAAAACATCACTTTCTCGAATTATATTGCTGTTGCAATTCAAAAGCATCTCAAACACCTCAAAGATCAGAACATTACTGTTTTTTTTTCTTTTGTACGTGGACATTCCGGTATTCGCGGCAATGAGAGGGCTGACTTTCTGGTAAAGACTGCCAAGAAGTGGGAAATTTATCTTAAAGTTAATATTTCTCAATCGTACTTTAAAAATATTATGATGGAAAGTGTCTTGAAATCATGGAACGCAATATACTTCAAATCAAATACAGCTAGCATCACGAAAAGAATTTTTCCTGACGTCAATATGAGAATGTCTTTTTGTCACTTTTTCACTAGCTATAAAATTATACAATTTCTTACAGGTCACGGTAACTTTAAAAAATATCTGAATATATATAATTTAAGTTCAAATACAATTTGCAATGCAGTGCCACGGGTGATGAGGACATTGAGCACATTCTATTTCTATGTTCAAAATTTGTCTCACAGAGAAATATTTTTAAATAAGCTTTGAAAAAATTAAAAATTAACTGTCCTCCAAATCTTAGTAATTCAAATTCTAGTAAATATTTTTTTGTTCTTTTTGACAAATATATTAAAGATACTTTTAATCCTTCTCAATTTCTGTTTGTACATTGTTTAGTCACATGTTTTTTTTTTTTGTTGTTGTTTTTGTTAACAGTAATATACGGTTTTATATTTACTTCTGTAAGCCCTATGTGATACTTATTGGTACACAGGGACGTTATTTGCTGTTCGGTAAAAAAAGATATACAAAATCATTCTGTGTTTCTATAATAAATCATTTGTACATACATTAACTATTTGGAATTTATAATCATATGACAAATTTATTAAAATATAACATAAAAAGTATGTTTTTATTCTTATATTATATATTCTATAAATGGAATTTGATATTTTTAAATGAAATCATTGATATGTATATATATATATATATATATATATATATTATTAAAGAAATACCTCAAAGCATTTATTTAAAAATTTCTTTTAACTCATGCAAGCCACATAATTTTTATAACTAAAAATATAACAGCCAGCTTTCATAAATTTAAAATAATTTTATTTTACGAATGTGATTCCCATTATGGTAAGGTAACAAGTTTACATAAAATAATGTATTTTAGCTTAACATTTAAATCAATGTCACAATTTTACTAGTTTTAAAGTTAAGATTTTCTTAAAGAATTATTATTTCTTTTTGAAGATCAATGTAGTTGGAAAATTCACTTTCAAATTTCTACAAACATCAAGTTGATGAAATTTGTTTAAAAATAAGCATGTTAAACAAAAAAAATGTGTTTAAAATGTTCGACGAATGGTTAGATATTTCAAAAGCAATGTAAATTAAAACGTGCCAAGAGACATGTGCAGGGAAAGACCTATAGAAGGACTGCACGTAATTAACCAAAACAGATAAGCTGGTGAGGAGTAGTCGAACGGCATACGTGAAAACTCACTCTAATTTTAATTGGAACAATTAATGAGCAAGAACTTTTGTTACGAATTAGGAAAACGGCAAATAAAAACGCATACTATATAGGTTCAGGTGTACGAAGAAGAAGCAGTGAGCAGAAAAGGCATGTACGAATGCTTCAATCTTTTTCGGAAGAGAAAGGAAACCGTGGATTACGAACACTTGGATACGTTTAGCAAGACAGTCAAATCTAATGGTACCCCAGATGCTTTTGCAAAGTAACCAATTATCTCTATGATCGATGTTGGAAGTTAAGGGAATTAACAAGGTGGATTTTATCCTCATCCATTACCAAAATTTAAATAAGCCTAAGATCTCTTCCCGTTTTGTGCCACAATCATTAACCGACGAGCAGAAGGGAAAACGCATTTACCCTGCTGCAGACTTCAATGACACGTGTGACCAATATTTAACCTTTTTGTAAACCATTATCACAGAAAATGAGAGCTAGTGCTACCAATAAGTTCTGGAGTCAAAGTGGCAAGCAATGGATTGAAGGTTAACGGTTTCCTGAACTCAAAAAAGAGCCACCGACAGAAGTCCAATATCATGACATTGTTGGTTATGTTTTTTAATAGCAGTGGCATGATCTACAAATAATTTGTCTCTAAAAGGGAAACAGTCAACGAAAAATTCTACGAAGCTGTTTTGCAGCTCTTGATGTCGCGCATCTTACGTGTTCGTAGACAAATGCAGAGAGGCAGAAAATGAAGGCCTTTGAATGGTAACAAGCCCGTATACTTATATCCGTGCACGCAACTTCTTGACTCAATGCTGCATAATTGTTTTCGTACATCTATCATACTCGCCTTATATGGTGCCTACAGACTTCTTCTTGTTCCCTCGCCTTGAGGGGTTCTAGAAAGATACATATTTTGCAGACTGGCCCTATTTCCGTCGACGTGTGACATATTTGCTTCGATCGAACCCTAAAAAGGGCTGAGCTGACTCACTCTAGTAGCTTCATAAACGATATAAAAAGTGTATTATGGGCAACAGATATCTCTTTGAGGGTAAATGAAGATATATCGCTTTCAAATTTTGTATTATGCTTTCATTCACCAAATAGTTATATTAGATTTTAGTGAGAGCTTATTATGCACTTCGAAGAGAATAAAAAAAATAAGGAAATAAAACGTAAAACGAAACTTAATGTTATCAAGAATGAAAGGAAAATGTAGTTTCTTTTATGTTTCATAGTTTATTTTTCTTTAACATAATAACAATCTTTTGAAAATTATAATACTTTAAAAAATTTCTACAAGGACGAAGTGAGATCTCCTGCATTTTGAAAGGTCACTGAGCGCTCTGTAATGCTAGTCGAGGAGTGGGATACGTCTTATGCGGTTGGTTAGGCTTTTACTTTCTTAGTACTTTGACGGTGTCAAGTTCAACAGGAATAATCAGAAAGGCATGTGGCCCTCGCTTCGCTGCTTCCACTTTTGATATTGAAATTTAAATGAGTTTCCTGAACGTTTATTACAGAACCTAACATAAACAATGAGTTTGTTTTGAAGCGTACTTTCAGAACAATCGTTTTGTGATAGCGACGCAAAGACATTTCCGTATACACCTCGCGCTCGGTTTAAATTTATCTAAACCTGAACAAAATGCATCTGTGCCTGTGACTTTCTAACTTTCAAGCAATTGAATCCTTACTAAAAACAAAATCGCCTGACATACCTCGGACTGTTAGAGCGCCAAAAAAATGTAAAAATATAAATACATCTTTTTAGCAATCACCAAAGCGTTCCACTCGTAATCATGTCATAGCATTGGGTATATTATGTTCGAGTTTGAGGAAGAATTCGGGTTCTGTACCCTTAAAACTACATTCTTACAAGATTTAAAACAAAAATTACGAGAAAGATTAAGCTAACCCTAATGACACAAGTGTGGGAATTCTTTAATATGGAAGAGATCTGACGTCATTCGATCTTAGCTAATTCAGAGAGTGATGAAGATCTTCTTGAAACTCCTTGAAAATGGGTTGATTGATAACACCGCCATCTGTCTTATATAATTTTTAAAGCCATAAATAAATTATATTTGTATATACCTTACAGAAATGTATTGATTTTTTTTCTAGGTAGATTCAATTTTGTTTTCTTCAAAATCTGAGCGATTTTATTGCCTCACCCTGATAAATTTAAAGCAACTTTCATAACACCAGCAGTACACCAAAAAAGGATTCAAATGCTTTATTTAACCTTTTTAAGAAATTATAGCAATTAATTTTTTTTAGCGCTATTGTAAATTATCCTCGATGTTTTACATCGTCCAATCCTTAAGAGCTTGACAAATCTTCCACATTTCTTTCCTCCTGAGATATTTAAACCAAAAATAATTCGATATCAAAACGAACGTTTTTAAAAACAACGTTTTCATATGGTGGCAAAGTTTATTAGAGAAAATTTTTGAAATATTAGTTAAAACTGTTAGTTCTTTTTAAATTTAAAATTTACTTAAAAAGAGACATTTGTGAGAATATTAAAAAATTCATAATACTCATAAAATCAAAACATGCATTTGAAAGTTTGTAAATCATTCTATTAAAAAAAGAATGGGAACCAGAATTCAGAAAAAATTATTCTGATAAGACATGGCGCCAAATATTGGAAAGTTTCTTTCTTGCGAATAATTACTGACTAAAAGTCAGCAACCCTTACTATCTCGGAGATAGTAAAGGGGAGATAGTATCTCCCATTTGTGAGTACAAACGGTTTACGATACCTCATGCTGCGTGGGGAGTGTCCGGTGCTCCCAGAGGGGGAAATAAATGTTTTCCTCAATCCTAAAAGCGCCGAGAGGAAAGAATATTTTGACTTATTAAAATTATTGAAATATTAGTTAAAACTTGTCGCAAACTTCTGAATATTGCATTGTTAGGCGAGTACGAACGATTCCCAAAATTTCAAAGCTCTAGCTTGATGGGAAGTTGGTTAAATTAACGATCGAAAATTTGATGACACACACACACTCACACACCCCAAGTGAAATTCAGAAAAACGTTGTAATAAGGAGTGAAACGGGAAGCATTTAATATATTTTGTGTCAATAATAACTTTAAGAATATATTCCTTCTTAGCGTATATAATGGAACTGATGCACGTTAAATCTATCGAGGTTTCGAATCATGATTTTTTTTTTTTTTTTGTGGTTTTTTGAAAGTGAAATTCCTGCTCATGTGACGTTCTCATCACTTAACTGAGACATAAAATTACGAGATTCATCGCCATTAATTATCATGTTGCTTCCAAGAGTGACGTTAATAAACAAACAACTATCGTCCTTTGTAAATCATTTGTATTAAAATTTTAACTTCATTTTGATAGATGAAGATTCCGTCAGCATTAAGTATTTTAATAAATATATTCGAAATCGCTTTAATTTTGAAAAATTCAGAATTCATAGTGTTTTCTATTTTTTTTTTTTTTTTTGGTATTTATTATAGTTTTAGTGTAACGATGGGCTGCAGAGTTGTTCTGAAATTTATATTGTACATTGATTATAATTTAAATTACGAAGAAAGAGACTTCGATCCAATAAAATTAAACGGGATCTTGGAAAATTGATTGGACATAAAAAGTGCAATGAAGTGATAGTGAAAAAAAGTATGTAGTTTTGGCTAATCTTAGATTATTAAAAGAAGCAGGAGTAAGAAGGAAATAAATAGTGTGCTACATTAACTGGAACATGTGAATCTATTTCGATATCAATGGATCAAAGATCCACCCTACCCTGTAAAAGTTAAACATAAAACTTCGCCTTAACTACATAATCATTTGCATTGGCCCAAGTATCACAATAAGCTTCGAATTTAATATTTACGTACAACTTGTTAGTGAATGGGTTGAGCATATATGAACTGATGGAAAGTTTTACTCTTAACAGCATAAATAAAGAGAAAAAAAAACTTCATTCACAAAATATTTGACTTTTCAAGGGATAGATATAGTCACAAAAGGTAGTAATTAACTTCTAAAGAATATATATTTATTCAATCAATTATTAGAATTAAAGTATTCGATAATCTTGCAGTGGAAAGGAAATTAGATCGATTGAGTGATTTCCTGATTCATGCATGTACTTGCGTACACTCTCACTCATTAATTCATGTCCTTACTGACTCAAGTACTCACACCCTTATTTATTGCTTAAGGTTTTGACAGAAAATGTATTTTTATAACATTAAATTCTGAAAAGTGATCGTCTGAATTTTATTGCTGTCTCAAACAACAGCCACTTCAGTTTCAAATAAGTGATTAGACTGATTACCAGCGACTATTTTAATTGATTGAAATTTGATATATCACGTACATAAAACTTTAGTCAGAGATTAGAAGTTTGAAATTTAAGAGGACGGAATAGAGTTATGTAATAGAATGGTATCACATTAGTATTGCATATTATAATAGCATTAAAAATCTACTATTCACTTTAACTAATCTTTATAATCAAGATTAAGTGTTCCCTGAAATTATACGTCTCTACCTGTTCGAAGGAATACTTTCAAAATTAATAATAAGAGGTAAAAAGGAATTCTAATTTCAAACTGAAGAACAATGTCAAATATATGTAGCATACGTGGTTTAAAATAGCAGTTATATATTATAAAATATCAACAATGGATAAAATATCTAAAGCCATTCACTTTTGTTAACT
>BMAW01077799.1:18534-43071 GCA_019974015.1 Nephila pilipes | reverse complement strand
TATGTTGTGCTTCGTTCAGTTGCGTATTGCTCTCCTACCAGGAATTATAGATTTTATTTATGTAGATTTTATCATGAATTTGTTTGCATCTTTTCCCAATCATGAACTCTTTTTGCAATTTGGATTTCCTATCTCAGCCTACCAGAACATAGGGAAGGTTGGTACCATTAAACTAGTTTAACCCCGCTTAATCGGTCCCTCAGCCCGATATTGCTTTTGACTTTCTGGGTTCCATATTTTCTACTATTTTCTTTCATTTGTTACATTTCTTTCTGGATTTTTGTCTTTTTGAATATTTTTAAATTATTCTTTCTTAAATTTTCAGTATATGTATATATATATATATATATATATATATATATAATTTCAATTGACAAAAATTATATTTATTTTATTAGTAGTTTTCCCTTTTGTAAAATAAAATACCTTCTGTCCTTATAATTATGAGATCCAAGTTACTTATTGTAGCAATTTTCTAACACTATGCTATGAGTTCATTATAGTTTAACATATAAAAAAAACAATTTTTCTAATTTTGCTATTTAGGCAGTTCGAGAAGTGTTAGTTGGAAAAAAATATGACCATGATAAAATATCGGAATGGATTAATACGCTTATTATGAAGATATTGGATCAATTAAGTGAATTTTCAGTTAATAAGTACATAGGTAAGTATAATGTCTTAAAATAAAATGCGTAAGTAATTACTGAGTCGATGACTATTTAAAACTGGTTACCCATTTTTAGGATTGATCAGTACTATAATAATTATAATTTCTATTTTTTTCGTGACATAAGCCTAGTATCACATCATATAAAAATGTATGTTATATCACCATTTTATTTCTACGTGATTTGAAACATTTAAGGAAAAGTAAAATGCTTTTGTAAAATGTTCTTAGTGGGCTCTGACTTTCTACTTCCGAAATATATTTTCTTTTTAATTTTACTGAAAAACTGCAATTATGATAACAATTTTTAATTTGCAAGAAAATTATTTGAAATTATGTGTAACATAGTTAAAAATACATAATACACACTTAGAATAACAAGAAAAGTTTCAAATTCATTGCGCATTGTTGGATTCAAAATAATTTTATATAACATGGTAATATACCCTTACTCATAAGAAATAACTCTACTTTGAATGATTATCTAAAAATTCTAAAATAAAATAACAATTTCTACATTTATCACTTTTTTCCTTATTCCAACGCTATCTCCTCCTCAAAATCTAAATATACAAGCTACTACAGAATAAAAACAATGCTCTATTTTGATTAAAAAAAAGAATAAACCAAGCAATTATTCGATAAAAATCAAATAATTAATTTAAAGCAAATAAGATAAAATATTGATGTGATCATTAATATTCTTTTCATATAATAAAATTAAAGTAAACGATAAATTATTAAACTGAATACATTTTAAGCCAAATATAATTTTTACTGCCGTAAAATAAAAATTAATTAATCCTTACGTATTAATTTATTCCTTACACGTACGCTTATATGAGATGGATCTTATATCAAAGAATTTATAAATTAGTCCAAATTAATTCTTGTTGGTTTTTCTTTCTAATTAAATAAGGAAAAGATAAATCAGATATTATATTTTAAAAAATAATTTTATTTTTTATTTTTACCACGTTTACAGATGATCATAACTTTTGCATTGTGCTGTTTATAATGGATTTGTGGAATATCATAATATTATTAGATTTTATTTACCCGACCTTCATTCACCTTTCTGAATCATGTATTAAAATCAATTGATACAATGTTAATTGTATGAATTTAAGAAAATTTCTTTTTAAGCAATAAGATTCATATTCTTCACAACATTTGGGTGGATTGAGCTTATTGGTATCGCCTTATTTTGTATTTTATTCCTTTCAATCGATTCTGATTCTTCCACAAGTCCATGATCCTCCTTTGAATTTGATGAAAATAAATTGGGATTGGAGAGAACGAAATATTCTATATTTTTCTATATAAGTTTCCTCGCTCAGCAATTGAGAGAAGCAATGACAGAGGGATGGATTATTGGAGATGTTATTTGAGTGGAGAGAGAGAGGCTTCATGCTGGTGGAAGTTCATTTCTGATTTATAGTCTGTGTCACCGATAGTGATAAACAGAGTCTGGATTAGGTATATATTTGCAATAATAATTGAAAGTTCCATTTTATATCCCTTATATATAAAGTGTATATTCTGCTCATTCTTGTTCTTTTCTTAAAGCTAAGAGTTGTATTTGTTAAAAATAAAAGAGCAACAAATTTCATTCTTTGTGAGTCCTTGAGGGAACATAGCAATTTTAGAAGAAATAAATCAAACTGAATTCAAAGGAACTATATAAAATTATTTCTTTTCAATAGTAGTAGTATGTGGTTTTAAAACGAAAACCTTTGTATGAATTTAAATTAGAAGTAAATAATGAAAAAAAAAAAAGATCCAGTAGTTCTGCAAAATTTATAAGGAAAGACACGAATGTTTTGAAAAATAACCAAGCTCTGCTTCGCTTTCAGAATACATTTGCTTTTATTCAGCTGTATTAAATGTTAACGTTCTTTCATGTAAAGATACAAATGAAACAGAAAATTGCTTTCTGCCTTTCTAGAATTTTATATGAATTTAGATTAATACGTTTATCTGGAATTACATCTCGTATTTTCTGAATATATTTTTTATACTTGTAATCTATTTCTTGTTGCAATTTGGTTAACTCACAATTGAAACAAAATACGGCCCATCGCTGTTATTAAGTTTACATAAATTTATTTCAGTGCGAGTTAAGTAACAACTTTTCAGATTATTGTCTTACATTTTTTCAATTTTGACGATAAAAATAGTTTTAGTCAAGTAAAATAAATAGATATGATAATAATGCAACTTCCCGTCGTTTGAAATAATTTTATCTATACTTATTAATAAGTAGATAGAAAAATTTACAAAATTAATTTAATCCTTATATCTAAAATAGATTTTGGACTGAAGGAAATTTTAGCATAGCACTTCCTCTCAATATTTTGAATGCATTTTTGATTTATACGGTGGGAATGATGTATTTTTAAAACTATTATGTATATTAGTTTCATTGTTGTTGTTCATAGATAGTAAGAGAATTTTATATATATATGCAAGTTTAAAACGTATTTTAGTAAAGAATTCTTTTTAATAAAATGGAGAGGATTCTTATTTTTAAAAGACTTTATGCATTTTCAAATAAATTCTATTACTTTCATTTTTAATAAATAAAATAAATGTCTATTTTAAATAAATGAATAACACATTTCAAAGATAATTATAAAAGTGATGGTTTACTTTCGAAACTTTATTTGAAACTCATGTTGTTAGATTTCTAACAACTATTTTGTATTGTACATTTCTTAAAATGAAATGAAAAAAAAATATTTTGATATAATTGAAATTCAATATCAGTTATATCAAAATATTTATCTATTAAATTATAAGTATTAATACTTCTGAATGTACTAAATTGAAGTAACATGATTTACAGCTTTCGATATTATATATTTCATATAAATAAGCATTGTTTATTATTTTAATTTGAACGGGTATTTTGCATATATACTTTTTCATGTTTTGTACAGGAATATTCTGAGCAAAATTGCTGTTTCTCTGCATACGACAATAGTTATACTTGAATTTCTTTTTGATCTATGCATCTTTCTCTCAGTTGAATTAATTAGTTTTGCAAAATTTTGTATTTGTCATTCAGAAATACCTTTATATTTTTCTGTTCTATGCATTTTTAGAAATCTGCTACTTTTTTTGAGTTAATTACTACTGTTGTGCAACACAAAGATTTTAACTTAAGTCCCTTTTTCTCTGAGTATTTAAATTATTTCGAATCCAAATTTTAAATCAAGAAGTACAGTTTTATAAATACAAAAAAATTAATTTACATTTAATAGTTAAGAATATTTTTACAAAAATACTTAATATACATTTAAAAAGAGGAAAAAAGGAACATTAACTTTTCATTTTCTGTATAAACTTTTCATTATTACTTTATGTCCTTATTCCGTAAAATCAGAGTTGTACAAGAGAAAAAAAAATAAAAGGTACCTAAAATTAGTCCTTTGATGAACTAATGTTTTTCAATCTACGATAGAATCAAAGTATTCCCAGTTTTAATAAAAGAAAATGTCACAACAATCCTCCAGATTACTTATGAAGTAAACAATAGCTAGGAAGTATGTTTCGGATATATCTTAGAAACCAACTTAAATTAACTAAAAATTTTGAATATTTGGGGAATAGTTTCTTCATCAAGATATATTTTTGGTAAAATAAAAACAAATATGTAAAAGTAAATAATATGCAAACAAAAGAATAATGTATGAATTAAAAATTACGAACTAAGAAATAATACTTTCATTTGATTATATACATAATTCAAATCACCACCACTGTTTATTTAACGAGAATTAGAATGAGTTTTGTTTGGGGAAACAAATATTAAGTGTGTAAATGTGGAGCAAAACATATCAAGTTCAGGTTCTTTCAATAGAATTCTGAAAGATTTTGAAAAGATAATGTCTAAATATTCAGTACCTTTGACAGACATACTTAGACTAATTTTTAAAAATTATATTTTGAATAAATAATAATATATTTAGGAATGCTAAATAAAATTGATATAAAACACAAAGTTTAAAAACAACATTTTTATATAAAGAAAAGTTTATTAGAGAAAATTATTGAAATATTAGTTAAAACTGTTAGTTATTTGTATCTTTAAAATTTACTTAAAAAGAGACATTTGTGAGAGTATTAAAAAATTCATAATACTCATAAAATCAAAACATGCATTTGAAAGTTTGTAAGTCATTCTATTAAAAAAAGAATGGGAACCAGAATGCAGAAAAAATTATTGTGATAAGACATGGCGCCAAATATTGGAAACTTTCTTTCTTGAGAATGATTACTGACTAAGAATCAGCAACCCTTACTATCTGGGAGATAGTAAAGGGGAGATAGTATCTCCCCTTTGTGAGTACAAAAGGTTTACGATACCTCATGCGGTGTGGGGAGTGCCCGGTGCTCCCAGAGGGGGAAAGAAATTTTTTCCTCAATCCTAAAAGCGCCGAGAGGAAAGAATATTTTGACTTATTAAAATTATTGAAATATTAGTTAAAACTTGTCGCAAACGTCTAAATATTGCATTGTTAGGCGAGTACGAACGATTCCCAAAATTTCAAAGCTCTAGCTTGATGGGAAGTTGGTTAAATTAACGATCGAAAATTTGATGACACACACACACACACACCAAGTGAAATTCAGAAAAACGTTGTAAAACAGCAAAAACTAGCAGACAAAAATTAGAATTAAATCTAAATAAATTTTCTTTATATATAGTTTGCATATCTAATTTTATCTAACAATATCTAAATTTCTTAAAAATTAAAGAGAGAAATTACAATAATAAATTATTAAACAATGACTCTTAACAAGCAATGAGTTTCATGTCTAATAAATGTTCAAATTATTAATAAGGTAACCAATTATTAGAACGACAAGAAAAATAAAAGTTATGAAATAAATATGTTTAACTATAATACTTCATGTTTATTTTAGTACTATGCAATATTGAAAGTAAATGTGGTGCTGGCACAAATGTATGTACATCTACTTATTGGGATGAAGAAGTTGATGGTAAGTAACTACTTCAAGATATATCCGTTTTTTGTGTGATTTTTCTTTTAAAGAAATAAAAAAAAAAATCAGACTTATAATAACTTACCATATAACCTTATACAGGAAATGTTCGAGAACTTGGATGTGAATTTTAGTATTCTGAAATATAAGAATTAAAATTTCTCTATTCCGTTAATCTTAAGAGTGTTTGTTGTTAGTCAAAATTATTTGCAAATAGTAACCAATTTGTGCCTCGAGACCTTTTAAAAGAACGCTTATGTAATTAGCTTCAAATCACGAAATTTTATTTTTCTTTCGATCTAAATAGCAGAATAATATGATACAGTTTTATATTTGTTATTATCCAGCAGATGGTCCCTTCATCAATATTCTATTTCTGTTGCGAAATTCTAAATTCAGAAGTAGTCGTTCTTTAGCTTTTCAAAATGGCGTCATACAAAATTAAGATTATTTTATTGTTTTTCAATGCTGCGAAAATATTTTATACTATATAATTCAAATCAGTCCTCATTTCTAAAATACGTGTCTTTCAAAATCATTCTCAATTTTTTTTTGGAATAATGTTATATTTTCTAGTGCGAAGTGTTTTAAATATATGGGACGCTAGGCGCGAATGACCTGTTACGCTACACGCATGAGTCTTTTTTCTCAATTTATGATCTTTTCAAGCCATAATCAAGAGAAATTATTATTCGGAAAATGTCTACAATTGAATTGCCGGAAAATAATACCTTTTAGTAAACATGGAATAGAGCAAAACTACCTTTTTTGAACATCCAATGGTCACTCATTTCTTTATTTGAGCTGCTCCTAAATGACGAAATACTTGAACATATTTTAGAACAAAAATTATTTTTTGTTATCCTATTTACTAGTGGATATAATGTTCTCCCAAGAAGACGAATGTACTGGGAAAATTCGAGTGACGTAAAAAGTAATGCGATTTCGGAAGCCATGCCGCATTGTAGATTTGAGAAAATATGCAATACCTGCACTTTGTTGACAACATCAATTTAAATAAAAAAGACAAGATGATTAAGTTGCATCCACTTTTTAATCACTTGAATAAAAGATTCTTAATGTATTTTCCAAATGAGCTGCAGTTATCTGTTGATGAGAAAATAGTCCTAAACTTTGGATGTCATGGGTATAAACAGTTTATAAACGAAAACCTGTCAGATTTGGGTACAAAGTTTGGTGACTAAATACTAAACTTGGATATTTAATACAATTTGAGCCTTACAGTGGTGCAGGAACTGTTTCGGACGAATATGGATTCGGTATGGGAGGTGTAGTTGTTCAGGATCTCATTTCCAAATTACCAGAAAATAAACAATATGACTTATTTTTTGATAATCTTTTTTCATCACCTGCTTTGATCGATAAGTTAACAGAAAAAAAAGAAGGGGGCAACTAGCACTATACGGATTTATAAAACCAAAAATTTTCTGCTTGAAGATATTAAGTCCATTAAAAAGAAGAGTAGGGGAAGTTTTGATTTTCAGAACAGCAAAAATTTAAAAATGGTTTGGTGAATGACAATAGTATCATTCTTTTGCGTCTAACCATTATGGTTTTGAACCTGTAGCTCAGACAAAACGCTGGTCGAGTATTGATAAAAAATTTGTATAGATTGATCAACCGTATATTGTATCTCAATATAATAAACTTATGGGAGACACCGATCGTATGGATCAAAACATTTCATAGTACCATTGTTCCATAAGGTTTAAAAATAGTGGTGAATATCGTTTATGCTTAGCTTAGAAGCATCAATCCAAAATACATGGTTACTCTACAGTTTATACTCTTCAAATGAATGTAACAAAATGGATCTCCTCCAGTTTAGAAGAGAAATCTGTCAGATAAAGTTTTCCAAGTACAATAAGAGACCAAATATTAGTGTGGCTGCAGGAAAAACAAAAAAAAAACAAAAAAAAAAAAAAAAGGAAAGAAAAAAGAAAAACCCTTTCCTAAAGATTTGCTGCTGATTTTCGGTATGACGGAAAATATCGTTTAATCGTTGTGAAGGCAAAACAAATTAGATGCGCCCACTATAGCAAAAAATCTACATAAATGTTTGGTTGGATTACATGATAAATGTTTTGAAATCTTTCATACTAAATAGATTATATATAAATTGAGTAAAAAGTTGCTAATAGTTTTTCTTATTATTTTGTATTTTATTAACTCCTTTTCATATGTAAATTTAACTATAAAGGAGTGTAAAATTTATTACAAGACTTAATTGTCTAAATTTGTGCATTTTCAGCTATTATTTTTCAATTTTAGCTTTTGAAATTGTAATTTAATATAAATAATTAAAATACAATCTAAACTTCTAGGGTTTATTTTATTATGAGTTTTTCCTCAGAGTTCCATTTATTTTATACTTTCATTCATTTAAATACGGTAGTATAAGGAATAGTTTTAAAAAATCTAAGGATTGATGTGTTTGGGCAAAGCATGTTCTCTCTCTAGCCTAGCATCTTTTCTATAGGTCGGTGACATTATATTGAACAAAAATTAAAATTCATTTTTAATTTTTATTCAGCATAATTTTTTTACTATTATTTTTAGCTCATTTTGCATACGTACAAACATAATTATCTAAAAGTGCTAAAGAATTTTATGAGCATTAATGGGTTAAACAAACAGATTTTCGCTCAATGATATATAATGAATGATATTTGATTTCAGATTTATATCACTTAAGCTGTTTGACAATAGTTTATTTTAGGTATTTGGATATAAATAGTAATAATTCAAATTCTATTCAGTTATTATTACAGTTTTATTGTTGATATATGTATTGATGAATTAATAAATAATATTTATTTATGTAGAAGTGAGAAAATTAGTTAATATAACTTTGAGAATTTGTATAATAGTTATACTACTACATTTTCATTACATACATTAAAGAGGAACTGAAAAAAGTATTAATGATTAACTCTTAAGAATATTTTGTTATCTATTAGAATGGATTTATTAATATACATTAATATAAATTTCTATATAAATATTTTACCTGCTAAGTGATACTACCATAATAATTTGTGAAACTATTTTTGAATATTCCTTTGATTCTATCAAAAATTTAAAATCAAAAATCAAAAATTTAAATCATACATTTTTAATTAATTCATGAATTGAAATCATGAAATAGTTGAATTCATAACTCATTTTATAAAAAGTGAGCCAGGTACACTTTAAGATGCTAATCGATTTAATGTGAAAATAGCTTTTTAAAATATAATTTAGCAAAAAAATTTTACCTGTAAGGATTTTTTTTGAAATCAAGTAAGAAAAGTAACATTAAGTATTTTTCTTTTTCTTTTCTTTTTTTTTTACCTTTTGTAGCGATACCAAAATGTCATTACATACTGATAATGTTTAATTATCTGTCGAATGATTCAAATGTTGAAAATTCTCTTGATTTTTTTTTTTACTGTTTTGAAATAGTTTTCAGTTACCTCATAATGATATTCTCACATTTTACCTCCCAGTTTACTTGTCTTTACATAAAATGAATTTCATTAAATTCCATTAGCATTTTACACCAAGCTGTTTCTCCTTAAATATAAATTGAATTTTGTAATGAGATTTTGATAGACTACGAATGAATCACTTTTCATTACCCTGGTATTACCAGTGATTTAAAAAACATTCATTCATAATTTTAAACAAATTATGAAAATTCAAATGGGATATACTGAATAAATTCAAAATAATATCAATTACTGTAGCTAAGTATTTTTAACAAAAGCATAAACATTTTTTAGTTACCTTTGGGTAAATAAATTTGTTTTAGAAACTAGCTTAAATTATATCTATTTTTCTTACAACAACAAAAAAAATCTTCCTAAGTAGTAACTTTTAAAATATTTATAATCCCCTTTTCTCAACTTTTCAGTTTTCACGTGTATTCGTTGGGAAAATGATTCCATGATATGTATTGTCAGCATTTTCTGCATGCATATGATATACGGAAGCATAAATAAAGAGATACTCCAGGATTCTTTTTAAAAAATTTGACAATGTTTACTTCTATTAGTATCATGTGTGAAATAAAAACCGTTTTTACAATTGACATTTGGATTTTTCTAAATGCAATCAATGTAAAGTAATAAATGGAATGCAAAAATAATTGTTAAATAATATTGAAAGTATTTTCTCCTTTCTTATAAAACCGCAATACAAAGATAATAAGACAAAGACATTTTCATCATCATTAAGTTGACACTCTGCCTTTGTACCAATTATTTGAAGAATCAACTAAAAATAAGTGTCAATTACTAGTTAGAATTTTGTATTGTAATAAGAATAAGAAGAATTTACAAACTTGCTGTTAAACTCGCTCATTTTCATAATAGCAGCATCTTATGAAACAGATCTCTCTCTCTCTCTCTCTCTCTCTCTCTCTATATATATATATATATATATATATATATTATATATATATATATATGGAATAAGAAATAAAGAGTTAAATAGCAATAATAATGGAATAGAAAAGATTTTTTCTCTTTTTTCCATTAAATTCTCATTCAATAGCAAACAGTTTCTTATAAACGACGAATAATTACAGCAACAGCTTTATTGCTATTTTTTTTCTTTCTTCAAAAACACATCTAATCTGAGAATTTTTTTGAAAAATGTATTTACTAAATGATGATGGATGTGTGTGAAAAAATTCAATTTCAATAATTTCTAGAATAAATTTTAAACTAAAGGAATAAGCTAAAATTTACTCACTGCTCTTACGTCTTAAGAAATAATAAAACAAATGTTGATTTTCTTTGTACAGCTTCACAGCTTCATACTTTTCACAGCTTCATAACTTAAAGTTTGATATCCAGAAATAGCCCGAATGAGTATTCGTCTTTGGATTTGTCTCAAAAGTTAAAAATTAATTTTCTTCTTTAACGAAATACCCCAAACCCCTGAACCGTACATAATGAACAGTTAAATTCCTTGTTTATAGATAAGTGAATGCAAATTAAAATTGATGCCATAAGTATTTCGTGCAATTCTGCCCAATCCCTATTGCAGCTTTTCACACTTCTCTGATATGTAGGTTAAATGGGGCTTCCATGAAAATTTAAAGTCAATAATAACACCAAGATATTTCATTTGCTTAACGACAGTCAAATGAATATCATTAAGACATAGCTGGTAAGAGTTATAACAAATATTTCGTTTGCTTATTGTATTTTTATTTTCTAATTCTAAATATGTGTGCGAAGATTAAGAATTACATAATTAAACCTTATGGGTATAGATTAGTATAGGTGTAATTTCAGCCAAGAGATTTTAAAGTAATTATTACAATGAAGTATTAATAAATGTGATGCGTAATTTAATTCTTTTTCAATCCTAGCAACTTTTGAAATAAGCTGATTTATCTAAAGTTTGAAAACATCCAATACAAAAACAACTTGAAATAATCCTTTATTCATATACGAAATAAAATAAAATTTTAATTTTAAGGTGAAAATCTTTTAACTGAAGATAGTCAGCTATATTTTGTGATTATCAAGTGGTGAACTATTTGCATTCATATTTTGTCACATAGCCATTGGATTGCTTGGAATATCTTGAGCAAATGTGTCACACTGTCCATTCGCAACATACTTCTCCAAGAGTACTGAAATACATTGCTGAAAAAAAAAAGGAATTTTAAATTATGGATATATATATATATATAAACTGCTGTTTGTAGAAAATGCAACACCATGAAGGAATCATCAGAATCAAATGAAATTCGCAGCAAATGTCAATTATAGGATATTATGCAAATTAATAAAGTTTCAGAGCCATCGCGCGTGCGCGGCGCGCGCAGCGCCCTCTGAATTGATGCTGAAAGCGTATAAATAAAGTGCTGTAGCGGGACGTTGAAAAAAGTCTATGATTATTTGTTAGTGGCAAACGTTTAGTGAGACCTGAGTATGCCTCCACGACGGAAGAATAAGAAATTCAAGCAACTTACGGAGTTTGAACGAGGGAGGATAATCGGCCTTCGAGAAGGAGGATTTTCCTATCGCGCAATAGCAGCTCGTATGCAGCGGAACAGTTCCACAGTGATGCGAGTTTGGAAGCAGTGGACCGACGAGCACCGAACAACTCGAAAAACAGGCACTGGACGACAGAAGGTGACGTCAGAGCGCGATGATCGACACCTGCTCCGCATGGCGGTGAATGATCGCACAGCTTCCTCCAGGCAGCTGGCAGCACGTTGGTCTACTGCTACAAGTGTACAATTGTCGGTTTCGTCAATTCGTCGTCGTCTGCTGCGCCGTGGATTGCGTGCAAGGGTGTCTTTATACAGGATTCCCCTCACGGCGAATCATCGACGGCTGCGTCGGCAGTGGGCTCTTGAGCACAGAGACAGGCGAGCTGATTGGCACCAAGTTGTCTTTTCAGATGAATCACGCTTCAATTTGTGGACCCATGATGGCCGTGTTCGTGTTAGACGTTATGCCGGTCAACGCTGCCTTCCTGAGTGTATTATTGAACGACATAGTGGTCGAACACCCGGAGTTATGGTCTGGGGTGCGATTTCGTATCATGGACGATCCAATTTGATACGAATTGAGGGTAATCTCAATAGCAACAGGTACGTCCGTGAAGTGCTACAGCCCGAAGTCGTTCCTTTCCTTCAAGGCATCCCTGGAGCTATCTTTCAGCAGGATAATGCACGCCCACATGTTGCGCGGACTGTTCGAGACTTCTGTTCAGCACAACGCATGCAACTTCTTCCTTGGCCTGCTTATTCACCGGATATGTCGCCTATTGAGCACGTGTGGGATATGGTTGGTCGGCGTCTCGCTCGTGATCCGCGTCCTGCAGTTTCCAAAGACGAACTTTGGTTGCGCATACAAGCGATATGGAATTCTCTTCCTCAAGCAGATATTCAACATCTGTTTGACTCCATGCCACGTCGTATAGCAGCACTTATTGCAGCGCATGGTGGCTGCACCAAATACTGATTTCGGACGCTTAATTTGTTTCTTTTGTTTTGAAAATTTCATCATTTATTTGTATCAGTACAAGTCGTTTCTGCATTAAATTTCATTTGATTCTGATGATTCTTTCTTTGTGTTTTTTTTTCTACAAACACCAGTATATATATATATATATATATATATATATATATATATATATATATACATGAAGGATTTTTCTGCTAATTATCAATTCATTAACTGTTTTCTGAATGATATTGCAAAACTAGTTCCTCAGTTACTCTATTGATGGCACCACGAATCAGCTTCATGTGATAGCTTACGCAGCTCCCTTTATTCCCGAATAAAACAAAGAGGAGTTTATTCCTTCTCCTCTTCTTTTCTGCTCCCCCTCTTTTCCCTATGTAACAGGTCAATTGAAAAGTCCCCGGCCTACCATAGTAAAACACATTTTTTTAGCAAAATTATTTTTTTTATTCAACATAATTCCCTTCAAGGTTGATACACTGATTATAGTGACCCTCCAACTTTTCCATACTATTTTTGTAGTACGATTTGTCCTTTGCTTCAAAATAGGCCTCAGTTTCGGCGATCACCTCTTCATTCGACGAAAATTTCTTCCCAGCGAGCATTCTTTTGAGATCTGAGAAGAAGAAATAGTCTCTGGGGGCCAGATCTGGAGAATACGGTGGAGGAGGAAGCAATTCGAAGCACAATTCATGAATTTTTGCCATCGTTTTCACTGACTTGTGACATGGTGCATTGCCTTGGTGAAGCAGCACTTTCTTTTTCTTCAAATGAGGCCGTTTTTCGGCGATTTCGTCCTTCAAACGGTCCAATAACGCTATGTAATAGTCGCTGTTGATGGTCCTTTCTTTTTCAAGGTAGTCAATGAAATTTATTCCCTGCGCATCCCAAAATACAGACTCCATAGCCTTGCCAGCCGACTGTTGCGTTTTCCCACGCTTTGGAGCGGGTTCATCGTGTGCAGTCCACTCGGATGACTGTCGATTGGACTTCGAAGTGAAATGATGGAGCCACGTTTCATTCATTGTCACATATCGATGCAAAAACTCGGGTTTATTACGCTTGATCATCTTCAAACACTGCTCTGAATCATCAACTCGTCGTTGTTTTTGGTCAAAAGTGAGCTCGCGCGGCACCCACTTTGCACAGAGCTGTCTCATACCGAAATATTCGTGAATGATATGATGTACACGTTCAGTTGATATCTTTAGAGTGTCTGCTATTTCATTCAATTTCAATTGACGGTCATTCAAAATCATTTTGTGGATTTTTTGAATGTTTTCTTCGGTAACAACCTCTTTTGGGCGTCCACTGCGTTCACCGTCTTCGGTGCTCATGTTACCACGTCTTAACTTAGCATACCAATCCTTGATGGTTTATTTTCCTGGGGCAGTGTCCGGAAACTCGGTATCAAGCCAAGTTTTTGCTTCAACTGTATTTTTTCCCCTCAAAAAGCAATATTTTATCAACACGCGAAATTCCTTTTAATCCGTTTTTTTCACAATAACAAAAGTTGCTTCACTCAAAATGCTATAACTCACAAACTAATGATCCGACAGCTGTCAAATTTTTGAGGGTTAGGGGTAACTAAAAAACAAATGGATTTAATTCTAGTAGCGCCATCTATGTTTCAGGCCGGGGACCTTTCAATTGATGTGTTAGCTAAACTCCGAACGTACAGCGTGTGTTTTAACACTTATCGAAGATACGTGGTAAAATTGGGCTGCCATTAGGCTGACAGCAATAGTGTTCGAAGATGCAAAGAAATATGGTCTAGAGATAAAATTCAAGAAGTGTCAGTTTCTAATGAGAAAAATTGAATTTTAGGTCACATAGCAGAAAATGGAATCATGAAGCCCTCAGTCGCAAACACATTAGCAGCTGCAACGTTTCCAGATCCAACTACCGTAAAGAAAGTATGTAGTTTTCTAGGATTAATAGGATATTTCTGAAAATACATAAAATATTACTCGAAAATTGCGAAACTGTTAAGTGACTCACAAGGAAAAAAATTCATTTGTTTTTGGAACACAATAGAAGGAAGCACTCAGAAAAGTTAAAGAAAGTATTGTCTGAAAGTCCATTCTTACACACATATAAATATAAAACAACAACAGAATTACAAAGAAAAGATGTCAAGAAAAACATAGAAGAAATAAAATCCGTAAATTGGAAATCTTACAACAAGAAGAGAAAAAAAAATCGGTGGATGTGAAAAGCTCCAGAATACAAAAGGACGATATGATAAAACTTTTTTCTATTAACACCATATAAATATTAAATGAGATAGGTATCATTAGTTGAAGTGTATCATTGCATAAAAGTGTATCATTACATAAATTAAAAAATAAATGGTAGGTAATAAAGAATTCCTTACGATGATCATTTTGTACAGGATAAATTTAGAAATTACATGAAATTTAAGTGAAATCTTTATATATCCTTACCTCTCCCATATATATATATATATATATATATATATATTTGAGAAACAACGCGTGTATAAATAAATGATAAAAAAGTATTTACTTATTGCAAAAAAGATAAAGTAAATATTAAAAAACACTTATGAATCACACACACACACACACATACACACACATATACACACTCACGCGCGTGATCATTTTTTGTCATTTATTTATACACTTCATACATACACACACATTCACTCTCTCTCTCTCTGTTTCTCCCTCACTCTCTCTCTCACTCTCTCACTCACTCACACACACACACAAATCGCTCTCAATGTGGAGAATGACATTTACTGACAAATATTTAGGAAATGACGAAGCAAAGATTTCAGAACTGGTAAAGTTTAACAACACTATCAAGATAAACAGCATTTTTACAGATAATCAACACAACTGGAACAAAACAGCAATTGTTTGTAATAATAACGGAAACAGATAGCAAATCGCTACTAGTCCTCCTTGCCAACTGATTTAATTTTCAATTTAGATGATTCATTATTAAATATCATTTCTACACTGCCTTTGCTGTTAATAATATAGTTGTCCACAATTTTGAGCTTCTTAGTATTATATTCAATGGAAAATTAAATAGATGTTTTTTCCTTTGTAAGCCTAAACATGCGAATTAAGTAAATATTTTAGGTTAGTAAATGATAAAACTATTTCAATCCATTTGTTCTTTAAGAGTTAAAACATTAATTGTCAAAAGTAGAAAACAAAGCACTGAATTTAGCACTCACCGCTCCGTCTTTAATTCTCATACACTTTTGTCTATTTGCCGGGTTTTCGCAAATTGTCTGAAAATAAAAGATAATCATTATAATTTATCAATAATAAATTTGCTGACTTTAATTTATTTATTTACAAGAAAGATAATTTAATACGTTCTTCAACTTATGAAGATTCAAAATGTTATGCGCAAAGAAGTTTTGTATGATTGAGAATAATCGAACTTTAAATATTACGATGCTGTTACTTTTTAATATTGAAAGTTTACTTGAAGAGAGGTTCAATGAAAACTCAAGTATTGATTAACGAATCTAATGAATCGGTCAATAACAAATTATCGCAAAGTATTCTTATTATACATATCATATTAAAAATAATTCGGAAGGAAACATTCGAAACGGCTATTGTGAATGCATAGAACTAATATGTCAGTATAATATTTACCCTTCATAGTCAAAGAATAATTATCAATAAAGTTTTGAGGTATTTATCTATATATTAGCTTATGTTCGTACAGTAAATGTTAATATTATATACGAGTATAACATTCATTTCTGTGTGTTAAATTAACTTACATTTCCATTACTTCTAATAAAATGAAAAGAATAAGTTCTTTGAATTTTTAGAAATTTTTAAATTGGACAATGTATAAAAGCAATAATGTAGGTAACTTTGTCACTAATAAAAAAAAAAAAAACAGATCATTTACTCAGTAGAACAATATTAAATTGTATTAATGATAAGATGAGAATATTACTTTTATAGATTTATCGCATTTTCTACTTCCTTTTTTATTATAATTGTTCAATTATTTTATCGTTCTATTTCTTTTCTTTATTTTATTTTAAAATTTCTTTAATATATTTAGTTTTCTATTATATTTTATTCCAGTTCAGTTTAGTTTATGATGGCTGTGTAAATCGAAATATATTTAATGTCTTGACATTTCAGATGAAGACATAAGTTTCTCAATTACTTGTTACTTTTAAGAAAAATTATTGTCTAATTCTTTTGAAGAATCACGCTAGATTTCAGAATGAAATATCAGTTTTTTTTAAATAATTTCATTTACAATAATAAAACAATTTTTTCTTGTAAATGATTTATTTACTTGGTAAATGATATTTAGCTCTGTAGAATATTTTGAAATGTATGGTGGGGTACTGTTTCACTTTTGTAACTCTACTGTTTAAGATAATATGATTTGATACTCACCCGGCTAGATGAGTCGGTAGAGCTCATAAAAAAAAAAAAAAATAAAAAATAAAAAAAGCAAGCACTGAGAGTGACAGTGTTTTTAAGTTGTTTTGTTTAATTGAAACGTTTCATATTTAATCTACGAACTAAATGATTTAAAATAGTTCTAATGTTGCGTTGTTGAAGATTATATTCGATAACAAATGTTTAACGTATTTTGTTCAATATATAATGTTTTTTGAGGTACTATATTGAGCTGAACATGTAAAAAATTGCTCTAAATAATAAATAAACTTATTTTTTCCGCATAAAACCTGATATCCACTTCATATATGGAAGAGAAATATGCATTTTTTAAGTAAAATTATACAAAAAAACTCACATCTAAAAATTTAGAAATTTATTGAATACAAATTTTTTTTAATATTCTCCTTATGTTTTTAATATTACTTAAAATAATTTTGTGAATCAAATACACTTTAATTTCTTAGTATTTAGAAGAGATTATTAAAAAGCAAATATGTTTAATTTTGAAAATTTCACACAGCTTACCTTAACATTTTGTGTACCTTGTTCAAGGAAAAATTCATTCAATGTTCTCTGAAATAAGAAAACAAAATCAGAGAATTTTTTCATGCCATACTTTAAATGAGTTAATAAATTTATTAATTTAGAAATAATTTCTAAATTGTTTCCATTTGTACTATTTCTTGACTTACTGAGCGTCCCATTCAAAAGGGTGCCTTAACAAAAAATAGTCAAAAAATGGTAATTAACATTCCGATCACTTCACTCCCTTAAATCGGGGGCCTAACGACTTTATTTTAAGCTGGAAGCATCAGGTAACGATTTCGGGCAGGCGCACATCGTTACTTTGACCAAAATAAGAAATGAATATGTTGCAATGCATTGAGAATGATTCTCAATTTGTAAATAGCTCTTTTTTTCCTCTGATGGAACTGCATTCCGTGTTTATGGAAGAATGAATTAGCATAATGAACGAATCTGGGCCTCGGAAAATCCCTATCATGTAACGCAGTTTGTCCGTGACAACCGAAGTTGAATGTTAGATGCATAATACTTCACGACCAGATTCTTTTTTTCATTAAAAAGATGTCGCAGAAGTTTATCTCGATAATTTGGAACAATCTTCCTTTTCATAACTCCATCATTTGTAACAATAAAACATTTTTCAACACAATGATGCTCCACCTCACTGCAGTTTACACTTCAGGGGAGCTTGAAAATGACTTTCTCGAACGAGTGGACTAAGCGTGATAGCCCAATACCATGCCCCCTCATTCACCAAACATTACTCCTTTTGATCTTTTTATTGGGTTATGTTAAAGAAAAAGTTTTTGCCCCAAATTTAATTCTGTAAGCTGACTGAAAACCAAAATTAAAACAGCAGTGTTATCACTGTCCACTGAAATATCATACATCATTTGTTTTGAAATTGTCTATCAACTTTATATTCCCAGTGCTACCAATAGATCATATGTAGAAATGTATTAATTTTTTAAAATTAAATTTGGTAAGTTAGTATTTCACATCGTGTCTCTATTTTTTATTTACATGCTCATAATTTCTTGCATCGATATATTTAAGTAAGAAACTTCTGAATGGGACACTGTATTTTATAATAGATTCAAAACCTTATTTCTCATTTCTAACATACAAAATTTATAAGCGGAAAAAAGCAACAGAAATTTTCATGCATAATTTTACATTTTATATTTTATAAATACAAGAAAAAAAGGGAATTTATATCAAAGACATATTTGCAATAATTAAATGTACGAGACTTTATGATAAATATGGGGACCTAAGTTTGATTTAAATTCACTTAGATTCACGAGATTCACTTAGTTTGACACTAAAACTAAGTGAATCTCGTTAAAACCATATTCTTGTAATTCAGAGCCAGAAGTTTGCTTGAAATATTCGGGACTTAGATAATTAAAAATTAGAAGGTGTGGAAAAGATTCTGTACTGCAGTTCAAAAGAAGAAAATTTGTTTTGCTAAAAGAAAAATATTAAGTAAAATATAAAATGCCAATTCTCTACTAGATATTAGAGTCTTATATTAATATCTTATGAGCCTTTTAAATTTGTAATTAAAATGAGAATTTTTTTTTATTATTGTGATTTATGATTTATAATTGCTATTCAGTCGTTCTAAGTTATTGAGTACATAATGCAAGTACTTTTTCTCAAACAATGTTAGGGTAAGTATTTTTCTTATTCCTGTAGGTTTAACAGTTGGTAAATGAGCAATAATTTTGTATTCATATTAACTGAAATATTTATTTATTATGTAAGTTATATATTTGAAGAATACAATTTTACTCTATTGCATTAATTAGTTTATCACTTGAATTTCAACATAAAAACATAAAATTTAAGTACTCAATATTTCAAAAATGCGAATGTATATATATATGTTTAGGTACACACACACACACACACACACACACACACACACACACACACACACATATATATATATATATATGTATGTATGTGTGTGTGTATCAAATGATTTTCATTTGCCTTCATGATGATGTTGATTTTTCTCAAATAATTTTTGTTTGAAATTCGATTGGATCAATTTTGTTGTAAAGATTTCAAATAATAAAATATAAGATTTTGCTGAAAAGATTTCAAATAATCTTTCAGACACATAAGATTACTTGAAACATCGTTTTAAGGTGGTAAATAAATATCATTTTAAGGTGTCGTGTGTAAGTTACAAAATTATCGTCGATAATATAATTATAATAATTTAAATTCATGATTAATTTGTTGTTCTTAAACTTGTAATAAATGAATAAATATTTCATATTTTCTAACCAAATGCTTATGAAAATAAAGAATATTTTTTAAAAAAGGGGGCAAAAAGATAAAAAATGCGTACTTGATCTTTTTCGTTCATCGCACAAAATACATCATTAACATCTTCTGGAGTATAATTGGGAAATTCACCAACAGGACACTCCTTGAACCATTGGACATATTCTAATCTTTCCTACAGAAAGAAAGAAGATTTACTTAAAATTAAATTTTTTTAAAAATTTTACTATGAAAATAAAAACTTTTTCTATATTATATAGCAAAAATAAGTTTACAGACAGTTAAACTGCTTCAAAAAAGTGCAAACAATATACTTCAATTTTAAATAATGTTCGACTTCAGGAAAGTTATTACGAAAACTATTTAATTTACCGTACCGTATATGTTTGTTAATATTGTATACTGAATAAATTTCTTTATAAAAACGTACTCTTAACTTTTTATGTTCTTAAAAGTTTCGCCCTTTTTTACTAAGTATATTTAAATTATTTTTTGTGTTACTTTACACTTAAAATATTTGTTTTTTTCATAAATGTAATGTGCTTTTTAATCATAAAAGTAGAGAATATGAGATACATGCGTATTTGAAATGAATCACTATTAAAGAAAAAAAAATGATTAACTTTGCTTTCCAAATTTCTTTCTACATGAAAATAAATCGAAATACTTCTTAATTGTAAAATTATTAAGAAGGATATTAAAATAATGAATGTTACTCACATACTTTCCTTCATATACACTGGTTTTCTAAATTAAGAGAATTTGCATATTTTGTAGAATTTCATGAAAAGAATTGAACAAAATATAAAAATACTGTTTTTTAACAAAGATGCAAATCTTGTTCGTCGAATACGTAAGCGTATATATGTATAGGGGCCGAACTAGTCAAAAAACAGGATTTATAAACGCATGTGCCAAAATCGGCATTTCGTTTCCTATCGCATTTCGCCAAATATCTTTGTGTTCTTTTACAGCAATCGCTTAAATTAAAATTCAAATAGTAAAACTGAATAACCACCCACGTTTAAATGATGGAATGTGGTGGCGAATTGTGGGAAGGCTAAAAGCAGGCTAGTCTCAAATCCATAGTTGCAGATAATTCGATTTAACACGCAGCGTCGTGTCTTACTTATAGAAACAGTTGAAGGATACCGGATCCGTCGATAGAAAACCTGGGCAATAGCCTTAACGGCCAGAGAAAATCACCATTTATCTAGGCGTAACAGGGATGCTACAGCTTCTTAGGTCTTTCATGAGTTGTATGCAGCCACAATAACCCGAATTCCAAGGGTGACTGCTTCCTGAACACTTCATGAGAGAGGGTTGATTGCAAGAAGGCCTATTGTTTGCGTCCAACTCAGTTCTGAGAACCGTAGAATACGATTAAAATGATGCAGAGATAATAGAGATTAGAGCATTGACCAATGATTGATCGTTCTCTTCTGTGATGAGTCCCGGTTCAACTTAACCAGTATTTTCGTCGTACTTTCATATCGAGAGGACCAGGGAACAATTAACCTGCCCTCCAATGTCTAGGAAATCAACCATTACTTGATGGTATAAGCTGGCATAATTTCGGATGGCAGCAAACACCTCCATATCTTTGAAAGAGGCACTGTTCTCACGAGAGGTATAGGGAAGAGATCTTGGAGCCCTATATGCACCTTTTAAGGGGTCCAATTGGTCCTAATTTCCTTTTAATAGATGACAACGCGAGGTCACATAGAGCTCATCTGGTCAACAAATTTCTGAAAAGTGAGGATATTCACCGGATGTATATATATTGGCCAGCCATATCTCTAGACTACAATCCTATAGAGCATGCCTGGGACGCTCAATACGTTTCACTGTAACATTTGATGTGAAAAGGTATTAATCTAACTGTTATAATATTTCATAAAGTTTTGAAACACTGTTTCTGACTTTGGTTTCGGCATTACTGATGGAGGCATTCCCTCTATTCATTGTTTTATCCTAACTTGGCAGTACAGAAAAGGCTATAATGAATGAATCATAGTTGCTGGCTTCTTGTGGCAGTTTGGAGATGGTCAGATATCCCTCTGCGAATATCTAATCACGCTAACGATTGCGATACGTCCATTGAAGTCTTTTCTATACTGCCAAGTTAAGGTGAAATATAGTGCGCCATCTGAAAAATAATAGTTTGTTTTTGAGTACAAACGGATGGATTAGGTTTTTACACTCCATTTAAAAATAAGATAATTCATTAGATATACATACTATTTTAATGCTTACACACATACATACATACACACACATAACAAAAAAAAAACGCCGCACCAAGATGGATTTGCCCGATTGTAATGAAATTTGGTATGCAAAGACGTTTGGACAGAACATGCAAATGATTAAAATTTAGTGTCCAATGAATGAATAGTGGAGCTATAGCGCATTGGAACAGCAGTAGTCCCCAGGTGTATATAAGAAACGATTCTCAAACTGAGGGTCAAATTTTCTGTTGCATTGCGATATAGGATACTTTTCAACGACTGAAAAAATGCCTCTACGCAGGATTCGAGCTCATTACGAGCAATTGTCAGAGTTTGAAAGAGGTCGTATCATTGCACTGAAAGAGAGAGGTTGAGCAAATCGGAGAATCGCTCGTCATACGGGTCGAAAAGATGCGACGATTAGAAGGTGCTGGCAAGAATGGATGAACAATGGCAGATTTTAGCATCGTGATGATAGCGGTTGACCGAGCGCCACAGCAAATCGGGAGAACAGAGAGATTGTCACATCAGCTGTCACAGCGCCTGATTCATCGTTATCATCCATCAGACGTGAGACACGAACACGAGTGTCCACCATGACCATTCACAAATGGCTGATAGAGCAAAATCTACGCTCGTACCGTCCGCTACACCACCTTCCTCTCACACTTGCACATTGTCTAGCTAGATTACAGTGGTGCTTGGTTCGATCATATTGGAATAAGGCTGACTGGGAACGTATAGTGTTTTACGACGAATCCCACTTCCAATTGTATCCTGACGATCATCGAAGACGTGTCTGGAGACGCCTAGGGCAGCATGCTGATCCTACTTTCATTATTGCAAGCCGCACAGGCCCTCAACCAGGAGTTATGGTCTGGGGTGCCATTTTCCTTGATAGACGGACCCTTTTGGTCGTCATTAGAGGCACACTTCCCACACAACGGTACGTCGACGACATTCTGAAACCTGTTTTGCTACAGTTTCTTTTGCAGTACCCTGGCCTTATTTTTCAGCAAGATAATGCCAGACCATATACTGCACGTGTTGCTATGAACTGTCTTGCATCCTGTCAAACACTTCCTTGGTCAGCCAGATATCTCTCCAGTCTAGCAAGTCTGGAATATGATGGGAAGGAGAATGCATCTATCAGGGATTTTTGATGACCAAGCCCGACAATTGGAACAAATTTGGCAAATAATACCGCAGGAGACCACCAGGGAGCTTTATCATTCTATGCCACATCGTGTGGCTGCTTACATCCAGGCTAGAGGTCGATCAACACCTTATTCAGCTCGTTACTTTGTAACTATGTAACTCTAAAATAAATCATTAATTTTTTCTGAAATTTGAATCATTTTCTATTCTGTATATAACTCTCCAATCCGCCAATTTTTGTCTCCATTGGACACTCCTTCTTAGAGTGTCCGATACACAAATAAATCAAATATACAATTTTCATTTATTTGTGTTTTCAGATTTGATATTCTATTGATAGCTTCGATTTCTCTTTGTTTGTGAAAAAACATGGGCTTTTTCTGAAAAGATGCAGTAGTTACTTTTTATAATTTAACAAAATTATAGACATCTTTTATGCATTCAGTATTACATACTATCATTATATGGTAATGCTTTGCATCTGGAGGCAAGCCTATCGCAACAATTTTTCATTCAAAATTCTTTTTTGAATCAGTCAGTATTCTTAGCATTCTTAAGGAGTCTTCTGTATCTTAGATATTTATGTAAGTTCATAGTGATAGTAATATTGAATTTTTTATTGTTCCGTCTTTGATTTAAAATTTTAATTATGAATGTATCTTTTTGAGCATTCCTCAACAAAAACATATAGTGGTTATCAAACAAATTAACTAAAAAATGAAAATGTTCTATGCAAAGTTTTGCAAAGAACAGATTTAGCTTCTAAGGTGCGCTTTTATTTTTATAATTATTATTAAATTATTCAATTAATTATAAGAATTAAAGTTAACGATGAAATACTAAGAAATGGACAATAATAAACTTTTCCGATAATAAAATTAAAGGGAACGATTAATTATTAAATTGAATATATTTAAGCTATATGTTATTAAAATTGAAGCAAACGTTAAATTCCTATAAGTTCATCGCTACGGGATAACGATAAATTCTTATAAGTTTATAAATGGGATTCTTATAAGTTAATTGCTATGGTAAATAAAAATACATTAAAATTGATCAAGGAACTATTATGTACAAGTCTCAGTTCTGCTTCCTCCCTGGAGATCTTGAAATGACTTTTTTCTCACATATTTAAAAATGCTAAGATTTTAATGTAAATTTAATGAATGAATATATATATATATATATATATATATATATATATATATATATATATA
>BMAW01077799.1:0-18134 GCA_019974015.1 Nephila pilipes | reverse complement strand
TTCTGATTTTTAAATGGACTTCTTGACTTTGGAATGATTAAAAATAATTTTGAGTATGGGAATGGAAGAAATTTATGTATGTAAAATTGAAAGAGAAACTGAAGTTTTAAACCCCATTGATCAATTAACTAAGACTTTTATGATAAATCTTACCCTTCTGATTTCTATAGCTTTGTTGACGTATACCTAAGTTTGCTGATTTTCTAAACAATACTATATGAACTATATTATACATTATTGTAAAACATTTTGTATTTCAAAACCTGTGTATAAATAGATGAGTCTCAATCATATAATGTTAATGAAAAAATAATCTTTTTAGTTTTTAGATTAATTTGCTCTGTTAAAGATATTTCTTAATTTTACGTTACAACGTGAATAAATTCATAGATGATCGATATTTAAAATAAATTTTAAGTTAAAACAAGAAATGCTGTTAATTTTAGTTTGTAACAGTCACCGTGACCCCATAACTTTGAAGGGATTGTTAACGCCACCGGTGGTGACGTTGTAAAAAGAGATCTTATTTCCAACCTCTAGTTGTTGCACATGTGTATGCGTGTTGTGTGTGAAAATGTCTTATATGTATTTCTTATAAATATTACTATGATGTATCCGTGTGCTGTGAATCCAAAAGGAATTAAATAAAATCCTTTGCATCAATTTATCTTCATTCAAATGCCTAAATGACATCCCATGCACCCCATGCCATGCGCTACAAATTAATATAATAGCAATTTAAAATATATCGATAATGCTTCACAATGCTTTGTATCAGCATGATTATCTAATTTATCCTCTCTTCATTTTAATCATCTTCTAGCTATTTATGCATCTAAAACTATTGTGTACGCATTATAATTCAATGAGTTATTCATATTAAAAAAGCACATGTCTTCCTTATAATTAAGTAATTTCAAATATAGTGAAAAATATTCAATAGTAAATCATTAATTTATTCAAATCATTGAAAAAGTAAAACTTTTAACTTTATTCAACAATAAAGTATTTTTGTGTGTTTTAACTACACTTGAATAAATATTATAATCAGAGTGCTTTCTAAATATATTTTAGTTAAATTATTATTTGTATGTTATAAATGCAATTTAAATAAACATTATATTTGCTCTAAATAAAAACGAAAAAAGAATATTTATTTTAAATATATTTTAATCCTCTAAAAGTGATCAATTAATTTATTTTTGCTTGAAATCTAGGTTAAGTTCTTGTATTTACCTCCAGATTTGGCTTAAAATAACAGTCGAACATTTCCTGCTTTGGCCCCGGACCTGAAATTACAAAGCATTCATGGCGTAATATTACAGAAAGAACAATTACATAACTTGTTCAATTAGGTACTTTTACTAATTGTTATCATATTTCAAATGGAATTTTTAGCACTCTTCCTACAAATGATAAAATTATTCAACAATATTTGTATTTCTAAAAAAAATATACGATCATAACAATTAATTACTATAAAATTAATGGTAAGTAAACTTGAAAAATATATGAAATTTTTAAGTATTATTTTATTAACTTTGCTTTTTCCATTTTAAAAAATCGCATAAAAATGAATTACTTCTTATAACTGTTTTACATTAACATTTTTAGGAAAGACATTATTAATTTCAATTTAATAAACAAATAACCATTGATATTTAACGCAGGATTATAATCGGTCTGTAATTACAAAAAGATTAGAATACAATCATTATTAAATAAAAATAAAATTTAGGTTTATAATAATATAAACTCGAGCTATTGTAACAAAAACGAAAGTTAAAACTTGGTTGAACAATCAGAAATCCGTATAAAACTGTAGAGAAAAATATATATCTCAAAATAAAAGCAGTAATTTTTAAGAAAACGAATACATTAATAATATGCACATGTTAGAGAACTTACACTGGTGGAGAGTTGCTGAAGACGAATGACATTATCACATGTAGCAACAACGAAACAAAAGGAAGCAAAGAGTGGAAAAAAATTAGCGCATGATATAGGAAGAAAAGTGGTGGGTATACAAATTTTCTATTCTATACATGTTCATTCCGAAATAACATTTATAAGGGATTTAAAGTATTTTACACGAGCGGACAGATATTGTTCCAAGTGAAAGTTTGATGGGAAAGAATAAATTGACGAATGTGAACTTTTGATATGTCTCCCCGATATCTCTTAGATGATTTTACGCATAGTAAGATAGATGAAGGGTGTTAAGTAACAGATGTTTCCTGAGGGGCATAGTGTTGTTCCATTGACCGATAGTGTTGTTTCACGGATGGGAAAGCATTTAAAATATTTGCAACGTGAAGCAAGCTGCGCGGAAGAGATTTTGATAGCATTACGAGGTTAGCAGGAGCCTCAAGTTCATTACCAAACCGGCAAAAGTATCCAAACTAATATAACTCAGCAGGTCGTTGCTGAGTATTTTTCTGCCACAAGCTAAATAATCTCCCAAAAAACTTCTGAGAGACGTAAGAAGAAAACCATTATACAAGAAAAACTGTAGTGTGTGTATCACTGTCGAAACTGCAACTTAGAGCTTGAGTTTGATGGTGTCATGAGCATCGAATTTGACTGAACTGAACTGGGCATGCATACACCGATATGAGAGTAGATTCATTCTACTATTAGATTGTAGACGCCAACTGATCTGGCGGAAGAATGATACAACATATTGTACAGAAAATATTAGTGATTCGTGGTGTGACTTTCGCATTTTTGAACCCCCTTAAAAGTCTGCAAGGGAAATGTCTTCATAGGACGACGAAGGAGAGGAAGCAATATAGAACATCTTCATAAAAGCAATCACAATCTTTCTACTCCATGGACATTAACTTGCTGCAGAAGCGATGGGGCCAATGTTTCAACAATAAATGGTATTTCTTTTAAATTTACAATAAAGGCATTACTTTTTTTAAACTTGTACACGTTTCATTTGGGCAACTCTTATGGATTACATTTATTTCTAACACTGAAAGGTACTTCTTATTCTGTTTCTTTTTTTCTCCATTTCAAATAAATTTTATTAAACTTATTTTAGGCCCTTTCGTTCTTTGAAGAAGACAATAGCGCTTTGAAAAGAGAACGACTGAAAACTCCAAAATCCCTAAAAGAACATTTTACTAGACAATCACATTTAAAATTTTGGGTAGTCAATTTCATAACTTATTTGATTTGCTATTTTATATTAATCTATAACTGAAGCCTTTTTTGTTCAATCAGTTTGATTTGAAGTGATTTATGTCATCTTGGCTTATTTGAAAAAATACCTCAGTGCTTAAATTTCTGATTCCAAAATTTTTTATTTGATGCAATAGACCAAATGCTTTCTCAACGTAACTTTAATATAGTTCGTTTTGAGAAACGCTCAGTTTCGAATATCAGTAGAATATTATTTTTATTTCACAGTCTTCATTAAAAACACCAAATAATTTTTAAATCAAACAAACTTGAAATATTCGAAAAAAATAATAAAGGTACAAAATTTGTATACTTCTTATAACTAATCATCAAAGCAGTATATATATATATATATATGGGGACATTAATAGAGTTGCATGGTTTTTTTCCTTCAAAAATTGTTTGTCTTTTCATATTTTTTTTTACTATTTCTTAGAATTAAATTGCATTTATTTAACAATACAGTAATTATAAAAATACAGGCAACTCAAAGATCCCTTACCTCATTAAATAATGTGTAACTAACAATTAATAAAAATTTACTTGCAATTGAATTAATTAAATTTGTCAAAATACTTTTGAATCATGTGCTATATTTTGGTTGTCAAAAGACTTTTGAGTGTTTCTCTAATAAAAGGATAAGAGGCTTTCACATTGAGATCGAATTTGAGACTACTTAACAAACATTTTTAATACTATACAAAATTAACCGAGTTGCATTATTGGTATTAATTTTCTTGTGATTGAGTGACTCCATAGATATTTGTTAATATGCAAATATCATTTCAAATAACATTTTATGGAAATTAAGGCATATTAAAAGGATAAATTATGAAAGGGAAGTGGTTTTCATATAATCAAGTTATGTGAATAAATTTAAATGCTCTCTTACCAAGTTCGCAATTAACTTGGCTGAAGCACCTAAAAAACTGTTCTTCCGAAATATTATTTTCATCAGCTTCTTCTTTTATGTGTTTTGCTTCTTCTTCAGCTTCAGCTACTGACTTTGGCATCGGCATGGGTGGCTGGGGCATTTTACCAAACATTTCCACCAGCGGAATATACAGTCCTAGAATACAAAGAAAAGCAAGCAAAAATTTTTCTGACATTTTGCACGAACTTAAGGATGTCAACGAAAAATTCTCCAATATCTATAAAATGTTTCTGATTGTAAAAATGTGTAGGTTATATCCCTTTTATAGAACGCTAAATGCGTGACTAAACTCTTTTGCAATGCTTAAAGTTTCTAGTCGCTTATTTTCGTGATACATATGTAATTTCTCGATGAATGGCTTGAAAATAGTGAGTGATTGGAAGGTATTCATTTTGATTTATTCGTCAACAAAGTTTAGGGGAAATTTAGCTATTCTTATTGTGTTATAAAGTATTTGTTCACACTCTCACGTGTTATTTCCTATCATTTCGTGTTTCCAGGTTTGAATGATATTGCGTTTGAAAACGCAAATAGTGAACAAATGTTGAAACTCTTAAGGAAGTAAAATAACATTGATTGATCATTTAAATTAAAGTGTGAAAAAAAAGATAATTTATTTTTCCTGCTGAAATTTGCTAATTTATTTTAAAAATAATTAATGTTTTATCAAATATTATGCCTTTTTAAGGATGGACAACAAAACAAGTAATGATGAAGGTGTGTTTTGAAATGCAAAATTCAAGCTAAAAAGGCATTCTTAAAATAGATTTTACAGATAATTATGATAGTATTATTTATATCAAAAATAATTAAATTATTTTTATTAAATGGATTTGTAATAGTTATTAATAATATTATTTCGGTAAAATCAATTTCAGAAGAATTTGGATAGGAATAAATGAAAGAAACAATATTCCAATAAAGGATATATTTTGGGAACCTATTTCAATGGCAAAATTGTGTTGTTATATTAAAATCTTATATTTTTCAAAACGTAGAAGTTATAGCACAGGAATATAGCATTTCTCTGCTTATGACTTCTTTTGTGATATTTAGTATATTCAGAAGTGCTTTCTTTTAAATTTAGTACTATAAATCAAAAAAAAAAAAAATCCATTAATTTTATTAATAAAGCTTTTCTAAACGTCAATAATATATAATTTTAAATTTTAATTCATTCTGGATATTTTTTTTAATTTATCAAACTGTTTTTATTCATTTAATGTTATCTTAAATACACAGAGTTTTCATCTGAATATAAATCAAGAAAAAATATAAAACTAAAAATCAGTTACTAAACTCGAAATAAATAATAATTATAATGGACACAAATGTTCTGCACACCAATAACTGTTTCCTGATCATATGAAAAACACTCAAGTATTGATATTGCGTATAATAGTATAAACTGAAAATAATTTCTCAGAAAAATATGTGCAAAAAATAATAAGATGGTTACATGGAATTTCTCAAATACCTTCTCTAAAAATACTTTAAAATCAATAGTTCATAGTCAAAAGGAGACAATCATTCATAGTTAAAATGATGAACTATTTGCATTAAATGACATTTGAGATGTTTTTAACAATTAAGAAATTTAAAAAAAAAGTACTGACCGAAGAAAGTGTAATTTGCGTAAATAAAATTGAAGGTATGTATTGTAATGCATAATTTATACAAATCTGATAACACAAAGATGGTTAAACTGATAAAATTATTTTAATACGATTATTAATAATCTAAGCATAAAACGATGAATAAAGTATGATTTTATTGACAAAATGTTCTAATTTTCTCGCATAATCTAAGAAAAATTTCAATGCTATGTACTATATGTAAGAAACAAATACCTTACAAGAGATGTTTTGATACAATTCCAGAACTGAAGGAAGCCTTTGTAATTGATAATTCTAGTGTGGGTAATACTCGAAATCAAAAAATAACATACAAAAATCTTTTTAATTATTTATTTATTTAATAAGCTTTAATTAGTTATTAATTTCAGTAATTTGAAACAGCCGAGGAAAGATTAAGAACATATAAAATAAATCATTTTTAAGCTATACTTGCTTTAAAATAAATAGTACTTTTGACATATAATATGCATCAAATGCATTTGATGATTATTGAAAATCATTTCTAAATCATATTTATTTTTTCTTAAAATTATGTTTATTTTGCCCATGTCAACTTGATATTCATTAGCGTATTTTAGAATTATTAAAATATTTATTTGTAGACCTTTTTATTGAACTTGAATGTGGTTAAAAGAATGTTTCAAATAGAATGAAGAGTTTCAGACAAATGTCGACTCAGTATCATTTTGTTCCAAATGTGTTTGGATTCATATCTGTGTTAAGTGTAAATATGATCTTAAATTATGAAAAGGGATATTTTTTGTACTCAAAAATACACCTAGAAATATTATGAAGACGCAGTGATAATTGTTATATATTTTCTTATGTTACAAAAAGCACAGTTATTAATAATTGTATCTTTACAATTAACTTGTGAGTTACAATTAAAATTGATTGATCAAGAATAATTTCAAGAACGGGTACTCGCTAGAGTACCCGTTCTTTTCATGGAGGAATAAATAAAATAAAACTCAGTTTTTTTTATTGAAGTATTTGAGTATAAAATTTATTTTATAGAAAACAAACAATTGAATAAATATGACGATGTTCGAATTAATTTATAGGGAGTATTAAATTGTCAGAAGCATAGAGCTCGTAACATCATGAAATGTAATATTTGCCAATTGAAAGCGCAGTCGAGCTGAAATCTTAGTAAAAGTGGAGGAGGAGGAGAGGGAAAAAATTTAAACTCTCTCTCTTTCATTGTAACGCATACAATTTTTTGTTTGAAATACACTAACTGATAATCCCTCCTCCAATATTTTTTAGAAGTGGGTTAAATGTTCATTCCGTACACCATATGAATACTATGTTGTTTGAAACGATATATTTTTAGATTGAACGATTCTACAAAGAAACGCAATTAAGGATGTAGAATAATCCCATTTGAGGACTTTTACCATGACTGATACCCTTTTAATTGAAATCTTTACAATTTAAAATGGTTTTTCCGAAACGATTATGATAGGGGGATCTAGTTTCAAATATTTGGTTTATTTCTAATTGTAAAACAGAAAATATAAAAAAATAATAGGAATCACTTGCTTTAACTATGATATAGGAAATCCTTTAGGAAACTAGTGAAAAATAAAAAAAAATTATAAAGCTCATACATTTGAAACAAAGTTACGAAATATATATTAAATTTCCAAATGCAAAATTAGTTTGCGATTATGTATGAGATATACTTATCGTAAATATATGGAAAACATACCATGAAAAAATAAAAATAAAGCTATATTGCTGTAAAATGGATTAATTTTGATAATTTTTTAAAAGATAAGTGAAAAAAGTAATTGTAGTAAGTCAAATAATATAATATTTTTATTAATTTATGGAAGTTTTAAATTTCAACAAAAATATCCATCACAGTTTTACTTTAAAAATAAATATTGCTACCAAGAAACATTAATATTTTTACTATAATATTAAACTAGAAGAAGAAGAATTTTTATATGTAAAATTTTTCTAGATGTACAAATTATAAATAAATAAAAAATAAATAAATAAAAGTAATTCATTATCAAATAATTAAAATTATAATTTAATAAATTTTTAAAATGATAGCCCATTAAAATAATCAATTTGTAACTTTGTAAAAACTCTTACATTTTTTTTATCTGACTTCATTTTTTTATCTTATTCTCAAATTTTAATTTTTGGTAAAAAACAGACAAATATTATACTACAGCTATATATAGCTATTCGAAAAAATATCTGAAATTATAACAAGAAATGTATGATTAATTATATTGGAATTATTTTTAGTGGGTCATGAAAATGTTTTAAAAGCTTCCAAAACTCCTTATGAAAATACTAATAGGTTAATGTGTACATCATTTGCGTTAATGGAGACTCTGTGGTGATTCTAGACATTTTCCATTTCAAGAAAAGCTTTTAATTTTCAGACTTGTTTTGCAATAAGCATAAACCATGTTAAATAATATTAAGGGATCCTTTTACTGCATAAAGTATTAACTTTCAGAAGTTGAACATATTTTACTTCAAAACAGAAAGTAATTAGTTTTAAAACCGAGTCATAAATTGATATTCCTTTATGTGTTACCATGCAACTGTGGATTGTAAAGTTAAGGTTCCCGTCTGGAACCAATTTAATTTCGTGGTTGTTATGTTGATTTCATAAAATATATACTTACTTCCTTAAACCTAGATTTTTGTATTTATTTGAATGTATTCAAATGCACCCGAAAGAACGAAATCAAATGAGAGTTTCTGCGGAATCGCCATTTTCTTTCGATTTAAAAAAGTGTTTTTACTTCTGTTTTAGATATTCGTTTTTCAGTATTCCGATCTTTAAAATGTCTTAAAAATATTTTAAAAAAATCTCGGAGAGGAAATGTAGTCCTAAGGAAGTCATAATTATATTTTGCTCTTTCGAATACACTTTATTTATTCAATCAAATATTATAGTATAGATTTGAGGAGGAAAGCAGAAATTTCACAATATTAACATTACACAATGCAAACTGGGTGGTTGATGGGAGCCTCAAGTACAGAATGTTTATATTCATAAAATTGCTCTTTAATTGCTTAAATATTTTCACTGTTAACATTTAATTTATTGAATACGCATTATCAGTCTTTTTACTAACTATATTTACATTTTTTTGTGATTATGCTATGTGTCAGTATTTACACAACATAACTGTACAGATGGAACACCATTAACGTATAATCAAAGAATATGCAAATTACAGGGTAGACGCAGTATACCAAATTATGCAAAGGATCCTGAGTTCGTTGCTTTCTAAGTCGGGTAATGCGAGATATAAGGGAAGAAATCTGCAGAATCGATAATAGTTGTGCTGTTCCGCCACCCGGAATAATTTTCTGGCAAATTGTTTTTCTGTAAGGGAAACGCTTAGTAATGAGAATGTCGTCACGCCGAATATTGAGGCACCTTCAGCAGGCAAACAAGCACACAAAGGATATAATGATAGGACTGAGAAAAGTAGGTTGGTCCCTACGCCGAATCTCAGTGGACAAACATCTATACGCTTTCACTGTACATTGGCTCTGGCAAAGATGTTTGCAAAAAGGTAATGTGGCGTTTTCCAGGAGTGGTAGTACTGCTAGTGTAACGTCAGCATGTGTGGACTATTACGTCGCGTTGGAAACCCCGCAGGCCACTTCCGTCATTTTGTGGAAAGTGCAGAACACTATTGAAGTTACCATATCAAGCAGTCGTCGATCATTCGTCGATCAGCATCTGAAGACCTATTTTCATGGCATCCGTTAAGAAAGCTGTCATTGAGTCAAGAGCTCAGGCACCACCGCTTGCGCTTGTGTCGAGATAGAAGCGCATGAATTTCTGAGGGGCATACTGTGACGTCTTCAGATACGTGTTAAGCAATGACACCACTGTATACGAGTCTGGAGGCGACCTCATCACAGGTTCAATCTGACCTTAACTGTGAACGTTATATAGCGCAACAAAGCGGCATCACGGCTTATGGCGCCATCCCCTACGATTGCAGAATATTACAATTCCGCATTGTTTGTAGAATGACGTTCCAACGATACGTGGATGACGTGCTCCATCTAGTAACACTATGCTTTTTTCAGAGGGTGCCGACTGCCATTTACCAGCAGGATAATGCCAGACCACACTAGGTGTGCATCAGCCAACTTGTTTTGCAAGGTACCCGGGTGCTTCCCTGGCCTCTTGCCTTCCCGAATTTCTTCTCAGTCGAACTTATTTTGGACGTGATTCGGTGTCACTTGTATAGGTTGGCCCATACGTCTTCTGAAGAGCAACTGCAGTAAATTATTGAGAAAGAACGGACAGCTATTCCTTAAGAGACAATCCGCACACTCATTGAGTCTATACTTAGATGTGTCGTTGAATGTGCCGCCAAGTTGACCCAACAAATTAGTGAGAAAACTGTACAGTAGATCTATTTCTAAGTTTATCAAGTAGCAATAGACAACACTTATTGTTCGTTATTATATCTACCTTTTTAATGATTTTCATCTCCTTTTGTGCTTGCATTCTAGATGTAACTTTTTCACTGGCTCGTACTGAATTTACAGAGATTCATGAAAATAATATCTAATTTTAAAAATGTGAAAACAGCTTTATCTTATTGGATTATAGAATTTTATAATAATATAGAACTAAATTTAGTTTTTTGAAACTTATTTAAAATTTTAGTTCTTTTTTAGTTATTTGAAAGTTCTTTTTATCACTGTACAAAATACTTCATTATAACACGACTAGTAAAGTTGAGAAACTTAAAATTTTGAGTTTTCGCTTATAAGTTTTCCTAGAAATGATAGGAAAATGAAATTTAACTATTATATTAAAATTATTTCTGCTTTATATTTTCACACGTTTTCTTGGTAGATAGATTAAGCAATTTTGGAGCTGATGCAGTATACGCCCGAATTGGCGTCATGCTCGGTATATAATTTTTTGGAGGTGCGACTTTTTAAGCCAGATTTCGAGTATAATATTTAATATGTTTGTCCTAAATGACGCACCTCCTAAATTGTCAAAAAAAAAAAAAAAAAAAAATTTAGTAACACGAGGGGGGGGGGTAAACCTAGTCATAATTTGTACTTTAATAATTCTATTTTCATTGAAGCTCAAACAGCAATTTGAAATGGAACATTTTGTGTGAAGTTGAATTTTCTGAAATATGATAATACGTTATCATATTTCAAATACGAAATATGATAACGAAGCAAATAGATGAAATTAATGCCCATTCTAATAACTTTTAAAGTGGATGTCATGAACATGAAAATAGAGCAATTAGATCTTTCATGCTTGAAAAATATCAAAATAAATAATTTTTAATTTTTTTAGTGGCTTATTTTAGAATTAATGAGCTTTAACCTCTATAAAAATGAACAAGTGTACAGTGATGGAAGTTAAATGATTTCTTTCGCAAAGTTCAATTTGAACATGAGAAATCAGCATTTGAAAGTCAAAATGGTAATATTTAGCTTTAAAACTTTAGATTCTGCATCAGTTCGTAAAGCTCTGTGAAAGATTTAAAAAAAGTTTTTTTTGCCCCTATTATTGGTGCTTGACACTAATATAAAAACGCATTTTTTTACATCATGAACGTACGAAAACTCACTCCAAGTTAAAGTGACGTTCACTTGTTCAATATCGACGTTGACTTAGCCCAATAGTCATTCTAGGCTTCTGCAGGTAGCTCAAAATCACCGGAAACTCATTATATAAGTCCAGTATAATATCATTTCAACCAAACCAAATCATTGCTTTTCAAAATTGAAGTGTTTTTGAAGTACGAAAATAATGATTCTTTATTTTTCTGTCAGAACACATGAGTAAACTTAAAATAAACAGTAAAACCATAAGCTCTCGAGAATGTTTATTACATAAAAAAACGCATTTAATCACACCGAAGTTTTTCTCAAAGTTAATCCTTAAACATAGAATCAGGGTGCTCAACTGAGAGTGTTTTTGTACAATACAATAAACATGTAAAATTCAGGCATTACTTTTCTTTTTTTATGCGTTGTCATTTATTATTACAGTTATTAATAATTTCTAAATTTGTAAGCTTTGTTATATTATACCGCTGCTAACTTTCCACTGTTATTTTTCAAATTGATAATTCAGCTAATTGATCATCCAAAAAAAAAAAAAATGGCCGTGGAAGATGGCGAGATGGAAGAATGGCTGTGAGTTCTGGATTACAATGTTTAAGCTGAATATTTCGTGTCGTGAAAACTCTAAAGATCCATTTTGTATCGGATCCATTTTGCACGTTAATTCTTTCGGGGCTCAGAATCTGATGTGAAGGAGTGTGGATGTTAGTAGAGAATAGAGGGCTGATTCAACTGTTCTCCTCCTCACTTGGCCATAATTTAAAATTAGGCGAATAACATTGTAATCGTCAGTAATTCTTGTATTGATTATTGGTGATAACATAATAAGCAAACCTACAATCAATCATGACAATAAAATACTTCTCTTTAAAAAATATTTCAATCCAAACCAAAGAACAGCTTAATAACGGAATTTTAAAATTCCTAAAGAGTCACGTTTATTTAAAAAACATTTTTAAAAGGAAAATATTAAAACTCCGAATTGCCTGGCTTGAAAATGACAGAGAGTTAAGAATTTTAAGATGGCAGAAGGAATTTTCAATAATATCAAATCAGAAAAGTGGAAAGTGATATGAATTATTTATAAGTTAAAAAATGATTTGTTTTTGATAAAATGTGTTGTTCGATGCATATTTAATGAATAAATGAAAGACAAATAACGAATTTAAAATAAAATGTAAGAAGTACGCATTGACTAAATTAATGATGACTTTATTTCAGAGATGTAGATTTCTGACGAATTGTAGAAGATATATTGAAATATATGAATTAGTGATTGATGAAATATTTGCTTGAATACATCTTTAATCAAAGTAATGCAACGAGTGTGACAATTTTAAACAATTAGTATATTATGAAGGAGAATTTAGGGGAAAGATGAATTTTCTATCGAGTAGGATATGGATAAAATTACAATTATTAACAAATGCACATTATGATGTTATCAGTATTAAAAATTTGTACAGAAAAGTAATCCTGCTATACATGGTAGATAGGTTCCTAGAAAATACTGCGTTGTGTGAAACCTTGTTATACTCTTATGTGATCTAGTACCAATACAAAAAGTGGCATGACGTTCCAAAAACTATACAAAACAAACACTTTTTTCGAAAATTCAATTTCAGCAGCTTAATTTTTTATAAAAAATATAAATGTACGTATAACACAAAACGAAAGGAAGCAAAAACTATTATTTTCATTTAATGAGACTTAAAGTTAATAAATTTCTTCCTCATCACTGTGCTCAGTGCAATCAAACGAGTACGATTTTTCAATTGAAAGATATCCCCTTCACTTTCTGATTCTCTTTTCTTCATTTAGAATTTTTTACATCTTCTATCTTCTAAAAAATCTATATATATTTGTGGTTTATTTTCTTGCTCTTTCAAGATCATAGTATATATTATCGTATAGAGGTCTACAATTTTGCAGCTCCCTTTTGAATTTACTGCTTCTATCAGAGGAAGGGTCTGCATCAAAAATGATTCAAGATTCTTAGCAAAGCATATGTATTCTTGTGATTTTTAATAATATTAAATTATTAACACCCCAATCTTCATCTGTGCCATTGTCCTAAAATGTTATTTGATATGCAACTTCGTATGCCATTTCTACCAAATAAGCTTCGTCAGCTTCTTTCTCTAATAATTATTGAGCTTTCTTAATAGCCATATCCATAACACCTTCTTCTCCGATTGATTTAGCAAGTTATAATATGACATCAGTTTCCTTTTCTGATGATTTATGCAAGTTTTTTTTTTATTTTAACTAAAGATTCTTGCTCCAACATACATTTTACGATGAAGATATAATTTTTTTCAGTGATAAAGATATGATATAGGTGCAGTATTTAATTGAATGTTGCTTTCAAGATTTCATTACACTAACTGATTTCGAATTGGTTACGGTTAGAAAACACTATAATGCTCATCATATGGAGTTTAAAGGTATAAATAATACCTTAATCCAATGGTAGGAGCAACGAACAAGTATTACGCGTAGGAAGACTTTTTTGACATTGGGATGACCAAAACCTTGTGGGTGAGATTAAGCACTATCTAATACTAATAGCACAATGAAACTCAAATTTTGCTGCTTTAAATAATGTTTAACGTTTGACACAAAAAAATTTAAAACTTAATCTTTAAATAAATTTCCAGTCACCTTAGCTTTTGGATTTCTTTTCTTATGTACCGGTAAGATGTTTTTATTTACTCCTTTAAGTGTATGGGGATTTAATGATCTGCAAACTAGCAAGACTTTTGTTCTAAAGTCCACCGTCGTATTAATGTAAATTGCTGTTTGTAGAAAATGCAACACCATGAAGGAATCATCAGAATCAAATGAAATTCGCAGCAAATGTCAATTATAGGATATTATGCAAATTAATAAAGTTTCAGAGCCATCGCGCGTGCGCGGCGCGCGCAGCGCCCTCTGAATTGATGCTGAAAGCGTATAAATAAAGTGCTGTAGCGGGACGTTGAAAAAAGTCTATGATTATTTGTTAGTGGCAAACGTTTAGTGAGACCTGAGTATGCCTCCACGACGGAAGAATAAGAAATTCAAGCAACTTACGGAGTTTGAACGAGGGAGGATAATCGGCCTTCGAGAAGGAGGATTTTCCTATCGCGCAATAGCAGCTCGTATGCAGCGGAACAGTTCCACAGTGATGCGAGTTTGGAAGCAGTGGACCGACGAGCACCGAACAACTCGAAAAACAGGCACTGGACGACAGAAGGTGACGTCAGAGCGCGATGATCGACACCTGCTCCGCATGGCGGTGAATGATCGCACAGCTTCCTCCAGGCAGCTGGCAGCACGTTGGTCTACTGCTACAGGTGTACAATTGTCGGCTTCGTCAATTCGTCGTCGTCTGCTGCGCCGTGGATCGCGTGCAAGGGTGCCTTTATACAGGACTAGCTGATACCCGCCCGCTTCGCTTGGCAGACGATAATATTATATTTTGGAACCTATACATAAAATATCAAGAAAATTGGAGCATTGAAACGACCTTTGTGTTCTCCAGATGGTTTTTTATCGGCATTAATTATAACCTTGAACACCTTTTGGTCTTTAGGAACTGAATCAACAGCAGCTTTGAAATCGTGAATATACCTGTTATGTTCATGTAGCTCCTTTTGTAATTGGCTAATTCTGGCTTAACACCTGGGAAAATACCACAATGAATGTTTCTTTCACGTTCATCATCACAGAGAAAGTAAAACTGAAGAAAAGAAGGTTGTTGAGGAGGCTCAGCCAATAGGCTACCTATCCTGTGGTATACCTGGCCCTGGACTTTAAATGTTGGCACAAAATTTCCTTCCTTCAATTCTTTTGCTCCGAATGACGTCATCTGAAAACATCCATTATACTTGCGAATTGTAGAAAGAAAATGTTCTGAAAGCTGATTCTTATGGCTAAGAAGACTATTCAAAGGTTCAGGGAAGGATCTAATAACAGGAAGCAGGACTTGACCACCACTCCAGCACATTCCTGGAGGTTCTTCTATCCTTTTAAAGCACGGCACCTCGAACAGGGCAAACGTTTTCCGATACTGACAATTTTATCATTTGAATAGTCAATATATATTTCATATTTAAAACCAGACAAATTTTTGGAAGTCCATTGAGCTAAATTAACTTTTGATCTTTTATCATTGTATTTAATTACAGCTGCCTGATTCACACGGAGGTTATTAGAAAAATATTTTCTTACAGCTGCTCTAAGTGCTTCAAGATGGCTTTTAGTATATTTTGAAACAGCTTCTCTATGTACTTAAAGATGACTTTGAGTACATTTTGTAGCAGCATGTCTTACTTGTTTATATCTAATCGACTTTGTGAATCTTTTTCTTCTTTTTTTACCTTTATTTAGAAGAAAAGATATTACATCACTAATAATTGATTCACCTGAACTTGATAAATCAAAGTTAGATATTGATTGAGTCTTTGAATCTAACACAGACACATTTTCTTGAGGCTCAAACACTAATAGATGACACATTTTCTTCATTTTGTTTCACATTATAATCGCCAAGATTAACTTTACTTCTATTTGTTAATCCAACTATTTCAATATAAACATCAAAATGACCACTAACCGATCCCAGCTGTTAACCGATCCCAGCTGTTTAACACGAGAGAAACAATAATATTTCTCATTTTATACGCCATCGATATGCCACCGAACACCAGCAAAGACAGAGACGAAAATAAACATGCTCCGTTGCCAAGAATTTTAAAAACTTTGAAAGGAGTAGGTATTCCATCGATCCAAATATATTCAACATCCATTATTAAGAACTATAACTGAAAAGTAAATATGAAAAATCAATTTTTATTAACCTACAATGAAATACTTTTCAAGTTAAAAAAATATAACTGAAATTAACTTTTTTAAATCAAATTATTTTAAAATTCAACAAAAAATACTAACAAAAAAATGAAGTATAATAAAATTTTTTAGCAAAAAGTCACCCGTATTACGTGATCCTTTTTGCAAAAGGATAACTCTTACGGTAGCAGCATATCTGGAACTGCAATTGAATAGACAGAATAGCTCTTAAAAATCATAGCATTAAAAATAATTCTGTATTCTGAAAACAATAAAATATCCAGCCATTTTAAAAAATGAAAAATGTTTATTTCCTAGAAAACAAAAACTAAAAATTATCAAAATACAGAAACAAAACTTTTGCATGATATTTACATTAGGTTACAATTAATGCGTACATCAAAATAAATATTTTGATAGCTACTTATTTTTTTTATTAATGACATGAATAACATACCGTTATTATTCATTTGTTAAAAGCCAACTTCAATATCTTCGTTAGATTGCGTTTAGATTTACAAATGTAGTTTATCAATCATTATGAATAATAAAATACTTTTCTCATAAATTTAAAACTTACTCCTAGGCTCCACAACAATAAAAAAATATCGTTTGCTCAGCAAAACCGAAATCAGCTGGCGAGCGAAATCAGCTGGGGTTACCATAGCATAGCTTTTTAAAATTCACAATGCAAGGTCATTGAAATGCTTCGACTTGGCGGTGGAAGATATTTGGTGATATTTTGCAAAAAAGAGCCTCTTCTCCAAAATCTTGCCAATCATCCATCAGCGCTTCAATATTAAATTATTTGGTATTTTTCCATTTCGCACGCGCAAATCTTGCAAGTAAACTTAATTGGTAGCGATACATAGTATACATTTAAAAAAATATATTCCGTTTGGCGTTGGTCATGTAATTTTTGGCGATAAAGTCGCCAAAAGGACATAACCGATGGGTAAGAAAAGATTAACCGATGATAACTACATTTTGGTTAAGAATTCCATAAAATCCGTTCTTAGTGAGCGTCTACATTGCAAAATGAGTAACTGTACCAAATTTCAAGTCAATCGGTTGTATAGTCTTAGAGATATCGTGATGAGTCAGTCAGTGGTATTTCGCTTATATATATATAGATTCCCCTCAAGGCGAATCATCGACGGCTGCGTCGGCAGTGGGCTCTTGAGCACAGAGACAGGCGAGCTGATTGGCACCAAGTTGTCTTTTCAGATGAATCACGCTTCAATTTGTGGACCCATGATGGCCGTGTTCGTGTTAGACGTTATGCCGGTCAACGCTGCCTTCCTGAGTGTATTATTGAACGACATAGTGGTCGAACACCCGGAGTTATGGTCTGGAGTGCGATTTCGTATCATGGACGATCCAATTTGATACGAATTGAGGGTAATCTCAATAGCAACAGGTACGTCCGTGAAGTGCTACAGCCCGAAGTCGTTCCTTTCCTTCAAGGCATCCCTGGAGCTATCTTTCAGCAGGATAATGCACGCCCACATGTTGCGCGGACTGTTCGAGACTTCTGTTCAGCACAACGCATGCAACTTCTTCCTTGGCCTGCTTATTCACCGGATATGTCGCCTATTGAGCACGTGTGGGATATGGTTGGTCGGCGTCTCGCTCGTGATCCGCGTCCTGCAGTTTCCAAAGACGAACTTCGGTTGCGCATACAAGCGATATGGAATTCTCTTCCTCAAGCAGATATTCAACATCTGTTTGACTCCATGCCACGTCGTATAGCAGCACTTATTGCAGCGCATGGTGGCTGGACCAAATACTGATTTCGGACGCTTAACTTGTTTCTTTTGTTTTGAAAATTTCATCATTTATTTGTATCAGTACAAGTCGTTTCTGCATTAAATTTCATTTGATTCTGATGATTCTTTCATGGTGTTGCATTTTCTACAAACAGCAGTATATTT
>BMAW01077797.1:0-28112 GCA_019974015.1 Nephila pilipes | reverse complement strand
CATGAACATATAGAAAAGAAAATATTTTCAAAACTCACATAACTTCCCCAGAAGTTGATGCTATACATTCTCAGCTATATCTCTAATTCCATGGGAAAAAATTCATTTGATAAAGTCATGGCCTGTAATTGTTAGGCACAATTTCTCCAAACATAGATTCTACGATCTCAGTTGCAGCTGGCAAAATAAGTTCTTTATAATGGTGCGAAGCATTTTACATTTTACTATTTTAAATTAGATTTTGTAAGAGGCAAGAAAAATATTTTACCCGCGAAATGTTTTTAAAATGATTTTACTTTTCCTGCGATTTTAATATTAACTCGAAGAGAATTCTCGGGGTTTGTTAACGTTCTCTCTATGAAGAGTTTCCAAATGTCTAATTAAGTTTCTTGGGTTGTCTGCTGCCAAAATAATGCCCTGGGGTAGTTTTTCTTCATTTACTTCTGAGCTGATAAGCCCAAAATTTAAGTATTCTTTAAAATATTTTTTCGATTTATTTTTGAGAAATACGTTGTCTGTGCACTTGATGATGTTTCACTATCGTCTAACACATATTTACATTCACTTAAAAGTATCTATGATTCTGATTAAATCTATTACGATAAATATATAATATCGTAAAGTGTAATTGGCACAAAAATTACAGCATACATATTCAAAATTTCTTCGATAAGGAAAGAAATATCGACTATACTAAGATCGGCAGGAATAACACGGGGTGCGGCATTTATATAAGTTTGCGTCATGGTAACTCGAACGTCCCAGAATATTCGAGACATAATAAAACTTCTTGTGAAGCCTCTAGAATATCCGATAAATGTGGTCTTAAACAAAAAGAAATAGAAAGGCATCGGCCAAATATCAGTAATGTTATTCATTCTAATTTGTAAATGTTTCTAATTGATGTCGTCGAGTGACTTTAGGGTCAAAATACTCAAAATAGTCAATTATTGTATGCATTGTTGTTGTATGAAAGAAGAGGGTAGCGATGAATACTTTTTTTGAAAATTGGGTTGTAATAACTAATAGGTAGAGAAAAGATGATTTTAAAATCTTTTTGAACGATTATCAGTATCAGGCATTTCGAATATTAACTTATCAGTGTTAAAACTTTCGAATACTTCCTTTGCAAAAGCCACTTTATATTGACATCCATTGAAACATGTACACTTATGGAGCACTTGAGTTATAATAAACAAACATAAGAAATTAATTTATTAACTGTGTAAAAAATTCCCTGATTTTACTACATTTATTTCTAAAAAGTATGATTTAAATAACGATAAAATTATATTTTTTTATTCCTATACTGTTAAGCAGAACGAAAGTCTTGTATTCAGCATGTTGTCTGAAAATGGTAAGTAGGACACTTGCTAGTGATTTTATTCTGATGTTAAGTAATCTTACATAGAAATATTCCTCAAGAAACATCATTATATATTTTTCATCAATCTTCTTTTATCTTCAATTTTTTAATCAGATATATCAGTTGGTATTCACATAATTTGGTAGAATTAAATATTTATTAGAAGTGTAATAAAAGTTTTTATGTCAAGGGATTTAAATAATGCGATTCTTTAAAAGATTTTTAAATTAAACTGCTATTTTTTATTATAGCATATTAACGTGACGTTTAAATGCTGCTTCGGGTTTAATGATTTTCGTAAAAAAAAGAGTAAAGGTAAATTTAAAAATCTATCTACATTTAAAAATGCGTTTATTAATTGTATATTCTTCCTTCGTTGGGCAGAGCCACAGGGTCTGATAATTCATTGAGAGAGTTAGAGATATTATTTAATATTCTCTTTTACATTTTAATACTTCTACTTGTGATATAACTTAGTTCTGAATTCCGCTTTTATAGTTATTTCAGTATCAAATATACAAAATAAATATGATAAACCAGAACAAAAATACCAATGTTTAAGGCAATCCTTTGAGAATTAACCTGCTTATTAAATTGTTTGCTTTCTAACAAATTGTATAACATAAGAGCTTTAAGAGATTTACTTCGTAATCTTGATGATTGGTCAAGTAATTAATGAGATGATACCTGAGCTGGCACTTCTCTCTCCAAATTTCCAAACTCCGCCAATGGGAGAACTTTCGATTTCAACCAGATTTAACGTACATCAGCTCTGCTTTACGACGGTCTGAAGTGACATCAGGTTTCCAACCCATGAATCGGCGAAAACATACCGACCTCGAGTTTGTAACAATTGTCACTAGGCTACCGCGGCTGTTGAAATTAGGTAAACGAGGGGATTGATTTAAAAATAATGCCTCACTAGCCATTATAATTTTATTTATTACTTGATTTTGAAAATGTTTCTTTAAGTAAAGCTTTTGTTTAAATGTTTGTTTCCTTTGTTCCCAAGTGAACTCAGAGCTGAAGAGGGCAACACATGGAGATGAGATTGAAGGTGCGAGGTGTTTTGTACCTCGATCTTGCACCTTACAACTTTCGTCTGTTCCCAAAGATGAAAGAATATCTTAAGGGAAATCACTATCTTGACAAAGAGGTGAAAGAGTCACCTTGTCATTAATTCCTGGTGTCAGTAATAATCATTGGAATTCTTTTCCCATTAACCACTGGTATAAATAAGAGAAAAGTGACAAAAAGTATGCGCAAAACTGAATAATAGATTGCACAAATGATACATCTAGTCTTATGGTACAACCAGGATTGTGGAAATAGGCTACAATTAAAAAAATAGTCATGTATGCATTACCTTTCAATCCATTATTGTACGTAATAACTGGCTCCATAAAGGAATATTATATTATTCTCTGATGCAAAACGACTTTAGCATTCCAAATTATTTTTCGTTTACATTTACCAAATAAGAATCGAGCAATCGTAATTATATTTAAATATTTTTTTCTTGTAGAAAAATTTGTTGCACTGAGATTCTTAGATAAAAAAAAATGTTATATTTGACCACAGATAATACATGTGATGTATTCATTGTTAATGTTATGTTATTACTGAAGCAATAACTACAAAATAGACTTGCAAACCGATGTTCTTCTAGGACTATTTCCTGTTTCAGAACGTAGTAAGATATGTCCAAGTCTTGAAATAGGAAAGAAAACAATATAATTTGAAATACATGTAAAAGATATGAACAGCTGTTGTTGCCAGGACTTTTCAGAATGGATTTGTTACACAGTTCTACGATTTAAACTCAAGTGCAAGTGGAGAACATTTAAATTTCCAAGATATTTGCTTGGCAATTCAAAAAGTTTTGAAATAAAAGGAAAAAAAAAACACATCACAAACAAAAAAAAAGATGTTTCAATTAATAGTATTATGAAACAGGATGAAGCATATTTATTAATTTTAAAAAATTACAATTACTAAACTTTTTTCTCTTAAATTAAGACGTTATAGTCAAAACAAAAAGTAGCAAGGGAAACAAATCTACAGTGTAAAGAAACGAAAATAAATATTAAAAGTAGTAAACTTTTTTTTCTAAACGCGTAAATATAAAAAAAACTTTAGAATAAATTAAACAATAATACCAAAAACAAATTCAAGAAGTTATTAAAATATACAGCTCTTTTTTGTGTTTAATTTTTCGTCGAAAAACAGAATGTAGTGAAAATTTCAGAACTATAGAGAGTTGAGAGAGAATAAATATCACACAAATTAAAAATATCAGAGATGAAATTTTGAATACTGACAATATTTTCAAGAGTTTTAAGGATGATTTTGGAAAAAAAATATTTAATAAGCAGCCAACAGAAAATCAATAAAAAATGGACACATTTTTTTTTCTTTTTCTGAGACGTTTCCTTAAGTTTCAACAGTTATTTGATTGCTATTTTATCCAGTAATGGGATACTACTTATTTTATTTCAATTTCTTTCTTATTGATCATTACCGAGGTTTGTTTTATATTTCACTTTTTAGCACTGAAGGGCTTCCGATATCTCAATTCTTAAATAAATAATTAGTTTTTCAGTTTTTACTTAATATAAAATGAAAGAAATGTAACTTTATTTCAGATATTAATCCAAAATTCGAGTATCCAGAAATTAATTTTAAGATTAAAATAATATTACAAGATCAACTTTAATTTATCTTTAATATATATTTATGTGTGTGTATATATATATATATATATATATATGTGTGTGTGTGTGTGTGTGTGTGTGTGCGTGCGCGTGTGTGTGTGTGCGCGTGTGTGAGTGTAACTGAAAATATGATTCCATCAATGCAGTTTTCACTTTTGAAAACAGGCAGAAGTCTCATGAGGCGTTGGATGTATCATGTGAGTACGCTGGATGTTTGAGCACAGTAATGCGTTTGTCCGCCAAGAACTGCTTCACACAGATTGCTTAGTGAGTCAGGGTGTTGTCCTGGTGCAGATTGCAAGCGTTGTTGCAACTCAGAACTGGTTTTACTTCCACTTTATTTCTCTCAGCTTTCTCAGGATCTCATTGTAGTACTGCTGGTTTACGTTTGGCCTTGAGGAACCCATTCAATGATTATATTACCATTAATATAAAAGAAAACAATGAAGAATTAACTTCAGTTTGAAATTGCTTATTTGACCTTTTTTTGGCCATTTGCAATGTGTGTGTGTGTGGGGGGGGTCTTCTAGTGTATGGATTGTCACTTAGTTTCAGGGTCGTTCTGAAAAATCTACGTTGCGTCAAATATGATGACTTTTCAATCAGTTCAGGATCTTCTGTGAAGCATTCCATGATGCAGAGCAAATGTTTTTCCTGCTAATTTTTTACTCACATGTAAGGTTTTTTGGAATCAGTTTTGTGCAAGTTCCTTTCGTTATATGAAATTCTTTGGTGAAAAGTTTTTTATTGTCGCTCTGTCAATGTCCGTAATATCTAACATCATCTGAACACTCAAACATTGGTCTGTATGCATGATGTCATAATTTTTTAAAATCTTTTCCTCGGTTCTTTATGTCACAGGTGAATCAAAACGCTCATAATTTTTAATAAACAGCTGACTTTCCGAAAATCGTTTGTGCCATTCAAAAAGTTGAATACGTGACAAGCAATTATTTCCAAACATCTTCTTTAAGAATTTAAAACATTCAATCAGAACCTTTTTAAATTTCATGAGAAATTAGAAATTTATACCCTACGCGATTTCGTTGCATATCACAATCGTTGCACTTCGACACAACAGTGTCTATCTCAAACAAGGATAAAAAACAAAATGAATATTAAATGTATGACAAATCTATTCTTTTCTTTCACTTCACAAACAGACATACAGAAATTTCCGATTGACCTAATAATAAACAAATTCTCATATGTATTATATATCGGTGAAACCCCATCTATTTTTAACAGCAAAACAAATAAATAAAAAATAAAGTAAAATTTGAAGCATTTAAGTGTCTAAGTTACTTCATACGACGAATTCATGATTTTAAATTGCTTTCCTGTATCAGAGAACATATTTAAGACCTTTTCCTTCGAATCTACTATGAGTGAATTGTCAGTTCCCTTTACCATCCCGTATTGCATCAAGGATCTCATTAAAATCACTTTGTGATTTGCTTATAATATAGAACTGCAGGGAAATAAAGTGCAACTAGCAATTTATGTTCCTTGAATCTCAGAAATAGTAGCCTTTCCTTGAAAATAAAATATTCTACTGAATTAATTTTGTTATGATCAGATCTCAAATGTAGGTATATATATATACTCTAAAACAAAAAAACAGCAACGATGCACTAAGAAGCAGTGGCACAATTGTAATGAAATTTCGTATGGAAAGACATTTGAACCGAACATGCAAATGATTTAAATTTGGTGTCCAATAAATGAATAGCGGGTGCTACAGTGCATCGAAACTGTGCACTCATCAGGTGTATATAAGAAGCGATTCTCAATCTGATTGACAAATTATTATTACATTGCGATTTAGAATACCTTTAAACGACTGAAAAAATGCTTTGCAGCAGAATTCGAGCTCATTGCGAGCCATTGTCACATTTTGAAAGAGGTGATATAATTGGAATGAAAGAAGCATGTTGGGTAAATCGGAGAATCGCTCATCATATGGGTCGAAGAGATGTGGCGATTAGAAGATACCGGCAAGAATGTGTGGACAATGGCAGATTTCAGCTTCATGATGGTACATAGTCGACACATGAAGTCGACATAGGGCCACTGCAGATCAAGAGTACAGAGTGATTATAAGATCAGCTGTCCCACCGCCTGATTCATCGTTATCAACCATTAGATGTGCGACCGGCACACTAGTGTGTAAACCTTAAGTTAGTATTTTGTTAACATATGAGAGAGAGAGAGAGACTAAACAGAGAAATTATCCATGTATTTCTTCAGCTGGACATTTCGCGTCTAATCTTAGCATGATACGATACCCGGCAATTTTAAATCTTCGTTGTAAGATCCTCCCTTGAAGGCCGTAAGTGACTTAGGTGTCTGCATAAATCCACAGCGTGGCATCGACTCCTGATGTCTCAGTGATACCATGATCGGTGCCGATGCAAGGGCTTCTACAAGGCCGAAAGCAATACATCTGTGACAACCAAAAAAAATACGATTTCTTCATTCTGGAATATTTTCAAGTTATTGCATCTTCAATCATCTTACTTTTTGAACATAATTTATACATTTGTTGCATGTGAAATGTTAAGATTGACCAAACACACCAGTTATAGGAAGTACTGCAGGGTCAACCTGCAAAGAAAATATTCTCTACTAATTGTACAAAATGAAAATTCATTCAAGTTTTCGTTTATTCTTTTGATTTTCTTACTCTTTAGTAATAAACCTATAATAAGTTATGAATATTATGAAACAGACATTTAATTTTTGTAATATTTTGTTTCTGAATTTCACATTTAAGGACTATGAAACTAAACTGATGTTTCGATTTCTGTTAAGCAGTATGTTTAAAATTAAAACTCTTTCAATTATTAAAAATTACTGTATGGTAAACTAGATATCTTATGTTGTGCAATAGTCCAAAGTTTGAATTTATTCATTTTAAATTTGAAAAATAAATTATATAGTTTGTTTTGTATATGATAATGTATTACAAACTTAAGAAAATTTAAGTTTTAAGTTAAAATTTTGTTTTAAGATTTTTCCTGTTATGAAAATATTGCCTTATCTCAAGGTGATAGTTCTGATAATATCATTGCTTGAAGTTTAATTAAAACTGTTATTGGTTTTATATTGATACTTAGTTTTTACGAAATAAAAAAGTTAACATATTTTAAAAATTAATTAAATGGTTTTGAACATTTTGTGAAAAATTCTGTATCACATGTTGCACATAATTCTAAAGTTGGTATATTTACTATGTCATTTAAGTATCAATTAATGTTATTAAGGTCAAAAAAGATAGTAAACAATTATAAAATAGGTATGGAAAGTGAAAATTACCTCAAAAATTCAGAAACCGAAAATGGAACTATTGATTTCCAGAACAAGAAAATGAAACATGAAATTCCAATTATTCCTCTTGATCCTGACAGTGGGATGAAAATGTAATTGTGGTTAAACCATTTTAAAGCGGCAATTAATCATAATTACAGAGGTGAAGTCTATAAACTTAAAAATATTTCAAACATTATGACGGGCTCAGCATTAACTGAATTTATTAATTCATGCTTGCATATTTCCAACTTCATTGATCTTTGTTGTGTTTTAATTGAAAACTTTCTTGAGCTCAGTGTAATTAGTCTTACTGATTTTAAATGCCTTAAAACACTGAAAAGTTTTTTAGGACTGACAGGATATTTTCTAAAATTTATAACTCAGTATTCATTCATTAAGAAACTTTGGAGTGATCTTTTCCTCAAACCGATTCCTTTTATTTCGGTGAATCACAACTATAAGCTTTTCAACAACTCAAAGACAAGGTTAAAGTTTCATTGCTTAAACTTCCCTTGGCAGACACGTGACATCTCTGTAAATGTTTCTTTTCCTTTACAAGAGAACCACTGTAGGGATGTATGACGGTAATATTGCTCCCATCTTCAAAGACTAACGTCTCAGCAGTCTCATCACTTTCTGCTATGATCAGTTTCCTTGTATGAAGCCACCCGATGTCAGTGAATGTCTTATGGCCTGGCGTTGTGCGACTTTGAATTGTGATGGCAATATCATTTTGTTTCTCTCAGTTGTGCCGTAACCTCTTAACCAGGCCTCTCCATCACTTCTAGTTATTTCCGTCATTCGCTGGCTAGCTTAATCCGCCGCTTCTAGATCAATCGTTTGCTTACCTGTTTAGTTCGCACCTGGCAAGTGCAATGACCCTTTCCGAAAGTACCTTCAACCCCCTCGTGTAATTCGGCAAGGAAGGTGTATCACAGTCAAGCAAAACGTATATCACTAGGTAAACGCAGTATTTGCTTAAAGAGCATCTCCGCAGTCCATTTGATAACGTTATACTCTTGGAAATCAACAGCATGCTTGCTACCGAAGCATATAATAAACACCTGAGAGGTCTTTCTTTTGTCATTACTCTACCAACAGTTTCAACTCTAAGTGAGAATGGAACAATCGAATGCACATCCTAATATACCTGATCAGTGCTTTCTGACATAACCGAAACATGAGCTGCAGCACTGGATGCAAATGCTTCCTCTAGATTGACGGACACACACATTTCTTTTTCGTAGGACAAGTCACGAAACATTTTTTGGATTCTGGGGACTCGAAAAGAACCTCTGCGCAATACCATATCATGGATGCTACTTTTTTCCGCTTCAGCACCATTCAAAGAACATTCAACAGGTTCCACATTGATAATTCCCCAAACATATAATTCAGGTATTTTCCCAACACTTTTTAGTAGCTTTTTTCTGACAATTAATGATATCAGCACCATCACTGACAACTTCGAATGAATAATTCTGAAAATCTCCTTGATTCCTTAGATCTTCAACTGTTTCGGTCTTCTTTTGAACTTTGATCTCTACATCTTCAATCATTCCTACCACACTTTGAATTTGACTTTTCCCGCCTTCGAACTTTTTAGCTTAATCAGTTTCCTCCTTGGCTTCTTCAGCTTCACTCGTGTCTTCGGGAATAACTTCCCCTTTTTCTTTCTTCTGTACTGGCTTTATATCAATTATCCTCTTTTCCTAAGTAACTGCATTTTCTTCTTAAGTTTCTTCAATAGAATTTTAATCAGACTGTTTTTTGTGTCATTGTTGGTATTTTCTGTAGATTCAACATTAGCAATGACATTGGATTTCAGTTCCTTGAGCTTGAATTTACTTTTCTTCCTAAAACGCTTTGGGCTGGCTATAATTTCTGTAATAATTGCAAACAGATTTTCGAATTTATCCTCCATTTCTCTGGCCATAGGTATTCACTCCGTAGATCAAACAATGTTACAAAAATTTCTGAAAGTATGGGAGTCAAAATCAGTCAAACACGGAGGACCACGCAAAATGGCGCGTTTTAATTCACAAATCTTCAGAACAACACACAGGTAGCAGAGCTTGGGCAGTCAAAGCACAAACAGTTACACGGCATTTTAACAAAACTTCAGAAGTACAGGAACAAAAACAACACTTATATCTGCAATCACAGTTACATCAGTAACGTTCAGCTCACCAGCTTAACAGTTCACACTATGCACGAATCTCCACAGTAATATTCTGCACTTCCAAGGCAGACTGAAGCAGTTCCTGTAAAATATACACCACTTCACTTCAAATTCACTGAGCACACTATCGGTGTTTCTCGGCAAATCCAAAGCCAATTGCTTGCCAATTGATCTCCAAAAGCAGACTCCAACGACTATACTAATTCTCTCTCTCTCAGTCTCTCAGCTTTTTTATACCTCTGCCGCTCATGTATGACATCACGCAGGAAAATTCAGGAAAAGTTTGTAACTTTCTTTCCAGTGAAGATATCGACTCTATTCCAACATCTGTGGGAACTTTCCATTTGTTGGCAAACATGCTAAGTGTCTCACAAAGTCCCAAAAATGATCGAAAAACCGTTACCAAGGCTAAGGGGTCATTGCTTAAATTTCCCTTGGTTGACTCATGACATCTTTGCAAATGCGTTTTTTCCTTCATGAGAGATCCGTTGCAAGGATGTGCCATCTCATGTTCGTAACAATATTCTAACTTTCTTCCTAGGAATTCGTAAATACCAGACATGCTGAAGAAAATATCCTGAAATCCAGGGGGGAAATCATCGAACCTTCAACAATAGGCAAAACTTATGCACTATTAACTAATTGATGACTTAGTTGCTTCCAGAGAACACAATTTTGTATAGGACTGAAACTAGAACCTCGATATTTTGCACCATACAAAATCATCCGCGTGAAACTACCAACTACGTCAACCCAGATCACATAAAGCTATGGTCATAATCTGTAACATAACTATGATCTTAATTTTTCATTTATACTGCAAATATTTTTTTCCTTATTCTGCTTCTCTTTTTTTGTACACACTCTCTTTTTTTTTGTTTTGTATGCATATTTCAATGTCTCTAAACCCGTGCATGCACAGTGCTCGAGGATCAGATCAAATCTGATGGCGGAGTGTAGAGGAATGCCAATGATGCACGTTATCGTGTCATGTGGCTAACCTAGAGATGATAAGCTGACGCCTGATCACCATTGCATTGAGAATCATACCGAAGCACTGTCGGTGTAGCGGAGGGAGACTTCAAACGTAACTCTTTCCTTACATTAAAAATGAAAATGCCATTCTGTTTCCGCTATGTCTCTTACTGCTTCTCACACATACAATCATATATATATATATATATATATATATATATATATATATATATATAATATTTCGGTACTTATAAATATTGAATTTCAAAACAATTTGTTCTTTTGTTGTAGCAGTCATGACACAAAGAAGAAACATAATTATATGAGTAACGAATATATTTCTGTGAACACGAGAAAGAGGCAGATACACTGGGAAATTGCGGCGGATGCAATACACGTTCACTCGTTTCTGTGATTAGGTGCTAAGAGGTCCTGATGGCTTCGTCAAGGAAGTTAAATTGCGGAATAGCTGGATCAATTGATTCTATTTATATATGTAGGAATTCTTAAATATTTGATATGGAGACTAATTTGTGGTTGTGAAATATCCGTATTAATTCAGATAATTGGAATTACTGATCTGAGCATATCTAAAGAGCACGTGAATACGTAAATTAAAAGATTAACTGGAATAGTAACATGAAATAAAGGTGAACTCCTGACTGTGATTGTTAAAGTATAGGATAAACTTAAAAATTAATTAAATTTCAGGTAAAAATTTACTACACACACACACACACACACACACACACACACATATATATATATATATATATATATAGTTGTCTACAAATTGGATGGTGAGGGAAACAAACACTCAGTCTGACATTCTTCCAACATATCCAACTGATGTCATCGAATAGAAATAGTCTTTGTGATTCAATTTTGCATGCACTTTATTGTGAACAAGTAAGATCATTGCCATTTATTTGACTGAAAATTGATATTATTAAGAATTACAAGATAGGGAATGAATACTTTCGCCGGAAATCAAAATTCATTTTTAAGTGTAAAGAAATGAATTTCGATTTCTAGAAAATTTATAGAAATCGTGTGTGGTAAGAGTGATTTTAAATTACTTTTGGATAAATAGAGAAAAAACGAAAAAAAGGCAATCAAATTCTTGAAATTTTATATTGGCATGAGGGTCTTATAATCATAGATAACTTCGTGGTTGATATCATTTTCAAAGTAAAAATAATATTTAAAAATATTGTTTAATGTATTTGAAATCACAATTTTCAAATAATGGATTTCTAAGTAGAAGCCATTAAAAAAATTTAAATGAGGAGTAAAATATTTAGCAGGTTATTTATGGAAAACAAAAAAGATTTTTAAGTCACACATTCCATAAAATAACTGTAAAGATGAATAAAGCATGTATGTAAAGAAACTAAAAATACTAAAACTTTAATGATTTTCAAAGATAATTTTTATTGAAATTATACCCAAATAAAATATGATAGTTTCAGTATGTTTAAAAACATCAATGATTTCTTATTGTAAAAAGTATATTAACCACAATTTATTATTTATATATATGATGGTTACCTAATTATATTAAATGTGAGAAACAGCGAAAAATGTCTGAAATTTCTGCTCCCCGATCGAAAACGTGAAAAAGCTAGACTCCTTCATACTTCGCATTCGAACTCACAAAGAATCAGAAAAATACTCAAAGAAGTCAAGTGAGATGATCACAGAACCTTCTGATATTACACGAAATCTGACAATCCACAACAAAGGTGCTGACGTATTGAGCATAGGTCTGGATTTTCATTTCACGAGCACCAAATTGCCGCAAATGCGTAGCAAAGATCCTATCATGTCCGCCATTGCTGGTCATTCGTAACAAATGTCAAGATAGCAACATTCAGGTTTAATTCTTGATTTGATTTATGTGATATCTGAATCAGAAATGAACGAGTAATTAAGAAAATAATTAAAAATAGTATTAACTATCATCTAATGAAATTAAAGTTCAGAATTAGGTATATTAAAGGTATAAAGGATATTTTAAATTAATTACTTTTTTCTTGAACTTCAGTTCTAAGGTCAACATTTCAACAGTTAAAGTGATATATATGTTTATCGTTAAAAAGGTGTCGAGAAATTTTTATGACAGTGAAAAATGTAATTTATTCATTATGTACTCATATTCTTTCATTATGTTCTGGAATCTTTGAAATGCATTTGTATTTTGTAATTATTGTAATATATCACTTAAAATTCTTATACAGAAATTTTTGATACTTATGATGTTATATGTAAAGCAATTCAAGATAAATTCACACACATAAATAATGTTTTTGATTATTTATCTCATTTAAATAATACATTGTTTATATTCATCTTTTCACAAGCTTTATTCGTTATGCTGCTGAAAAAACTATATGTAGAGCTTATTTTAAAACGCTAATTTGAAAACAAAGAATTTTGGAATTATATTGTTATATCATTCTGGATAAATTTATCATTCAAATGTAACAAGTATAATGTTAAAGTGATTTTTTCTATCTCAAAAATACAGCAACATATATGGATACTGTGGGTAATTATTTAATTCTACATGTTTCAAAGTTTCGTTGGGAAGAATTTTGTGGATATCCTGTGAATTCATAAAATGGTGAACACTTTGTGCATTCCGCTTTCATTTTAAACTTAAAAAAAAATAATCTACAACAAAAAATCCGAACTCTAATACTTCTGCATGATGTAACAAATAAATAAAATACTATGATATAATTCTAGGATTTTTTCATTGATATTTATCAAGTTAACAAATTTTATGAGCGTCAATATTGTTTTCTCGCATTAATGTCATTTAACCCAGAGATTATTGCGAGCAATTATTGATTTTGAAAAAAAAAAAATTAAAGTTTTTTCATTGTCTAACAATTTTTCTCGCATTTGTCACTGTTACTAGAGCTAAAGGTTATATAAATCCTATAATTATGTATAAGTGTTTCTGCATAAATAATCGAGTACCATTATTATGTTATGAAAAATCTGAATATTTTTTTTAAAAAGAATTATTCTGATCTTTTATTATCTATAACTGAACCCCTTCCTACATCAAAATCATTATTTCCATTACAAATAACGTTGAAATACAGAATTTAACTCATATAAATAACTATTTAATACACAAGTAGTAAATAAATTAACACGAAAAAACAAAAAATTGACTTATTTATAATTGTAAATTATAATAAACTGTAAATCACAACATACATGATTTTTTACGTGAATTGTTTTTCCAAAAGGATTCGTAATTATTTCTTAACACAAATCTTAAATTATTGAGAATTACGTAAAACATGTTTATAAAATATATAAAACAAATTTTATCTGAAAATTTTTGTTAGATATAACATTTTATTTCTATTTAAACTAAAAATATTTTTCATGTCATTTTTATTCATACGTAAAATATTTCTAATACTTATCTGATCAAAAATGCAAGTAAGATTTTTCACTAAAAGCTGTTTCTAGAGTTTCATAACTGCATATTGTTGGCAAGAGTCTCTTCTAAGGACATGGTCTGTGTTATCAGTCTTTGCAAAGTTTAAAGTGGCCGCGGTAGCCTAGTGGTTATGGCTTAGGATTCATGACCGGCGGTTTTCGTTCAGTAGCGATCCTTGGCTACCTAAGACCTACTGTGTAGCAGGGGCTGATGCACATTAAATCTGTCGGGGCCCAAAGTCCCCACATTGGCATGGTGTGGAAGTTAGGAGAAGAGGGTTTCAGATCAGGTGTCATTCTCGTCACTTGTTCAAGGTTCAAAATTACGAGGTTCTTCGTCAATAGCTCTCGTGTTGCTTCTAGTTAGACCTTAATAAAAAAAACTAACTAACAAGCATAGTTTAAAAAAATTTATCTTAGTGTTTATCGTTAATGTGTCATATTTTGTCAATGTGGTCTAGTCTATATCGAAAATCTTTTCACGTTAAACATATATGGTTTTCCGGAAATTACGAAACAATTCTTAAAAATCAATATTCGTGACTTCACTGTAACGAAGTGTGGATTACAGAAGTCAGATTTCAATGAAATTCAGATAGCGCAAGTTTTTTTAATAAAAGTTATCATTTCTAATTTGAGTCAAATAATCTAAAAAGTTCTTAAGTTTTTTGAAATGCGTATCAAAATAATAATGACAAGGGTAATGAATACTCGTTATTCAAAATATTCATGCTTATTTAAAAATTTATTATTCTTTAACAAAGAAATTGTCAAAAAATGTTTGGGACTGAAAAAAATACCTCTTTAATTATGTTTTATTAAACAAACCTCACTAATACAATGTCAATATTAATAATTATTTCACCGGCAAAGGACAAAAAATTCAAGATGCTTTTTATTCCGTATTACGTTTTTCAGAAACAATCCATTAGATAAAAATAGTACCAGTCATTGAAGGAATTAGATGGGAAAATATTTAAAAAAGTAAAACGCAGAAAGCAAACATATTCTGGCACAGATTCTTTCTTGTGTCAACTCTGCAAAGCTTCGGCGATAAAATGTCTTTAAAAGTTAAACATTTATGGGAAAATTTTTCTTTTGTGTGGTGGGCAGGTGATGTCAGTTGTAACCGCAGGCGATTCGCTTTATTTGAACGACGAAATACATTTTCCTGGTATTATTTTACATCTTTAAGTGATGCAGATAATCTTAAATTTTTTTTTAATACAGGGAGTCAAACTGCGATTTCATGTTATTACGTTTGGGTATCTCTCTCTTTAATTGATATATATTTACATAAATAGAAATATGTAACAATACAATTTCAAGATCTATTTCTGAAATCGTTTTTCTTGTGTTCTATACACAATGAGTTTGCTTGTTTGTTTTCAAATATGTCACATTAATATATATATATATATATATATATATATATATATATATATATGTTATTGTGAAATTTGATTTCTGATTGAAGGTAACGTTTAATTTATTTCTGAAGAAATAAATGAAATGATACAAAAAAGTAAACGACGACTTCCAGACAGAAAAGAATAAAAAAAGCTCTTCCAGGTGGATATCGTTTCATTTTATTCCGAATAAATAAATAAAACAACATCTACCTGGAATATTTTTTTGTGGTAAATGTTGCTCAGTTTTGTAATAATACTAAAAAAATCTAATTTTTGAATAGCGCAGAAGTCAAAAGGATGGCAAATTTAATGTCATCTTAGGAAATATTAATTCAAATAAAATGAAGTCTTATCCTTCATAGAGTTATCGTCATTTGCATAAAATTTAAGGTTTATATGTTATGAAGTAATATATTCGAAGTTATTTATTTAATTCATGTTTACTATCTCTAAATCAATGATAGCATCTAATTTTTTTAAGTAAGTTGTATCCCTATTTCTGTGGTGTTACATATGAAATAATGATTGGTAGTGGCATCTTAATATAATCCAAGAAGCTAAATGAGAGCATTTCATTTCCTACTTTGTAGTACTGAACAAAATTAAAGTATATCAGATAACTTGGGATAGTATCTTCCTCTCGAAATGAAACATCTCAACAAGAGAGGAATTTGAGCCTCAGTTCGAACTAACTCAGTTCGAAACTACAGCAGTGCCCCCTTTTTGATGAAATGGATTCTCAATAAATTCAGTATTAATATTGAAAAAATCATTTATGACTTTAGTAGTTAATTTAAGTGTAAAGCGTGTGACGTTGGGTTATTAAGATTTTCTCTTCACTAACCTCAAGTACTTTTTGGTAACTTGAATTGCATACAATTAAAACTTATTGCCAATCAGAAAGAAACACGATTAAGTAAAATTCACGAAGATAAGAAGTGTAGTGAATTTAATTAGATATAGTGATATATAACTAGAATAGAAATGAAAGAGAAAAAAATAAAGGGGGTAGAAGATAACAACAAGCTGAGATAGGTATTTGTAAACTGGATTGAATGATCGTAATTAATCGTTTGGATTGAAATGACTCATAGTTAAAGTAATAATTGACAAATCTGCTTGTATTGAGAAGTGTTTAAATCGGAATGAAGAAGTGGGTATGCCAATACTCTATAAGTATAATATAAGCTATGATTAACTGAGTTAAGAGGAATTCAATGGAGAAATAGAGAGAGAGAGTGATCTTGTATATTCTATGCATTGTCTATTCTATATATGTAATAAACTAGTTTTTCTTTCTATTACGAATCTTCAATTGAAGTCTTGAAAACATGGATAATTTAATTAGGCTTTAAGCAAAGAAGTAAATAATACAACAGTTAAATAATGAAGGCAATATATCACAAGTGTATTATGGAAAAATGCACTAAAAGCGAGACAGCAAAAGCATTTTTAATTGTACGCTTAAATATAAGTATAGCATTAAAATAATAATATTTATTCCAACAAAATAATGAACTTCAGCTGAATGAATTTTTTCATCATTATGGTTAAATAATAAAGATAAAAGAACAATAGTTGTCTCCACAAACAGAAATAGAGACTTAAATCTTATTCCGAAACTCAAGTTTATTTGGAAAGCAAGGCATTTAATTAATGGTTTAATAGTTAATTGCATAGATTATATGTATAATTTTCCAGTTTAAAATACTGAGCTAGTATTCTAGTTATGAAGAAGTTTTAAATTTCCAGCAATATTCTAACTTCATAATCTTTCAGTTCTAAAAGTAATTCCAAACAGTTAGTTTAAATACTCCGATTATTCTAATTCCATTCACTGAAACGAGATTCCAACGTGTTTAGAAAATTAAAATACTTATTATTAAAAGCGATATAAATACTAATCAATTTATGAACGTTACTTTTAACCAACCTTTGGAAGTATTTGTAGAAGCTGTAATATTGTAGCATTAATTAGAAGATCAAACTTAGAAACAAACGTGGACATTTTCTGCAGCAGTTTTAATTACCTTGATAACAAAATCCTCGCTTAGATTTCGAGGAATAAATTAATTAGAAGACCATAAATTAGTTCGTTTATTTTCAATTAATTGTAATGACAATTCCATAGCTAATTTGCTTCTAAATATCTTGAATATTTTATGTCAATTCAAGTTCAGTGTGTCCCTTATGGAGCGATGCTAACGTATTCTATTCCTGTATAAATAATATAAATTGTGTTAATAAAATAAATCTTGAAATGTTGACAGCCAACATCTTACGGTAACGTAGATGTTACAAATTTTAATTCTTTACCTAAAGGAAGACAGGAATTTCCCCACCAAAAGCAATTAACTTTAATTAAATGCACTTTGCAAATCTCGCTTACATTTTGTTAGATTAAGTCTCGAGGTGTTACACTTATTTGAGATGCGACTAGTTAAATAATTGCAGTTTAGAGTATGGATGATTGAACTCAGTTTGCGAACAGAAGAACACGAGTACAAATGAGGATAGCAACTTTATTTAGAGCTTTAATTAAGCTACCTTAAAATTTAGGGAATTTGATATGAGAAGTTCAAAAACTGATTTCTCTGCGTTTGTTCTTAAGTTTGATTTCCATGCAATACATATCTAGAATTACTTTTATTCACAAGTTATCAACTCTTAAGGAATCTTTTTAAGATGTTTAGCAGAATATTATCAAAATTAAAACAATATAAATTGTATAATAGTTTTATTGGACATGTTACTAACATTGAATAACTTTTTATTTATTGTAACAAATGAAATGTAATTTTAAAAGCAAGTTATTCGATGTTTTGTTGAATTAAAAAAGAAAAAAAAAAAACACTTCATGCTTGAATTCTCAGTTGACCTAATCGTCATATACATTTACCATATCCATTGACAATATTCCTGTCATTCTAGAAAACTCATAAGGAAAAAATATGGGAAACAAATTTAAATAAAAACAAATCAATGTTCTGAATTTCGTAATCCTCAAAGGGATGCAAAAAGCATTTTGTGCAAATCCCTGTTTACCTCGAAAGACGGAGAACACCTTAACCTAGCCTCTTTGCGACTCTCGTATTTAGTTACGAATAGAGAATGTATATAGTAGATAGTGTTGAGCAGAATTTTCTCCTTCGAGATTGGTTCAGGGGCTTAGGATCACGACGGTGAACTTTTGTCCTCTTGTATCAACTTCATCCAGTTTTTTTTTTTTTTCATTTTTTCTCCCTTTTCTTGAATCTTATTTTGATGCGCTAAAGCTTTTCATGTTCTTGTATCTTAAGCTCATAAAAAATGAGGTAAAAATAAGTAGGCAAAAAACAACTGTACAGAGAAAAAATAATTGTGTAGGTGCAAGAAAAAAAAAAGTAACTTATTTCCTCTGAGGAAACGGAAATGCATAAGAAATCCTCCCTCTTATATAATATATATATATATATATGTGTGTGTGTGTGTGTGTGTGTGTAATAAGCCTGAATATTTATAGGAACATAATGTATAACCTTATTTTGCATATTACTACACTTGTGAAGTTACTGTGAGTACAAGATACTCATATTAACTTCGATAAGTTTAAAAAAATGTCTACAATTTCCCTAGAATTTTACCCAACAGTAATTTAAAACAAATGCATTGTAAATTGCATTCTTTTTAAAATTTAGTTTTTTTCTCTTTACTTTTCTTTTTAATTCATTTCTTATCATTTTAAAGATTTTACGATTTGTTTTTCTTTGAATATTCTTTCTCTCTGCAAAAGGGAATTAAGTTATACTTCCTGTTTACATTTCAGCTTTCGGTAATGATACAAATTTCCCGTTTAAATTTCTTTAAGTGAAATATTTGTATTCTAAACGCTTTACTTAATCTTAAGCTTTAGTTTCATTTAGAGTAATAAAACTTTTTTTTTCTTAAAGCGAACGATTTATGTGATAGTTGTTACTATGCATAGCTTCTCATGTAAGTTTTGTGAACGTCTTTAATATTTGAATTTATAGCTCAGATTACTTTTTTCCTCTTTTCAGCAAGTAGATATGGAGTACATCTACTTATGTACTCATATTTCGCTTAGTTTTTTAATGCTTAATTTTTAAATTTCTTACTTTCTTAATGCACTGCATAAAAGAAAAATCGTATAGTGGATTTCTCATTCGGAAAGCGCTTTGTAAGGTCGAAATTTGCCTAAAATATCGTGTTATGCCTCTAATTAGAAGCAATGCTTACCGTCAAAAGTCGAAATTCGATAGAGGTAGGATCGTTGCCTATCGAGAGTGTAGATTATCCTTTCGTGGGGTATCGTCCATCGCATTGGTCGAAATCCAACCATTGTCATGCGAATGTGGAATCAATGAGTTGCTCAGGGTCAAACTGAAAGGCAAGCAGGATCTCCAAGCCCTCCCACGACTAACGTCCGGGAGGACAGACATATTGTGAGGTTGGCCCTGCAAAACTGTCCGACCACATTACGGACCATTAGTCAAGAAATGGGCATATTTGCAGTATCTGCTCGTAAAGTGCGACGATGTTTGGATCAGATTAGACTGTCAGCACGGCAACCATTACTTCGGATTCCCTTGACAATGCAGCATACAGAGAGACGACAACTCTGGTGCGTGGAATGAGGATACATGATTAGCACAATATCATCCTTTAAATTGTCCGAATCCCTATTCTGATTGTAGTATTCTTATGGCCTTATACGTGTCTGGAGGCTCCGAGGTGACCGCTCGTCACCTGATTGCATCCAATATCGGCATAGGGCCCTGCAACTGGTGTGATGGTTTGGGCAGTCATTAAGTACACGACATACTAAATTCTAGTTCCGATCGACAATTATTTCTACGCAGATCAGTATATCTCTGACATATTACGTCCAATGGTTGTGGCCTATCTTCGGGTCCTATTAAATGTCATCTTATTAAAAGATAATTCAAACCCCCTTGTTGCACGTCGTGTTCTGATCTTCCTCGATACACAAGATATTCGATTGTTGCCCTCACCAGCACGATCTCCAGATCTGTCCCCCATTGAAAACATCTGCTTATGGGTTGCTAAGAGATTTGCTCACCACTCCTCACCAGCTATTATGATTGATGAAATGGGACGTAGATTTGAAACATCAAAGAATAAGTGACCTTTTTCTGTCATCTAAGCCCAGTTCGACTCCATGTCTAACTGCGTAAGAGCCATTTAAGCTGCCAGGGATGTCAGCCTTTTCTACTATTTTCGCAACCCTGTAAACCCCTAACTGCTTACAAATTTACGAATAACTCGAAATAGTTTTGCCATCATGATTCATCATCATCAAAAGATTTAATCATTATGCCATACTGTTTACGTACAATAAATATCTTTTTTGTATTTGCTTTTCTATATAGAGTTGTATTTTGAATGTCTAGCAGTGTATATCTTTCATATATATGTTTGTATATGAAAGTTAATTACTGCTTATAATATATTTATGAAACCATAATTAATTTATGATGCAAAGAGTTGTTTACTGAAGCAACAAATAATCTATCAGGACTTGTACATATTTAATTTAAAACATATTTATGAGAGGAGAGAGTTATGTCTTTTTGGAGAAGTTAAACACTTTTGTAGATTTTTGCCAATTTCTTTCAAGAAAGTTGTGTGGTATGAAGAAAAGTGAGAATATATGGCTATCTATCATGAAGAAAAAGTACTATGTGACACGGAATTCTGTAAGTTGCCTTAATTTTTATTGATATGTTTAAATAAGTGGTTCACCAAAATGAGAGGACAATTTCTTTTTGGAAAGTTGATTGAACAATAAATTTGTATCGTTTTGAAGAAAAGAGAATTTCCCTGTGTACAGAAAGAGAGAATTGTTCATAGAAAAATCTTGAACCTACATTCGACTTAAGGTACGCTGAGTCACTTACAGGCAGGAGTTGTAGCTAGTTACAAATAGGCTCTTGATAGCGAGTATTGGGAAATCGTTTATAACTTGATACCTTAATTCATCATATTTTCTTAAGCTTTGGTCTGCTAATTGTCCAAAATACTTTAAATAAGTTCGAACAAAGAGACATTTAGAAATTTTTATTGGCTACTTTGCAGCACTCAGTTTGAGCAAAATGCTTTCCAAATGATTTTTATGATCTTTCTAGGTTTGGCAAGAACCTCACCCAAATAATGCACAGTATACCATACACAGTTTTTACACACGATGCATTAAGTTTACTAAAATCATTGGGCTTATTTTTTGAACCAATAGAAAGATTAAATAGTTTGAACATACCGAAATTAGTTACAAACATAAATTTGGGAATTTTTATTTAGTTACATGTGCCAGTAGCCTTTTGCCAGGCCTAGAACTAATAAAGCAACAGATATTTTTTCTATCAACTCTTCTATATTAGACAGGTGGTGGTGAGGATTTTGTTTTCGGTTGAAATACCGATAGTCAATTGATTCATTTTGATATACTGATTGTCAATATAATCTCTTTGTTAAACACCGATACTGAATACAAGGTTTTGCATTTTTTTTGCTTAGAGCTTTCATCAACATTAGAGGAAAAGTAAATTGAGATTATCCTGGTACAATAACACTTTGAGTTTATTATTTTTCTATATCAGCTTTTAGGATTTCAGATTATCGTGGTGAATGGTTTGGCAAATATAGGTCACTTATACTCTAGCTTATGTCATGTTCAACCCAATCTGTGAATCCAGTTTCGTTTGAAAATGTGCTGTAATATTTTCTTAACTTTTGATAAAAATAACCTTTTTTGTTTTTAAGAAAATTGTAGGTACAATATAATATTTGGACATATTTCTGATATTTAGTCTTAGAATATTTTCAGTTTAAAATTGAAATGAATTTTCAACTTTCATACAGTTAATATCAATTTACAAGTAACAATAAGTTCTCAGTTTTATTTTTAAATTTGAAATAAAAACACATGTTTCTAAAGTAAGTGAACCTACTTAACAATCAATTCAAAATAAAATGAGTTACTTTCGATCTAAAACCAATCAAGACAATTGCGGAGATCTTTATTCATGAAAGTGGAATTATTTAAATATTAGATATCAATACGTTGTCTATAATAAAATTTCTCAACAAGAACAATCATCTATTGTAATAAAATAACCAAATCTACTTTCGAAATGTGGAACATAAACGTGAAGAACATTATATTTCATAAAAAAAATATTATAAATATGTATTAAACTTATAACAAATTATGCATCTCATACAATCCAACTCTGTTTCTGAAAGAGAAATTACAATATTGCATTACAAAATTACAACAACAAAATTGAGTCAACCTTTGACGGTTAGGTGAATCAACAGTTTTCACTCTCTTATTATACCCAGTGCTACGATCAAACAGTCGCTGAAAGTGGCAGCCGTTGTACCTCAGGTTGCTTTTCAAAATTTCACCCTTTTTCTGACGTTGATACTAATAGCTCGCTCTCTTTTAAAAGATAGTCATTAAAGAATCATTTGCAGTATGTTAATGTAAAATTTACAACAATTTTAAATGCACTTTACATAATCCAGCAATTGATAAATATTAGAAATATTAGTTTGTAAAATATTAAATTAAAATATCCAAATAAATACACGCAATTTAAAACTTAACGAAACATTTAACTGTTATTTTTCCTGAAAACTATTTTTATGGGTGATACACTTTAAAACATTGACTTATCATGGAAGCCTCATAAAACCAATTTTTCATCAGAATTATCTAGCTTCCACTTTTGAGCCATTTCAGTAACAAACTCCCACCAAATTACACAAGAAAGATAAATAAATCAGCAACAATTAAATCGGTAACAATTCCCCTCATCATGCAACAAATTTCACGTTACCCCTAATGCCATATATTTACTATGAAACTAATTATATTTTGCAGAGGGTATCATTTGTAACACAAACAACGCCGGGAAATACACGCAGACGCACTCAGATCGCCAGTGTGCATTGGGGAAAAGTTTCTGTAGACGAGTAGGGCAAGGTTGCAAACATTTGGGTCCATAAACTTTCTACGAGCTGAATTCGTCGGTCCGCATTATAGTGCGCTACTCGAATGCGAGTTGGGTTCGTTCATAACTGTTAAAGTTCAAGTAAAAAAAAGTGTCTAAAACTTTAAAATCAAACCATTGCAGCATAAGATTCATGAACCACTGAATACATAAAAATGCTAGAAGTACGAGGGCTACTTTCTTTCCTTTTGATGGGGTTTTAAGTGAAGACAATTGGGACTAAGAAATTATTTTCTTAACAAATCTCAAATATACTCAGTGTTACTCTTCTACATAGTTATCGTAATTATTCATGCATTTGTTATACTGGTGGATGAGTTTTCTTATACTTTCATCATAAAAGGCTGACTCTTGTATGGAGAGTAAGGCGTCTTGAAGTTTTTTGTTGGAGAAGAGGCGCTATCCCCTAACACTTTTCTACTTCTTGAAAGCGAGGCAAGTAACTCGGAGTCTAATTAAGACTTTATGCCGCATCATCGAGCACTTCCCACTAATATTGTGCAAAACATTGCTTGGTTACCACAATGGATTGTGGTCATGTGTCATCCTGGATCAAAACAGTTTACCTTTTTTTTTTCCCTGAGTCAATTCATTGTCTGACATTACACGTTTTCAATGATCGTAATCCCCGATTACAAAATTTCACGGAGCAGCATACATTTCTAATCCTAGAAAACAATAGCCATTTCCTTTTCTTCCCTAAACGTTTACTTCTCTGAAGTAAAAGTTTTCGGTTTGCTCGGGAGAGTTGCTGCGGGTCCATTGTTTGGATTATTCTTTTGAGAGGGTATTATTTGTAACCCCAACAACGCCGGGTAATACACGCGGACGCACTCTGATCGTCAGTGCGCATTGTGGAAAAGTTTCGCTAGACTAGTAGGGCAAGGCTGTAACTAGAAAAGAATTAGAGTTTCATTCATTTCAAAAACTGTTAGCTCAGAGAAAACTGATTTTAAGAAGAGAAATAGTTCTTTTGAGACACATTATAATTATCTTATGAGTATATAAGGATAATAAATACGAAGATTTAAAAAGATTATCAAACCAGTATTTTTAATTAATGAATAAACGGGCTGTAAGTTATTTCGATTTGATATTCAAAATATTCTTATTTATCTCTTTAGGATATTTAAGCAATTCAAGACAGAGTACGGAGTTAAACTTTTTAATATTTATTTTAGTGAATTATTAGTAAAATAAAATTATACAGAAATACCAAAATTAATTTTCAATAGTGATACTATGAATAGCGCTATAAAGAAGCTCTTCTTTTAAGCATTTCTGTAAATGATATGAAATGGTTTTTGAAACTATGATTGCTTATATTTTGAGAAAACTAAAAAAGAAGTAACAATTTTCCTATTTAAAGGTTACACATTGTTTAAAAGAAGCTATAGTATTGATAAAATATTTCAACTCTTAAAATAACAGGCAATTTGTTAGATGTTTAGTAAGGCTTCTTATTATTCGTATTTTTACGCAATGTTTCGTATTGTATGCTTCCACTACTACAGCATAAATATTTAAAATGTATTTTATATAATTTTACAGATAAATTCACTTGATTTAGAGTTCTCTATTTGAAGTTGAATTGCTTTGGAATTTTCCTAAACATTAAGCTGAATGAAAGATTATTGAATTAAAAGCCCATTACACTCATCCTTTCTCTTAGTAACCTCTCTTTTTAATCCGCTTCTTTCCAAATGTTTTTCTCAAAAGATCTGAGCGAACTCCTTAATAAATGCCCACTGCTTTCAACTGATAAGAAGTATTCTAAGGAAACAAGTGTCATTATAAATGAAAAAGATTAAAAAGAAATATCTTTAAGAAGCATTCATCCATTTATTTGAGAAATTGGTAATAAATAACATTATGATATTTCATACAAGGGAAAAAAAGTTACATCATTTTCAAGATGTTTAGACTTCTATGATTGTAAAAATAGATTTTTCAATATTTCTTTACTTTAAAGAAGGTAGATTTAAAAAAAAAAACTATTTTACTCTTAAACGATAAATGAAATAAAGCAGAACTTCAAAATGTAGAATATTATTGGCTTGTTATTTATAGTTTGAAAAGAATAATAAATTGAAAATTAGCAAATAATACATCATAGGCGAAATAATTGACATCCAAACATGTTCAACATTAATGCTCGCAGTACATATTCCACTATTTTATGCTGGCCAGTAAACAAAATTTAACGAAAATCACACAATGTATGCAAGAATTAATACGAAACATGTCTTTAGAGAGACGTTTACATACTAGACAGACAGATGCCTATTATATGCAAATCAAGTAGCCTATTAAAGGGCGATGTAATCAATTACTTAGGCATTCATTGTCCACTAAGATCTGTCTACCATTCAAAAACTGCTTTGAACATGTTGCACATAATTGTTCCCAAACCAACGCACTGGAGAGCAGAGAGGCAACTCGATGATGAACAGTTTGAAGCCCAGGTCTAATGGAATTTTAAATTCATCCTAGAGTGTTGCCACAGCTGTGGTAGTAATTAAATGAGATCTTTGCTGTTATAAGAAGAGCGCTGGGTAGGGTCAGCCAAAATGTACACCATCTGGGAATGACCGTAATTATGCTTTAATAATGAGGTGACATATGGCGCAATACTCTAACAGGCATTTATCTTCACTGCTCTTCATAGTTTTGAGAGAAACGGATGAAGGCAAATCACTAATAGGAGGTTCACTACTATTAGCCTGTATATCAGGAGATCTGTGTTTCGTCTACCTCTAACCACTGCTCCTAAAGTAGCCGGTTAGAACTCTGCAGACAATATCGCTCATGAACGAAGACTTATTCCCCCATATTCGTTTTACTAATGAATCGAGATTCAGCTTGCACAATAAAAGCCACCGGCAATCCAGCTGGAGCTCACCGGGAAGGTAATATCATTCTGCAAGTCCTACAGAAAGTGACTTCTTTTGAGATGGGGGCTTACAAGCATCATGTGGCATAATTTTCACTGGGGGCACACATAAGCACGTGTTCCTTTTAAGTACGTTTGTAAAGTTGGGCTAGTCGCGGTTTTCTCTTCACTAACCTTGGGACTTAAGATACGATTGATTAATTGACAAATTAAACATTTTCTTCCCAACCCAAATTAAATGTGATTAGTTAAATTAGAGGCAGGTAGAAATAAAATGTTGTTGTTAGGAAAGTATATAAGCTAAGCGAGATTCACACGATAGAAGCTGAGTTGCACTAGCGTTGAGTATATGCCTTACAGGCAGTAGGCTAGATCAAGAGTGGCTACAAGTGAATGCGATTGTGGTAGAGCCAATAATCAGGTCAACTTCAACTGGGGATGTTGTGGTAAGATAACCTTACTTCGGTATTAGTGAGACGGGCAAATATATTTAGGGTGTTACCTTGGAAAGCCGGTGTTCATTTGTCGTTATAGTGCAAGTCTGTAGAATAAACAATGTGTGTAGATTTGTCTAACGTCTTCATTTTTAAGTTACTGATTTTTTAGTGTTAGTATATTTGTTTTAGTTATGGCACAATAGGTATACTATGCAGCCACACGTTGACTGCTTCACGTTTTAGGTCAAAAACATGCATTTTTACATCCAGCTTTTCCGAGGAGCTTTTAACCGTAACTTCCTGTTAATAGATGATAACGCTTTCCTCGAAGGAATGTCATCGTCAATATTTTTTCAAAATAAAAACATTTGTCGGATGGACTTGCCTGAAGTGTTTCCTGAATTATACTAAATAGAGAATGTTAGAGACTACCTTAGCAGAAACATTGCTGGTCTGTAACCACCATCTAAAACTATAGACAAGTTACAAACAGCACTTTTCGAAAAGTGGACTAATCTGAACCAAGTTTTCAATGACCTGTTTATGAATACGTTTTTCGTTCATTGTCACTCTTGTGTCTCCTTACGTGGTCATTGAACTTGGTAATGAATTTATTTGTGATGCGTCTACAAGTATTTTTCTGTGTTAATTACTTTTCCTATTTTGTTACGATACACAAAATTGAGAGCCCTCTCTGTATATTTGTGTTCGTTGTCATTATATTTTGTTCAATATACATTGCTTTCGTTATTGTGCATTATTACGTACCAAGAATTTTAACCTACGATCGACAACTTTCTTCATTCGTCGAAATTGATTGTTGGACTTTAGATATGTGTGTATTTCGAAGAAAAATCAACAATTAAAAATGTTTTCCAAGATAGAATTTTGAACCCACACTTATTTCATGATTCGAAAATAACGATGCATACTAAACTCAATTTGTCAGAAAAATAAGGACAGTGAATTTATATATTTATAAAGATGGAAGAATAATATTTCAAAGTCAGAAGCTTTGTTTCAAAGTTCTTTTAATGATTAAATTTATCTTTAGACAACTAGATATTGAAAGTAGTAGTCAATAAATATTTTAATGCTTTATTTCTTAAACTGATAACTAAAAAATATGAGTTACAGCAGAAAAATAGGATTGATTCTTACAATAACTATTTTAAATGAACTCTTTATCTCTTATATTTTTCACATTAAGAATTGCGAATAATTATAATATTTAAATTATTGCATGAAAATATTAATATTTATATATTATACATTATTCTTTCTAAAGCCAATTATTTCGAACTAAAACTCCATATATTA
>BMAW01077793.1:0-29314 GCA_019974015.1 Nephila pilipes | reverse complement strand
AGTATTAGAATTAAAGTACGCGATGACAATAGTAAACATTTGAGATTTTAAAATTAAAGCAAACGATAAATTATTAAATTGAAAATATTTAAGCTAAATTTAATAAAAATAGAAGCAAAAGGTAAGAAATTGAAGATTGATTTTGTACTCCAAAAGTGATCCATTTAAACCATAGCATCTTGGGTGGCGAAGAAATATTTTACAAAAAAACTATAATCTTAAATTTCGTAAGATTCACGTGCTTCAAATACATTAATCGAGACGCATTAGGTCACATATTAGTCTGTGTTCTTTGGCTCAGATGAAGAATCACCCACCTATTTGGCCACTTATTCCACTACTTTCAAGGTATGAAATAAAATTGACTCCACTCTTTTTTAGCATTGAAATTTTGGGCAGATAGCAATTGAAAGATAATATTGAATGCTTCCGTAATTTGCATATTATTTTAGTAGGTGGTAAAGTTAACACCGATAAAAATGTTAAAACTAGTTTGGTTAAACATTTATATGATCGGCAAGAAACATTTCTTGAATATTTCCGTGTCCAAAATAAAAAAATATCTTTGATTCGAAATCCTTCTGAAGACTGCGAAATTTCCAAACTCCCAATAAAAAAAAGAGAACAAATTGATAAATCGACCAACATTCAATTGAAACTAAATTTTAGTCAAGTTGATATTATGCATTTTTGGATAAGCATTAGAAAAGATTACTCTGAAAAACCAAAAGAAACGTAAAACATATTATCTCAAATGTTTCAATCTATGTATGAGAAATTTTTTTCTCTTTATATGCAGTTACAAAAATAAAACACAGATGCAGATTGAATGCTGAAGATGACATTAGGTTGCAGATTTCAACAGTTATTACAGACGTAAAAATACTTTACAATACTAGTCGTAAAAGTACTTTAAAATAATCACAACCAAGTGTAATTAAAAAAATTCTTTTCATTAATTTGTTATAATTTTTTTGTTATTCATAGACTATGTTTTAGAGATCCAAAAAGAAAAAATACCAATCAGCTACTATACCGTTTATTATTTTATAAAGACGTTTCTATTATTATAAAATAGAGATGCAATAATAATTTTATAAATTTCAGTAGGATAATGCTGTGTGTTATCCTATTTTTCTTCTCTTTGTTCAAGGAGTTTCTTGAAAAATGGTAAGCTCAAAGAGTTACCCACAGTTTAAAAGGATGAATACCCCTGAAGTAGAGGAACTTGAATGACTAACTCCAACAGTAAACCTGAGGAATAATGGTCTTAAAATCGCGGAGCGAACCGTTTATTTAGTCATTGTCGTTCGAGGTTCTTTTGCGAAAACACACATATGTGTAAGGGAGAATTCCTGAGAATCTTTAAATATTACTACTTTAAAATTTATTTCCCTGTTGCTTAAATCAAAAATTGTCGTGGTTAATAAAATTATTTAAGGCCAATACAGCCCACTACTTAATTATCCAACTGAGCTCCACAACAGGTTTCAACATATTAAACGAAAATTTAATCTTAGAAAACTAATTATTATTCATTTATGTTTCATTACAAATAATTATCCGTTACTTCATTCATAAGGACAAATGGACATCAATCATTTTTTATCAAAATCTTCAATCGATACCTATTTGTATTTTGTGAGGTAATTACGAAATTCAGTTTTCGTATTGTAAGAAGTGATGATATAATGGAGAATAATAAGTACTACCTTTTTAAGTTCATCGCCAGAAATGTTGTCGATATTATAAATGTGTATGTAGAAACCTAAGGGTGTATTAAAATCTGTAGGGTTGTGAACATATTTGCTTACTGTACATAATGTCTAAGAGTTGACATATTTTGAACATTTTTTTAATAGTTTCATAATTTTAAAAACATTTCCATGCAAAATTAAAAACTGTACCAGTTGCGTTGGGCTAAAAAATAAAAGTTAATATGTTAATTATAGCAACTAAACAAAAATGAAAGCATTTGAAATCTAAAAACAAATCGAGTAAATAAAACAGCTTTAGAGTTCATCGTTTAAACTGTTTTCAGGGATGGCAGTAAAGCCTTACAGTGGATCAAGTATCTACACTGACACCCTCCTTAATCTGATCTTTGATATTTTGCACTAATCTTTGCAGCTAAACCAAGTGTTCTCTAAGAATAAACAAAAAAAGGGTTTTTTTTGTTTTTGTTAAAATGTAAGATCGTGTTCAATGTTCTCTGTTAATGATTTATCCAGAGTGTTGAAGGAAGGCTGCCTTATTTGGAGGTGGATTTTCTCAGCCTGTAGTTATAATAGGACGGCTCTGTTTACTCCCCCCCACTGGATAAGTTAACACTATGTCGTGGAATAGTGAATTCCGTTCTTTTGTCTTAGTAAAAGGACCCAATGCTCCTTCCGACGACGCTTTGTGCTTGGTCTTCATGATCCCGTACACAACCGAAAAAGATTCGTCTAGGGCTTCCAAATTTGGGAAATCATCTTCTCTTGGTCGTACAGAAAGATACTGTACGACCAAGGACCATTAATGGGCGAAACATGTAGCATTCAGCATGCAGTGTTCCAGAAGTCGAAGAAACGCGTTTTCTGTTCAAGTATTCCATTGAATATTCCTCAGAAGTTTACGCAAGTAATTTAACACGCTTTCTTTTCAGATGTAAGGGAATTTAACGAGAGGAATTAATACAACTTTTTGTCGGGATATCCTACAATGTATTCCCTTAATAGCTCCAGTGATGAAGCTCACTTCCATTTGCTGGAGAAGATAAACAAACATAATTTTAAGTAAAGGTGAAATAACAACCTTCACAGGAAGTTCCGCCACTTTACAGTCCAAAGGTTACCATCCGGTGCATTATGCAAGATCTTAGCGGAAGAAAATATATGTATTTTCGAAAAGAATTGTATTACAGAAGCTGTTACATCTCAACTTTATTGCGAACCGTTGAAAGATTTTCTCCTTTTATAAGACCCTCAATTACTCAATTAGCATAATCTGATAGATGTTTGGTTCAAACAAAATAGCGTCATATCGAGTACTTCCCGATGTTCTCTCGGGAGTTTTCCAGGTCTCCTTGTTTCCTTGCGAAGTACTAACAGGAAGGTCCTATGTTCACCGAATTTGACCCCACGATTTTTTGTTTTTTGTTGTTGGGTGGGGGAATACCTGAAATCACGAGTATATGAACACCAACCAGAAGCTTTAGAATATTTTAAGTCAGAAATTGCACAAAAATTCAACTCGATTCCGTGGGACAGGATTCAAAAGCTATGTCGAACTCTTGAGAGACAATTTGTATCCTAATGTACACGATGACCACTGTGTAAGCGATGTGGTTCTTAAAAAGTCTTGAATCAAAAAATTTTGTGTGTTAATTTCAGAAAAAAAGTAAATGTTTTCTTTCTTTATCTTTATTTGTTTGAATTTTATCAGATTTTAGAGACTGAGCTTATCTCTGTCTGTTAAATTTAATCTTACACACATAGCTCATTTGGAGACATTGCTTCATTCAATGTTCAGAAACAGAACAACCAACGGCAACTGAAAACATATACAGATGAAAAGAAAGACTGAACTCATCAAATATATATTTATTTCTTCATTTAAGAAAAGAGATTCGTCTTCTTATAGGTGAAATATGTATTCCAAACTGAAAGAAAAGAAATTTATTGTTAAGAAAAATCATTCAATGGTTAAACTTTCTATTAAGTATGGACACATTAAATAGTAAAAAATTCTAATTATGGGTAATTTGAACGAATCAAGGGATCCCGGATATAGATTAAAGCAAATATTTAAAACATGAAGTTATTTGAATACATCAGCTGATACATCATTACTTTATTTTTGAAAGATTAAGAGACTTTTAAAAAACTAGTTTATATTTTGATAATGGTTGTAACAAATTTATAGCGAGGAATCTATGATTGAATTTACTAAGTAATTAATCATTTCGTTTAAATCTCAGCTAAGAAATAGACCTTTTTTTAAAAAAATAAATCCAAAGCAACAGGAAATGATGAATACCAATGAAAGCTGAAAATTCAAATTTTTCTACATACTTACATTACGTATTAAACTAATGCAATGATTCAAACCTTCCATGGCAGTAATATTTAAAGAATATGAAATCTCAGTTCTTCAAATTAGTCAAATATCGATGAAATTCCCAAATCTTAACCAATTGAAATAGAAATAAAAACATTAATTCCTAAATACCTAAGGAGAAAAAACACTATTCAAACTTAACATTAGGAAATAAGTTGATATTCTTATCAATAGTCTTAGTATTACTTTTGTTTGTGGATGGAAGTCTCATTTGTAAGACTTCGGTTGTGTTCGAGTTCCTAAGAATCCGACATTTTACCACGAGTACTTGAATTTTATTTGATAATATTTCTCAAGTTTTTCAGAATTTTTTTAAAAAATCTATTTCCATGTGAAGCTCTTTTTTTTGAAAATCAAGTTGCTAATACGGATATTCAATGAATGAGTGTATATCTCTAGACTTGTTTTCTTTTTTTGAATCACTAGTCAATTTATTGGTAATGGGACGGTTTCTACATAACACATAAAAGTAACCTGAGATGTCTCCTATTTTCAGAGTAAGTATTTCTACATTTTAATATCAGTTTTAAGAGAGTCAGTTTATGGAAATAAAAATAATGATGATGATACGCTAAGAAATTAATAACACTCTCAATATAAATTAACAAAGATTCTAGCAAATTTCTCGAAAATATTTACTGAAATGTTTCAGAAAGCAGTGACCAACATTAAAAGTTTTACTGTGTTATAAAATGCAATAAATTCGAAATAAAAGAAGATCACGAAGCTTACTTAAAATTCAGCTTTATTCAGAGTATTCGAGACTTTCTGAATATATTGATACGCAACTACTTTGTTCACATCATTTTTTGTTTAAGATATTCGAGTTAATGCTTGTGTCAATGGATAAGTTTAGACAATGTTTATGAATGGAGAGTTCAGTATCCATGGCTAATCTTTCTAATAAATGAGGTATAAAAGAGAAAGCTTATTGGATAGTTCTATTGATAAATTGCATCAATAGAACTTTTTATATATATGTAGAGTGGAGATGTTGTGAATTGTGAATTCTCTAGCATTAACTTAATTAAAAAGAAAATTCTTCAAGAGCATATAATTCCTCAACGCATGAGCTGAAAAACATGTCATTCCTCCCACGCATTTTATTCTCTCTGTAAGTGTCAATATAGTATTAGTGAATCTTGACGGTATTTTGTCCTGTACTATGTCTATTAAAACTGTTAGGAAAGTAAATAAGTATCATCCTGGATTCGCTAATGTGGATTAATTTTCAGGAAATAATCTGGCATCAGCAAGCATAGATAGAAGAATTTTTATTCCTAAACATTTATGTTAGATAATTTAACAGGAGGGGTGTGAAATCCAAATAAATACTACTTTCTTAAAGTTTCATTTTTCCATGATCTGTCTGATTCTCCATGTTTTGTTTTTTTAACCAAGAAAATTAAATTCCTTTACTTGTTCTTCAGATATTACGAACTAAGTGCAAAGAAAAAGGAAAAATCAAGTAGCTTCACTTTATGATTTTTTATATTTATGTTTCGAATAAGAATAGCATAGAAAATGTATGAAGCTGTTAACTTGATTAGGGCTGCGAGAAATGTCGCGTTGCTTTGAAGGGTACATGAAGAGGTCTTTTCGACGTCCTTCCGTGGAAAATCGTTTAATTTTTGATTAGAGATTTCGAATCATCTTCTACATTGACCAACTTAAAATTTGAATCTTGCTTGTAGAATAATAAAATTCTCATAAAAGTTTGTTTGTTATGACGTTTTGGAACTTTTGGGGTTATATTTATATACCTTAAGTATTTTTCGGGGAAACATTTATTGACTTATTATAGTGTTTCACTTATAACTTTATGTAGGAAAAGTTATTGAAATACTATTTCTGGGTCTATACCGAAAAATAAGGCAACTTTACTTTAAGTAGATTATATCCACTAGAGTGGTATGGACAAAAAAATACTATATACAAAAAATTGTTGATATACAAAAAAGTTCTGAAGAACAGTTGCAGTACACACTCCTGACCGTGTGCACGACTCATAAGCAGTGGAAATTCTAAAAGAGAGATTAGAGCACGGATTTAAGAAAATAAATTACTATACAGAGAATAGTTGTCAGTTATGATTATACAGTTTGCTCTAAGTGAATCCATGATGTGAATTAGTTTTTAAGTCTCTGACATTACAGTGAATCTCACCCTTCAATCAAGGTTTGGCAAGGTAGTCTAGTGGTCATAGCTTCAGATTCGTGGCCGGCGGTTTTCATTCAGTCGCGGGTTCGATCCTTGGCCGCTAAAGACCCGCCGTGTCGCCGAGGTGGATGCTTGTGTTAAATCTGTCAAAACCCAAAGTCCTTCCATTGGCGTGGTGGGGAAGTTAGGAGAGGGGAGTGCCATCTTAGGTGTTGTCCTCGTCACTTTGTTGACCGAGGTCCATCGCCAATAGTCCTCGTGTTGCTTTAAGTGCGACGTTAATAAAAGCTAAGTCAATCAAGGTTCCGGGAGGATTTGAAATTAGCCTCTCATCTCAAAGAGGCCCAATAGGATTTAGGTCTGTGTTTCTGACAGGATGAAACATCCGATTCCTATCCAAGAAAACCGAGCTCCCTCAATAAGTGTTTGGAGCCGTACAACATATCTCCCGGGGAAGATGATCCCACTATTTCATCTATGATTTACCTGAAATTCACCGAATAATATTTTTGGCTTACCAAATACATCATAAAATATAGTTATTAATATAAAATGTTTAAAACTAGAACAGATTACAAGCAAATTCCGCTCATTAACTCGTCGAATAATTTGTAATGTAAGCAAAAATCTTAAATTAAAGATGAATTGTTGGTGGTTCTGATGGGAAGTACAGACTTAGATAAACCTTAACATATTCACTGCCTCCCTGGCGAACTTCTGCAGACGCTTCACTAAAACGAAGCATTGAACTTGCGAGTGGCGTCCCAGAGCATCGCACGAAGTTCAGCCATTCTGACTCACCAGCACGTCGGTGGTACTAAATGTGTTCAATTATTTAAATGTCATATTTTTTTTGGTGAATACTCTCCGATTCATAGACTTATGTTAGAGAAGTAAGACTTAATGTTATTTTGCTAGAGAACATTTTTTTACTAAAAATGACATATTTGAAACGACGATTTTGTCAAAATATTTGAGGTTTAGGAATGACTAGAATTTACTCACATTGTTATGAAATGGAAATTACAATGACGTTTTAAAATCATTTCACCAATCTACTATGCCAAACATAACCAGTCGTCCAAGAGAAAGTAATCATCTGTAATATTCAATTTAAAACTGTCAATATAGTTATTTTCTTTTCAGTTACTATGCTTTGGGGGAAAGGTTGAACTGTTTACTTATTTTTTTTTTATATAAATTGCCCTATTGACTAGACAAACAGTACTCAATCAAAACTTCTTAAAGTGTATTTTTCTAATTTAAAAGCCTCATAAAATCACAAAATTTGCTTTTCAAGATAAATTTTAATAATTTTGAAAACTCAGAAAGTGTATTTATAGCGTAAATTAAAACACGTAAAGATACTCTGAAAGAGTTTGAGTTTAATAATTAATGGAATACTTACGATTGTGCTGTCCAAAGATTGCCATTACAGTAAAAAGTAATGAATCTAAAAAATATTAAGATTGCAGCAAACAAAAGAATTCCTTCGAAGATGATAGCAGTCTCGTGAAGTATGCCTGGGGAAAAATATAACACATTATAGATATCCACTTGAATTTATTACAAATCAAAAGCCCACAAAATGAACAACCAAGGCAACGATAAGAACTAATATGGTACACTAATGTTTGTTTCACCGTTTGCTTACCACAGACAAAAAGAAATTTTTTAGATATTCAGTATGATATAGCAGTCATATTTTGATTTTACATACGGAGATATTGTAGAGTAATTTATATTGGTGTTATTAATAATTAATAACTAATAACTAATCATTGCTGGTAAGAGATACACTGCGTATTGCGTCTTCATGCGTCTTTAAAAAACAATCGGAAAGTTTGTTTCGCTTCATTTTCTAGAAGCTTCATTTTATTGCGGCGTTAAGAACCAATCAATTGAATTGTCACGTGGATATTGAAGCTGGTAAGATTAAACACAAAATGAAAAAGTGAACAATGAGATTTGTCCACACTCGGTAGAGAACTCTCTCAGACTGCAGACACATGAGTTTATATATTACATGCAGAATATTCCCAAACGCTACTCTGTTAACACAGATAATATTTTAGAAAGTTTTAGAAATTGTAGAAGATATCAGAGAACACTTAAACAAAACATCGGCTTAATTTCTTAAAATTGTCAGCACTGGTATTGAGCCCGATAACTCACGTTCTGCAGACAAGCACCGTCGGTGCTTGTACGCTTTGTGAATCTTCCCTCACAAAACAGCTTCCAGTTGCTTGAGAGAATTCAGGAGGAAGACTCTTGTCAGTAAGAGTGTCATGGGTCCTGAAATACACTTGACAGGACAGCGACTTTCTTCGGCGACTAGAAGCGTTTCGTCAGGAATTAATCTCGTCAGAAGTAGTAGAAACATCTAGAAACTAGACCTGTGCTTCGGAATCATAGTTAATTCCAACTATCACAACTGTGCTGTCCGACGTATACTGTATATACAGCCACACACACCTATACTGTCCGTCAGGGACGCAAAGTGGAATCAATGCCTTTAATTTGAAAGGTTACGGCAGATAGTCGTCGTAGTACTTGATCATGGCCGAAGTATCTTTAAAGTAGTTCTTCCGACAGGTCTTCTTTCCATACAGGTGTGAAAATTCATTCGAGATCTCCCGGTTTATAGAAGACTATTCGATGTTTGGAATCAAACTGCCGTCATCCATTTTTTTGTTCTTTCAAGGTTCGTAATCTCGCAAACTGTTTGGATTCTTCGGCTCTTGATAGTGATTTAGTGGTGCCGTCTCCTTTATTTTCCTCAGTGTGAATAGGGAACATATTATCGAGTGTCCTCTCGACCTTATGCCCATGCATCAAATAAAACAGTGGGAACCCGGTTGTGTCCTGCTTCGGGGTGTTGTATGCAAAAGTAACGAAGGGCACTATTTGACTCAAATCCTTCTGCTCAACTTCGATGCACATGGACAATATGTCTGCTAATGTATTATAAGATCGCTCTGTTAGCTCGTTAGTTTCTGAATGGTATGCAGTCGTCATTCGGTGGGTAACATTGCAGCAACTTAATCACCTCTTAATCGTTTCGATTAAAAGACTTGCCTTCGGTCTATAATGATTACTCTTGGAGCTCCTTGTTGTAGATGATGTCCACAAGGAAAACCGTGGCTGTTTCAGGGGCTTCAGGAGTAGGTAAGGCTCTTGTGACGGCATAGCGGGTTAAGTAATCAGTACAGGCAATGATCACAGGCAATGAACCCTCAGTGACTTTGGAAATCGCCCAAGCAAGTCTATCCCAATCCGACGGAATAGAGCAATTGCTGGAGGGATAGGTACTATCCGACTGGTCGGCGGAAGTGCAACTGATTTTCTTCGTTGATATTTACGCAGTGTGTAACATATCGACTTAAAAGGCGAAACACTCTCTGCCAATAGAATCGTTTCTTCACTATGTTATACGTTCTGACAAATCCGAAGTGGCCCGCTGTCAAGCTGTCCTGAAACTATTGGAGGATATCTTTACGTACGGTACTTCGGAAAGATCGGTAACCATTTTTTTCATCTGGATCAAAGTTCTTTTTGCAAAGTACTCCATCAATTAATTCACAAATTTTTTTAGTTAGCTCTAATGTTTCTGTTGAGAAAATAATAGTATTTATATAAGATGTACATTAATTTATAGCTGAAATAGATAAGTGATATTAATATATAGCTAAAATAAAAAGAATATTTCATTAAACGCAAAATAGTTGTTAAGTAATAAAATGATAATAGTATAGCATTAGTGTGAAAATGTTTTTATTATTTTATATTGATAATTCTTATAAATATTATTACTTGTTTAAGAGCCGATTTTGTGTAGTCGGATACAAATAACACTATGCAGAGTGAATTGAAAATATTCTCAAGTTTCCAGAGCTAATGTTCTCTCCACCTCATTAAATTGAGAATGAACAGTTCGTTTTATTACGGCTCGTAATCCACACTCGACTGAAAAAGAACAGTTACAAGTATCAGGGCATATTTTGAAATTAAAAAATGTTCTTCAAATTTGAAACTAATTGCGAGAATTAACCCTTAACAAGACAATTGAATAAATGCCTTGATATGTTTGTGGAAATTTATATCTTCTGTGTTCAATTTATAATTCGAAACAGATCTAAAGTTTTGAAATAGACGTTTCGCATTTCAATGTCAATCAAGCAAAATCTTGAAAATGGTAACCAAGCACACAATATTCAAGCAAGTACTACACTTAGAAATGTAATATTAAAAATAAAAAAATCACAGAATATCAAAAATACCTACATGACATCCTTTTCTTTTGTGATGGGGGATCCGCAATTGAGGAGCTTCTGTAGAAAAAAAATTACTCTTATTAAAATTTTTCCTTTTTTAGAAAGTAATGGTTACTCATCAGTTCCAATTATAAGAATCTAACACCTGCATCTGGCAACGGCTAGGCCCTGATCTCAATGGTCGAGCCCTGAGGAAGTAATAAAAGATGGTGGGCTGGCTGGTGGCGGAAAAAGGGGAAGAGACCAGGCGATGGAAAAGAGAGGAACAGATTTGTACACTTACTCGTCGCATCCCTTAAAAACTCGTGGAAATAAAGTAATTGGGACTGTATCATGGTGCGCTTTTTGTTTGTTTTTTCAAAAGCTTACTAGAGGGCGAATTCAGTCCAAATCTCCGATGTCAAAAGTGAATTAAACTACCCCCGTACTTGGGGTTCACCACCTCACATTGGTGGCAGCCGTAAAATCGGAGATTTTGAAACAAAAATCTGGTAGTATGTTTTTAATACGAATAGACGAACAACCGGTGATCACCTCTCTCTTTTTCAAGCTTTCTGAAGAACATTAGAGTGACCAGGGGTCATCTCGAATGGTGGGAATCTAGGTAACCGGTGTGATCGAAGAAACCAACATAGTTACGAATTGATTGATGGTCAACCGAGAACAAAGACGATCAATCACTGATCCCCCTTGCAAATGTTTCTTAAGCTCTGGAGACCTTTACAGTTTTCTGAGCGATGTATTGGATGTTTCAGCCGTTATATTACTTCTCTTTTCATCAATATTTGCTTTTCTTATGGTATACCTTAAATTTTCTTTCAATGTCTTTTATTATGACGAGTAGCAGTCTGCAAGAGCTATCTGCTCTAGGTTGTAAATAAATGATTAAATTATGATATCCAGACGTCTTCATGTTCTGTAAGTGACTGTAATTCCCAAAATAAGAAATAATTTTGGTTAAGATTGACTAATGGAATTAATTACTGATATACATTCTTTTTAACAATTGAAACAAACAAAATGGAAGTAAACTAAATTAATGGTAGGGTTCATTATGATATTTTATTTCATGTTTATTTTGTAGATATATCGGTAAAGTTTATTCTTATATATTTGTGATAGAATTATGTTATGATTTTGTTATGTGTAATCATTTTGGTACTGAGGCATAGATGCCCTTTTTCCCTTTCTTTCGCGGTTCAATTTGTCTCTTACTGATTATGTTGTGAGTAACATATACACAGGATATAACAAGTTATAAAAGGCGTATCTTAAATTGTTTGTATCGGTAAACAATGATGTTTGATTTGTAACTATTAAGGTATTTGGAGTTTGTGAACGAGCTATTGCAAGTATTTATTTGAAATTATTCTTCTGAATGTATTTATTCAGAATATTGACAAAAAATATTATATAATATTATTCCGTTATGATATCTTGGGCTTACATTGAAAGTGTGAAATTCAATAATTTCTATTAAGAGTCTTTTTTTTTTATCTTGTTATAAAAATTAGATTTTTCAGAAATGTCATTTTTAGCTAGAAGTAAGAAAATAGTTATGAATGTACAATAGAAATTATTTAATGTACAGTAAAGTTTTTTACATTCGTTATTTTCAGAAAACTTTATCTCAAATGGGTGTCACACATGTGAATGAAATGTCTTAAACATCAAGAGTAACAGAAAAAGTTTTCTTTAATTTACGACAAAAAAGCTGACAAGACAATTTTTCTTGAAATTGCCTCGAATTCAAATCTGGGGCCACTTTAATACCTTCAGAGGTCCACGGGCTGAATAATTTAGAGCTTACTAAAAGTAACGTAGGTATTGGTCTGAATGATGATCAACCTCCCTTCCTCGCAAGAAATCCTTGGACAAATTAAGAATATGATTAGGCTATTGAAGGTTAAGGAACCCACAAAATCAAACGGATGGAATTACTTCCTTTTAAATCTAGCAAAAAGTTTATTAAACCGAAGGTTTCTTATGTTTATCAGGGAATAAAGTAGCAAATTAATTAGTACATATAGAAGAAAAATTATTCGTAAATTACGAATCAGTAAAGCAAGAATATGAGTCATTTCCAAAACGGAGTTTAGAAATCGTAAGTAAAGCTAAGCAAAATTCTGTTGAAACGTTCTCTCACTTTGTTTCCAGACTCACACCAACATGGTTGCTTTATTGTAAAATAAGGGGAATTCAAGATTTTGATTCGGTTTATCAATTTATAGTTGTGGATAAAAGGTTCCAAACTTTAGATTCAAAAATCACCACTCATATTGAAGTATTATAGAAGTAGAGTTGGCTTAATCCAAAAGACTTTAGTAAGCATTGTGATGTGTTTTATACTTTGAAAGGGAAATCATATGACTGGTAGGTGAGGGAAAAGAGCAAACATTATGATACGAAAGTATTCACGATGTCTGGGGTAAACAGCAGCTGAACATAAAAAGGTGGAAGTTAGTAGCTGAAATTTTGATAAACAAGAGGATAAAGGAGTTAAAAGATTTGCTTCCTTTTCCTAGCGGTTCGAATGAACGACATTGCAGGAGGAACAGATGACGGGAAATTGGAAGAATAAATGTAAATAGCTTTTTGGCAGAATAGCCTGAAACAGAATTTAAAACTGTAATAGCAAAGGTAGACTTCCTCGGGTAGTCGTTCCTAGGGTGGCTATTACTGATAAATGAAGCTAATTTGAAAAAAGAAATCCATATAAACTAAGCGAGTAAATGGATTGATGCATTACTTGATTCAGGAAGGGAGTTCACGGTGGTCAAAAAAGAGTCAATTTCAGAAAATAATGACGTGATTGCTAACACGAGGTTTCTTGATGGGCCCTAGTAATTTTGAACATCAGTTAATAAACGAAGGGCTGGCACTTCTCACTCCAAACTTCCACATCATACCACTTTTGGTCTACCAGATCATTTTTCAAATTTCTATCATTTGCTTCAATTTTAATAACATTTAGCTTAATATGTATTCAATTTTATATTTTAGCGTTTGCTTTAAGTTTAATATTGGAAAAGTTTACTATTGCCCATTTTATTGATATTTCGTCGTTTACTTTAATAATTATATTTAATTGAGTAATTTAATAATAATTGTAAAAAAGCACATTGTGGGTGGCTGAAACTGTTCTTCGCAGAATTTTGCATAGAACTTTTTTATTATTTTTTTAATTCGTTTTTTCCTTCACCCTATGCATTTTGGCAAATAGAAAAGTGTGCTAAATTTTCAGTTGTTCCCGGCCGATGAAACAAAAGCTACGTCTTTTGAAGTTTATCCTCGTATTGAAGAGACTTGGAGTTGTTGTGGCAATAATCAACAATTTAGTTTTGGCAAAATAATATTGAAAATATAGAAACATATCACATAGATATGTTTCGTTTCATTAAACAACTATTCAAGGGTGGATGGTTGGTTTTATTGACGTTGCGGTAAAGACAACAGGAGGACTATTGGCGACGGATCTCGTAATTTTGAACCTCGGTCAAGGGACGAATTTAAGGATGGAAATTTCGTTATAAATTATGTATCCCACAAAGAAAGCTTGGCAGAGTTATTACTGTAATCTTTATTATAGAATCAATTAAAATGTGTTATTTCAAAAGTATTCAGTTCTAAGGTTACAAATGAAGATGCCAAAAATTGCAGTGCCAGTTAAAATCTAAGTAAGGAAATCTAACCATTATAAACTCAAATCCCATCTGAACTTGTAAATGTGCTGTACGGGGAAATGACGATGTGAATATGTTTTTGACTTTCCTTATCATCTTATGTATGTATAATATAATTAGAATTATTAAATTAGTCTAGCTCTTTATTCTTATCAGCGATTGTTGTTTTTATTTCCTTTTTAATACAACATATATTAAACAAGAACAATTTAACTAGAATAAATGTAATGTTTGCTTATGACTCTGCTAAAAGCTTATTGAGAAATGAATTTCCAACACTTAAGAATGAATGCAGTTTCAAGCAAAAATTAAGAAATACTTCTTGCTGTTTGAAAAGAAGAAACGAAATGTTGTGATGCTTACGTTGAATTTCTTTCGGTCCATTTTTTAAAACGGCACACGTGTAGAGTCTTTTTTATTTCGTACATCATGGTTGTAATCAAAATCACAACCAAAACGGAAGCTGATGGGAGAAAAACATAAATATAGTACACAGAAAATTGCAAATCAAAGCTAATGCTGGCAGTAAATTAAACATTAAGTATAATGATATCCCATACCATTAGGAACAAAAATGAAAAATATTATATGTTTGGTAATAGGATATTTTTATTCCTACTTTTCTTAAACGATCCATTATATATATATATATATATATATATATATATATATATATATATATATACAGTGTCTCACAAAAGTGATCGGACACTTGTGCTTTACAAAAGGAAACTGTAATAAAATAAATAAGCAAACATGTACAAATTTTTTGTGGGTGTGTTTCATATTTAAAATTAGTAACAATTATTACATAACATACATTTTGTCAAAATATTAAAATAGCAATTTAATAAAAATACAATTGTTTAGAACGGAGCAAAAAATGGCTCACATAAGTGATCGGACACTTACTTTCCCATCAAATATTTATCCAAAAATTTTACTTTTTAAAAGATTTTAATATTTTGTTGGATTTCCTTTTACTTTTAAAACATGATTTAATCTTCTTGGGATGGATTCGACTAATTTTTTTGTGATTTCTGGAGTGATTTTACTCCATTCTTCTTGAAGCACCGATTTTAATTGTTGCTTTGAAGAAATGGTGTGTTTGCGAATTCTTGATTCCAATTCTTGCCAAATATTCTCTATGGGATTTAAGTCTGGAGATTGTGGTGGTGTTTTTATTATTTCAGGACAGTTATACAGCAGCCAGAGTCTAACGTTCAAAGCAGTGTGCTTGGGGTCATTGTCCTGGTAGAATTTAAAATCGTTGTGAAGGTTCAATTTTCGTGCTGAAGATTTCAAATTTTGGTTTAAAATGTCAATATACTTGTACTGATCCATTATACTGTCAATAAAAACAAGATTACCAACTCCAGCGGACGACATACACCCCCACACCATAACTCCTCCTCCTCCATGTTTTACTGTTGGCAGCAAGTTCTGTTTGCGAAATTCTTCCCTGGGTTTTCTCCACACCAAGATTCTACCGTCAGAACCAAATATATTAAATTTACTCTCATCAGCAAATATTACTTTATTCCAGTAATCAGAATTCTTATTTATGTTGGATTTTGCGAAAGCTAATCTGAGTTTTCTATTCTTTTCACTTACGAAGAATTTTTTCCTGGAAACTCTACCGTGATATCCAGCAGATCGAATTACCCTTCTAATAGTCTCAGGATTAACAATTATTCCATATAATGTTTGTAATTCAGCAGCAACTTTAGGAGCACTCTTTCTTGGATTTTTTTTAATATTTCGAACGATAATTCGCTTTATTCCATTGGATAGCTTCGATGGTCGGCCAAGTCTTCTTTTATTCTGAATCATGTGCTTCTTTTTATATCGTTTAATGATATCGAAAACTGTTGAATGACTCAAGTTAACTGTTTCAGCAGTTTTTCTTATAGATTTTCCACGTTCAATATGCAAATTAATAACTAATTTTCTAATTTCATGCGAAGTTTCTTTTCGTTTAGCATTCATGGCTGCACAGAGCTAAAAAACACAAAAATTCCACAACAAACTTGAGAGAAATACTGCAGACGATTTTATAAATTATTGCCATTTGCTTTTGAGTTAAAATAAACGCCCAAAAAATATTTTTATTGCTTATTTCAGACGATTTTTGTTGCATATCTAATGGTGTCCGATCACTTATGTGAGCCATTTTTTGCTCCGTTCTAAACAATTATATTTTTATTAAATTGATATTTTAATATTTTGACAAAATGTATGTTATGTAATAATTGTTACTAATTTTAAATATGAAACACACCCACAAAAAATTTGTACATGTTTGCTTATTTATTTTATTACAGTTTCCTTTTGTAAAGCACAAGTGTCCGATCACTTTTGTGAGACACTGTATATATATATATATATGCGAGTGTGCGCTAACGAAATAAAAAGTCCAATAATATTAATAAAATTTAGTACATAAGTACTTATGTATTATAAGAAATATAAATTCAAGTAGAAGTTGATTTATATCATGAAAATAGACTAATCCCAGAAATCATTTTTTTTTAAATAAAAACTCAATAACTCTTTCGAAGACGAAGATTCAGAACATGGGGATAAAGTAATTTAAATTGTTGTTTCTGCAATTGGACATAAAGGTTAGTTAAACAATTTTTATGGATACAAGTCATCTAATTTAGCAAATTATTTTATAATTAATAGTGGAAATAAAGATAAATCAAAAATACGAATTTCTAATATTTGGCCTCTTGCTACGGGCCATGACTATCTACAGAGCCACTTCTAGAATTGGACTCACGAGCACAGATATTTGTTCTCTTTGCTACCCAAGCGTGATCATGACTGGAGAACACCTCAGCTTGCCGTCCTCAGTGCTTTTAACTCATCATCTTTCCGTGTGATTGACAAAGTTTTGCTGACTGCTTTCATCTCTCATCGCTGTATTGGACTGCTCGCAGACTCATGATTGAAAGGTCGGAGATAAACATAGGAGAAAAAAATATTTGGACACCAATATGAAAAAGCGCATTTTTAAATAAAATAAATAATATTAATATCATTAATTCTCGTTTCTCCAAATTTGACCTTCAAAAAATTGTGACAATTCCAACTACTGCTATTTCTTGCTTAAATTGTGAAAAATTCTTTTACAATACCATGAGAAACCATAAGATACCAAACTTTTTTTTTAAAAAGTACTCTTCCAAATATTTATTTCTATTTAAAATAATGAAACTATTATACATGAAAATACTTGTATAAACAGTTTTAAATAAAATTCCCTAATCCTCATCTATTGGGTATAATTTGATTTAAAATATATTTTAATCTAAAATAAAGTTATTCTCTTCTATTAAGAAATAAGGAATCAAGTGGACTCCTCAATTTTTTTAACACTAAACATACCATAATCGGTCAAAAGACTGGTTATGAACTTTTGCATTGAAAATGTACATATTATCTTATGGCTTTTGCACATTGGACTTGATGACATTTTCTGTTAATTACATACAGTTAATATTGTATTATTTTTTCATTTGTATTTTATTTATTTTGAGTAAAACTCTTATCCCATAGTCATTTGACTGAGAGAACAATTTATTGCTTTTTAAGATTATCGGATCATAAATTATTCTGTACATGCGCATTCAAAGTATTATATTCAATTCATTACAATAAAACTAAATTTGGTGTAGACATGATTGATCAAATGAGGAGCAAATACCGCAAAATCTAAGTCTTGCAAATGACCACTCCACGTATTTTTCGATATCCTTGATTTAGTTTGCATAAAAGCCTGGATTTTGTGCAAGCAAACGTCAGGAGAAAATATCTCGAGCCAAGAGTTTTTAGTCGAGTTAGCAGAAGAAATTGCCGCCGATTTTTGAGAAACCCACGAACAACCAAAAGAAAGGAAATATACAAAACGATCGTTGCCTAAATCTACTATAGGTTTTTATCAACGCAAGACGTGTCAAATAGGATATTGTAACGAAAATAAAACCATCAAAATTTGTTCTAAATTTAAAAAATATCTTTGCAGAAAATGTACAATGGAGATACCCCGTATATGTAAAAAAGGCGTTGAGAAATGAATTAAAAATTCTAATTCTTTATGCTTATTTTCGAAACTGACAATATACAATTTGTTTAATTATAATAAATTTAATTTTTTTTATTTCTTTCCTAATATCCATATTTCATACATTCTGTCAGAAAACACAAAGTCCGGTCATTTGACTGGCTATGGTAGAAATAGGTATGTATTAAGTATTGGTATGCTTAGTGTTAACATTGGCAATAATATTTATTCTGTTTTATAATTTTAATACTCTAAATGTGTTTTAAAGAAATGCATATATGTCAAGTTGTGACGTTGGGCTCTATTAGCGATTTTCTCTTTACTGGTCTTTCACTGATATTGAATGCATAAAATAACAATTTCTTTCCAACAAAATGAAACTTGATTACGTTAATTAAATGCTGTTCTGAATAAAGTAAAGTGATTCAGGTATAATGATTTATAAGTAAAGGGAAATTTAGCAGATTAACAGATGTAACAAATGTTACTATCAGGAGTGACAACTATCGACTACTGGAGATACTGATAGACTATCGGATGATTTCAACTGAGAGGCCTCAGTAAGACAATTTATTTCCAACGATAATTAAATCAGTTCACTAAGATAAAAATCTGAAGAGAGAGCTACCCTATTCTAATAATTGATAAATAAATAATTACACTGGATTAGTCTTGAATTTCTTTAGGTTGTTTTTTGTCGCTTAAAGTTATTATAATAAATTGAATTATATGGCACAAGAGCCACGGGCAGAAGCGGAATATAGTTACAATGGCGCCCAACCATTCCTTTCCTTACAGAAGGAGCAAGAAAGCACTTCTATATTTCCCGTACAGTTTTCAGGAAATGTATTGGATTTTTAGCTAGCTTAGAAGATAATATACTCATCTGTAATACACCGGAGGCCCTTCAATCGGCGTATTTAGGGAATCATTTAACAGGTCGAGCTCGTGAGTGGGACTTGGTGATAGGAGAAAATTTAATAAATGTAGAGAGGGTAGTATCGAACCCCTAAAATAAGTCCTTCAACGGACCTTCCAAGCAGTGTGAGATCGCATGAAACTTGAAGTTCAAGTCAAGGTTGACGCCCAACAAGTCATCCACATAACTTATCCTTCGTATGCTTAAAATAACTAAGTTGCTGAATTTGGTGATCTCGGAAGCAATAATAGTTCAGCACATAGTCAACCGCTTGGCTCCGAATGGACTGAATTATATTGAGCTTAGGAATCCCTCTACAAAAACCCAACTTTTGGAAATAGCAACAACATACGAGTCGCATCCTGCATCTCATAACCCTCCACCCAAGCAGGAATAATATCAAGCCCCCGAAATATTCACAACAGGGTAACAACAGACCAAATTTTGATCAACGACGATCATCAGATAGACGAGCACAAGATAAGCGTCCATTATACAATAATAGCAGACCACCAGCAAGGAAACGTTATCCACATTCAAAGTCGCGCCAACAAAACCACAGAGGGTTAAACTAATAGGCGATTGAATAACAGGTGGTCCTCGATCACGTAGTTATCAAAGTACTCCCACAAAATTAATGCTATGAAAGTTCGCCACACAAATACTCCTCATATACCCGTTATAATTAATAATACTTTTGTAACGGCGTTATGGGATACTGGGGCTGAGAACTCGCTTGTGTCACTGGCATTTTGAAATAAATATATTTATTTTGTCAAAAGAATAGCATCGGACCTTTCAGTGTAAATAGCGCAAGGGGCTGCATGTAAAACCTTAGAGTCTGCAACCTTATCAGTTTGCATTAGAAACTTTTAGAAAAACTGATAGTTTCATGTCGTCAAATGGTTACAATATCCTTGCTTTTCAGGCGTGGATTTTATGCGTGCTTCCATGATTACTCTGGATTTCGAAACAAGCATTTTGGCTATCCCTGATGATGAGATACAACAGATTAAAAACAAGGAAGTGAAATCGGTCAAAATTTATCTCATACACAAAAATTGCCCAAAGGCCAGAAGCTACAGTTGCATCAGCTTTTCAAAAAGTATTCTGATTTATTCTTGGATCAACCCGGTCTCACTCATGTATTTTATCACGAAACTGATACTGGAGACCATTCACCAGTGGCGTCTCAACTTCATTGTAATGATCGAGTTAAAGAGCTCATAATAAACCTTCATATTCAAGAAAATGGTGGAAGAAGGAACTGTTATACCTATTCAGTCACCATATGCCTCTCCAGTAGATTTGTGCAGAAAGAAACACACCGATTCTCCTGACGCGTCAGATTAGATTACCGAAAGCGTAATGATATCACTAGTTCCCTAACTATCCCTTACCAATAATTGACGACCTTTTAATATATATCCCGTAAAATTGCATTATGTCCACTTTGGACCTTATGTCCGGGTATTTTCTCAATTGGCGATCAACCCACCGTACATTCCTAAAATTGCGTTTGTCATCAAGAAGGGCACGTATGCCTTTAAACGAATGCCTTTCGGATTATCAGGTAGTGCACCTACTTTTCAGTGAGCAATGGATATCGTACTAAGTACCAGTGATTGGAAAATTTGTTTACGAGTATATGGACGATGCCATAATTACTTTCTGATCATGGTCCTTTCTAGTCCTTTTCTGATCATGTCCATCTGGAGGTTGTTTTTCAATTGTTGCAAGATGCGGGTTGACTTTAAATGCTGAGAAATGTCCTTTTGGTCAGAAGGAATTGAAATACCTAGGATCGATCATTAATAGGATTGGGTGCACGAGGATTTTAGTGAAATTAAGCTGTTCTTGTGATGCCAGCTCCGAAGGATGCACACCAGATTTCTAAATTTTTAGGAACGACGGGGTAGTATCAAAAATTCATTAAAAATTATTCTGTGCTGTGTGAACCATTATATTCGCTTAAGCGCAAAAAGGTCAAATTCGACTGGTCTTTAGAGGCCCAAAAGGCTTTTAACACATTAAAAATTGCATTAACTCTTCGACTCCAGTATTATAATTTTGAGTTTTTCTTTTGAATTATACACCGATGGTAGCGCAGTCGGAGTGGGTGCGGTACTTGTACAAAGAGCGATGTGTCTCGTACTATACTTAAGGTGGAACGAAATTATTCCATAACTGAAAGAGAATGTTTAGCAGCAATTTGGGCACTACAAAAATTTATTTCATATTTTGGACAGTGTCCAACGGAAGCAATAACAGACCACTCAGAGCTGACCAAACAAACGAATGGAAAGAATCTTTCAAGCAGAATGATAAAATGGGTGTTAAAATTGACGGAATCTAATGTTGAGTGGGAACATAGACAGGGGAATATGGATTTAGCGGCAGACGAGTTATCCAAACAACTTTTTGATGAGCAGGCAGTAGAACCCAGAATTGGGTCATATCTATCGTTATTTAGAAAATTTGGAATATTCTACAATGAATGCAGAAATATGTGAAAATTGGTTCCAAAAACTTAAGCTTCTTGATAGCATTCTTTTTTTATTCCGAGTATCTACACGAAACTCGTGCCCACGAAAAGGTTTCATGATTATCCATTAATGGGTCATTTCGATGAAAGGAAAACTTATGCTAGAATCAAAGAAGCGTGCTATTCTCCTAAAATGAGGAAAATCATGTAAGGATATGTTTCAACATGCGTCGTATGCAGACGTTATGATTGTGAAAACTCCGTTACGTCTCCGTTATATATATATATATATATATATATATATATTACATTTTTATATATATGTATATTATATGTATGTATTATATATAAATAAGTTATGATACTTACCAATAAAGATGATGATGTTTCTCCTCTGTAATGAGGATCTGAAAGAAAAAAAATATTCCAACTGCAACATTACACTGAACAAGACAAAACTTGCGAAATTTGTTTAGGTAAAAATATGCTTATGAATGGTTTCAAAGCTACTGGAGATTCATTCAGTTACCATTTGACCAGTCGTAATATACTTTCAAGAGAGTTAATGAAATGAATGGAAACTTGGGGTAAAAAAAATCTTTTGGGAAACGCCTTAGAGTGTAAAAGCAAATATCCATCGATAGAAGAAAAAAGAAAAGTAGAACAACCCTTATCTAATCACGATCAACTGAATTATTTGATATAACTAGAAGTTACTCAAACGAGTAATATTTTTTTATTTTTGTATATTAGAAGGAAGTAATTTATTTTAATTAGTTCCTGATTATCATTCAACTTCAAAATGATATTGTAAAGCTACACATTCTGCTTTCCGCAATCTTCTGTGGTAAAAACTTTTCAATGGTATTTCCGAAATTATTATGCATTCTTATTGAATAGGTTTAACGACAAGTTAGTTATTTCTCAAATAGAGCCATTTTATGGTTTTTGATAACATCCCTTTGATTTTTTGTCAAATTTTACTTCATTACGCTGATTTCTAAAAAAAAACATTCATTAATAACTAATTTGGATTTCTGTTTCGAAAATTCTTTTAGACCTGGAAAGAATTTTTGAAGGTATAACAAAACCCAATTTTTAACTCAGTTTTTTTAAATATTATATCATGGTATCACCCTTTTGTTGGCTTAATTTCTTGAGCAATGGGATATTCCAATGAAGCAGTTTGTCAAACTTCCTTGCTTATATTTTCAATACATTTTTAGGCACTTGAATTTGTTCTTTAGTGGAGTTCTACCTGCAATTTCTGAAGTATTGTTGCGTTCCACCTTCTGAAGAGGAGGGCGCCAAATGATACTCCTTATTTTTTAACATTAGGGAATCTTGGACGTTTAAGGTTTTTGTTCTTCATGCGAGGTCGGATTAAAAATGAAATTGTTTAAAATTAACAATGTCATTAGATGAAAAAAACATTTTAATTATTACATTATGCATGCTAAACAAAATGCACACTCGCCGGTACTGTGGGTGTATGTGATTTAGTTCATGATACGAAAACATTTAGGTGGTATATATATTTAACCAATAATCACAACAATCACAACTCTCTGAAAGACACATTTTGGCGTTAACCATTATATTTGACTTTTTTGAAACAAATTTACTTTAGGGTATATGAATTGGTGCGGAGAACAGTTATTTTTAAAGATATCACTTAGAGAATCATTACAAAATTTTTCAGATATAGTTTAAATGTAAATAAGCTAGTTAATCTAATATTTGTAAAAATTAATTTAGGTTCAAGAAAATTAATACATTTATATGGAATTTTGAAAAAAATTTAGAAACATTTCAAAACTGCGACATAAAAATATATTGCCGAATTATATTACAGAAATTTACCACATTTTACAACCTAGTTATAAAAACACTTGACTATGATTTATAAAGCTATTCTTATTATGAACATTATTTTAATTAACGTTTTAGAAAACATTATGCGAAAATTGAGTACCAAGTTTTATAGAAATGTAATGGTAATATAATGAGTTATCAGTTTTAAAGTTTTCAAGATATACAAAAAAGTCATTTTGATAAAAACCCGGTTTTAGTACAATTTATCCGCACAACCAATTCTGCACACCCTTTCAAAATAAATACACCAATAGTCACACAAAAATATTTTTATATATCAAATAAGCCATGAAATCCCTTATTAACTGAATTACTACCATGTATCCTTCTAATCATAGTGTTGGTAAGGAAACAACAACAAAAAAAGGAGTTGGAAAGAACTTTCACAAAATTCCATTGAAATATTCGTTTGTATTTTGAGTTTTCCCTGGTAAACATTTTTCTAATATGTTTTTATCGTTATGTATATTGGTTTGATAATGTTAATCAGTGTTTTTGGAAGTCCTGCAGACTTATACTAGCAGAATTGCTTATCATTTGATATGACTCGTTGATAATTGAACCAACTCTCCAGTTCAACAGGGCATTGACCACGCAGTGGCTGTTTTATATTTGGAACAACAATGAAAAGATGCTGCAATTTCTGCACTACGTTACATACCTTCAAATTCATTCACATGGTCGTGGATAACAATGACATTATAAATTTTAATCGCATTTTGGACGGTTTTTAACCATAAATATCTTTCACCACATCAGACCCCTTTCAGTCTTCGTTGCCAAAAAAATTTAGTTACTGCAGTATCCTCATTGGAACAGATCATTCGAAAACACAATACTCACCAACACGTTCCGTAGTACCAGATAGCCTGTATGCTTCGAACAGTTACGAATGGTGTTTAACTCTTCGTTTTTTGAAGCTTAAAATCTATTTATTTTTCATATAAATTCATGTTTAATACCTTCCCAGTATATGTTGAGATTGAAGAGGAATATCCATTTAAAGATGAATATCGTCTCCGTTGTATTTGGAAATAGAGAAAGTATTCAATCTTGGATGGATTCTTGAATGAAACACAAAATTGTGAGATAGTTCAGTATCGTTTCTATCACCTCTAACTTCCATTGCAGCTTCATTCATCGTATTACATGCTACTTAGCTAACAGCACTTTCTTCTCTAGGAAACCAAACCTTTTTTTTGAAGGAGCATTTTCAATGAAAGCAGAACAAATATTTTTGGACAAATAATATCCTTTACCAATGTCTCTCATGTCAAAAACATTGCAAGATTAACTTTATACAATTTGTTTACTTTATCAGAGGTGCAGAAAGAGAAGGAATAGTCAAAGTTTTCACAATTTAAAGTTATATTCATAATTGTACCAAACACAGATTCCTTTGCTCCAACTTTAACACATCGATCAATAACTCCCGAGTCTAACATTGAAAACAATATTTTTTTTGCAAATTTTTTTTTATTCATCAACATAACACCTTTTGTTAATCACCTTTTAGGGTGATACAATCGTTCCAACGCTTTTCCAAATCTTTTTTTTTGTTTTTGTTTTTGTTTCCCCCCCCCTCAATTTTTTTTCTCTTTTTTTTTTTTTCGCAAGAAATCTTTTTTGTTGCGAGTAAATAGCGATAAACAGCTTTCTGAATCATCGACTCGTTGCTGTTTTTGTTCCATCGAAAGCAATCGCGGCACCCACTTGGAAAAAACCTTTTTCACTTCACTTCAAAAAACCTTTTTCCTGGTCCGATCGACTTAAAATTTTGACACGTTTCAAGCAAAGGTTAGTACCCTAGAAAGACCTGGTTACTGGTTTACTACGAGCGCCATCTCTGGGTTAGTCTCGGGAGTTACTGATCGATGTGTTAACTCTTCCTTCAAAACACAAGACAACATAACAAAGAAATTATATTACTTAGAATTCTTAAGTTAAAAATAATTTTCTTACAGTTTTCTGTAATAACTGTATGTTTTAAAGAGTTCGTTATTTTTGTTTCACTCACAGTTGAAAGATCTAAATCGGTACTAATTTTTCGTTCTCAGAAACTGAAGTCTTATTAAAGTATCTAGTTCTCTTGAACTGACATTTATGAATATAAGCTTTATTTTTTTATTTTCTACAACTGTCAAAATACTAATGTCAACCAATAATTCGCTGATATTCTATCAAATAAAAGGTGATAACTTTTGTTTCGGAACTAAACAATGACAGTTTTTATTAAATTAAGATACATATATACAAAACAAGTATTGTCATATTTCCTGAAAATCTTACGTTGTCAGACACTCTCAAATCATGAATATATTTAAAATAATAAATCAAATGTTTGTTGGAATTTTTATTTTATTTTAAATCTGTTGAATAACTGTAAGGGCACTTAAATACTGACTTCCGGTCATTTAAATACCCACATCCAGTTTTTCGAGTTTTAATAATTCTTTAATATTTTGGCATTTAAATGGCGTAGAAACAAAATAAGTACAGCTTCATAAAGCTAAAAAAATGTTTTATTCAAGAAAAAAAAATGGAAATGTGAATTTTTGCAAAAATTGACCATTTCAACGCGTATTCATATACCTTAAAATACAAATTGCTTTCAATTTGAAGAAATAGAATAGTAACATATTATTTATAATATTTATTAAATCATTAAATTTAACATTTCCAAAATATGTAGTACATATGCTTATCAAATGCTGGTTCAGAAATTATCTTTACATTAATCTTAAGTTAATTGATTCAGATAATAGGTCCCATCTTTAAGAAAACGAAAATTTTACAGTATCTTTTCTAGACTTAGAAATATACATTGTTAGTATCCAAGTATCATTATATTTCATTTTTAGTATCATTATATTTATTTATTTTTTACTCGCAAAACGTGAATTTACAAAAAATAATAAATCAAATGTTTGTTGAAATTTTATTTAAGCGATGTGGTATTTTAAATCAAATAAAAGGTGCAATAATTTACCCTGCTAAATATTGCATATTTTTTTTTCTCAGTCAAAGAAATATATACCTATTCTCTAACATTGACTGCTTGAGTTATGGGTTCGTTTACTAACGTTAATCATGACAAAGGTGCCATAGATGATCTTGGGCCAAATAACTTGAAATGAAATCAAATAGCTCATAATTTTCTTTACCATCTGACACTAGTGAACACTGTAGCTTTTATGGATAAATTTTGTTTGGACGATATTGGGCCATCTAGTCGATGTGCATTGAATCTATCCAGAGCGGGAAAAGTTAACAAATGTAACTGGTTTTCCTTTTCTGGAAAATATTTCAGATGTCCCTAACTTTCTGTGTTTGTGCTCGTATTAACAGTGATATATCCTGAATTATGCCAATATTTCTAAACCTCTGAGTAAGGTATTAAATAGGAATGCAAAGCCTTAATGGAAGAGTTCGCATGGAGAATCTTTTTTAAACCGGAAGATATTGCTCACTTAATACGCTGTTTTAGGACATTACCTTCTAAACTTCTAAGTAAAATTCTATTCATTCGCTAGTGGATGGCATAGTTGCAGTATTAGTGCACGTACAAGACGGAAGATGAAGACCAATAGTCTGTGCATCCAGAGTCTTAACAACAGCCGATAAAAATTACTCAACAACTAAGGAGTACCTTGCTGTCATCTGGGCAATCAACAAATTTAGATATTTGTTAAATCTCTTACAGTCATAACAAATCCTGATATTTATTAGCTTGCTAATGTAAAGGATCCATTCGGAAGACTTGCTAGATGGGCACCAAGGTTGAAAGAGTACGACGTAACCATTTTCTTTAAGGGCTGCCGCAAACTTTCCGATACCGATGTCCTGTCAACAAAACTTCTCCCCAAAGCAGAAAACGAAAACAAATGAAGAAATTCCTTTTAATTAAAATGCTTAAGAAACATAAATAATTTTGTAGCTATAACATGAGAGACGATGAATTGTACAAAAGAAAATTTGATCCTATGGGATAGCAATGGAACTTGATCGTACCAAAACTACTTGGAGCAGATCTTCGAAAGATTTTCCAGGATGCACCAACTTCCGGTCATCTCGGGTTTGCTGAGACGTATAACCAAATAAGAAGAAAATGCAATTGGCCAGGACTTCTTGCACTTACTTATGGGACTTTATTAGCTGATACGTGTCACACTTCAGAGAATTTCAAAGACGGAAATCTCTCCCTCAACTCCCTGCAGGTGAACTTCCTCTGATAAAGCCACCTTACGTACTATTTGCAAAAATCAGAATTGATCTTTTGGGACGCTTTCCTGCTACTTGAAACGGAAATAGGTGGATAATTGTATGTACAGATTACGTGACTACATCCACAATTACAAAAGCATTACCAATTGCTGAGGCCATCAAAGTTGCTAACTTTATTGATGAAGAAATAACATTGAAATACGGTGCTCCCAAAGAAATTATAAGTGATCGAGGACGTTCGTTCTTATCATATATTGTAAAAGAGATTAATCAGTTGTATCAGACTTCGTTAGTTCTGACGACTGCCTACCACCAATAGACCAATGGTTTGAGAGGAATATTTAGCCTCACGTTAGCGTACATGCTGTCCATGTAAATAGATGTCGAACAAAGAAATTGACACAATATTCTACCCTATGTAACTTTCGCATACAACTCTACACAACAGGATATGAGGGGATTCAGTTCATGTTTTCTTATTCTTGAAAAAGATATACAGATGCCCTCGACGTAATTCTCTCAACTAATACAGAAACTCCCAACTATTACATACAAAGTCTTATCATCAGTGCTGAAGAAGCTAGGCAATTGGCAGAGCTCCAGATTCTTGAAGACCAGGCTGAAGATAAACGTCTTCATGATTATAAGCATCGACATGTTATCTACAAGGTCGGAGATTTAGTTTGACTGCTTAGCACCCATACGGAAGATTGGATTATCCGAGAAGTTCTTAAGACATTATATTGGATCGTATCGAATCACTCGACGTTTATCTGATGTCTCATATGAAGTAGAAAGTATGGAAGAAAACCATAGACGATGAAGAGCAAAAGATTTCCTCCATGCCCTGAGATTAAAACTCTATTTTGATCATAACCACCAAATTTATGAGAAAGGAATTTCTAATATTTCAGAAAGACCTGTTACAAGGAGTAGGATCACGGGAGCCTGCTTCTTTCTAAAAAGGGGGAAATGTAGCGAAACTCGTTTCCTGTTAATGGCGCAAGAGCATAACAGCCTCTACTAGCGCCATAAACCTATATACATTCACTCGCCGCATCCTGTTAACGATGTTTACTTTTTCCCATCGTCGACAGAAGAAGTCCATTTGCCAGCCATATTTATTCTAGAGAGCTTGTGGAGGGAAACTTGAACTAAAGCGAAGTTGCATCCTCTTTGTGCGTACATACCTTTTGCAAAGCTGTAAATGGGAGACAGATTTTCATCTTCCCGTTGTCTTGCATTGCATTCTGTGATCTTCAATTATAACCAATATATAACAATCTTTAATTATAGTCTTGTTATTATTCCAGTTATAGTTCTTTGTACTTATTGCCGTTCATGGATAATAAAGTTCGTTATAGAATTGAGATTTTATTCCGTAGTCTTCCTATAACTTTCATTCTAAGTTACAATATTGTAACTTACTATGAGAAAATATTACCTCAAAATGAGCTTTATTTTCTTGGTTTGGTTTGGGCATCCTCTGCGAGTGATATTTGCATAATTGTGATAAATCTACTT
>BMAW01077792.1:0-13074 GCA_019974015.1 Nephila pilipes | reverse complement strand
TATTGCTTCGTTCAGTTACGTATTGCTCTAGATACTGTCGTTCTTACGAAGATCAATAAATTCGGTCACTAAACAAGAATTTATGTTAAGCATTTCTAAAAGCAGAATTACGAAGAAATATTTCCACCCACCTAGACAGCTCAACCAGAATACACGTCTTTCTTTCCGCTTGTAAGGCGATGTTGATGCTGCTGCCGTGTCTAAATAGAGATGCACGCTGCAAGAAAATAAGATTAACTGAATTGCTTTTACATGTGATGTATTAATCAATGTGTGATGATAATATCAATAGCCACTTTGGTTGATCTGGAGAATTCGTATTATATTATTCTGAAATATATATAAATCTCTCTCTCTCTCTCTCTCTCTCTTCTCTATCTATCTATCTATCTATCTATGTATATGTATATATACTCTCATATATATACTTATATACTATAAATCTCTCTCTCTCTCTATCTATCTATCGCTCTATCTATCTATATATATATCTTTACTCATATTTGGATCATTTGGACCTTTATCGTAATTTATATTTAATAATATGAGGGTTGATGAACCTAATCGTTATCATAGCTTGTTTCTTGCGCTCCAAAAATTGAAGTTTCTGTAAAACATTTACAGTATAATACAAAGCTTGACTGAAAAGTAAGGCCTCCGTAACCATAACATTTTTGTTCGTTATCCGATGTTCAAAACTCTTGTTAAATAAGTCATTAACCCCCTTCAAATAATTTGTTATTTTGTTTTCTGATATTGTTGCACTGAGAACTGAAGAAGATGGCTATCCACGAGAAGGTAAAACTTGTTGCAACAAAGCGTCATTGCACCTGACCTCTCACATTGGAGCATTCTTCTATTTCCAGAGATGAATGGTCGCATCGCTTCGTTCTGACAACGAGGTGAAAGTTGCTTTTTAAGACTAGTGTCGACAACAACGACCGGAATTTTCCTCCAATGAGTTTACGTGACTAGTCAAGCGTTGTCTGAAGTGCATGGAAAGGGAGAGAGACTATGTAATAACCCGTTCAGGACCGTGATCACGTACACGTGATAGCGCGATTCTTCCTTCACGGCCCGACGTATCGTATATGTGAAGGGTGTTTCCGTGCCGAAATCATATAAGTGTGATTAGAGCCCATGATCACACTTATGACATTTCAAATTGGAACGTTTTATTTGAGTTTTTAACGGGCATTAGATGACGGTTGAAGTTCGTAAAATTTTCAAATATCGTTTCACAGAGTGTTGGAATATCAAATTGTATGAATTTTCAAATACCGCTTTGGTTTCCTAATTTTTTTTCCTAATTTTGGTTTCCTAATTTTAGGGGAATTTGTAAATTTAAACAATGGATTTGTTCACTTCTTTTGGTCGGATTGCGCATTTAAAGGGCTGCCATTTGCTGCGACCTGGGTTTTCTTTATATTTTGATAGAGTGGGGGGAAAATAATGAAATATCTATTGGTTAGAGTTGGAGTAGACTTATCGTTCGCAAAATGGCAATTTGTATGTTTTTGGATCAGATTTATCTTTGCTATCGTGGCGAAAAGATTGAAATATCTGAGAGAAAAGTCGAGGAAACTTTTTGTAGCTATATAATTTTTTTTATCGAACTGAATATATAAATTATTTAAAATTTGCATTTATTTTTTTAAATATCACGAAAATTTTACTACCGTATATTTAGAAGCTATCAATGAAGATTCAATCAATGAAGCTATCAATGAACAATAATATATAAGTTTCAGCGTATTTAATGACATGGATGATTTTATATGAATTTTCAGACGAAATTAAGCTTATCGAGAAAAATCGCCCGGTCTAGTGCGTGAGTACACTTTCAAAACTCTCAGGCCTAAGGAAGCGGTTCCTTCTCCTTTAGTCGGTCTTGAACGGGTTAAAGTGAACAATTCATGATATACAGAATACATGTAGCTTTCAAACATACACAACATCGTGCTGTGTCGTTGGGCTATTCTCGGTTTTCTCTTCACTAACCTTGGGGACTTTAATTAAGACAGATTGCTATAAATAACAATTTCTTCCCAAACAAAATGAAGCGTGATTAATTAGATTAGAGGCAGGTAGAAATTAAGTGAAGTGATCTAGATAAGAAAGTATGTAAGCAAAGTGAAATTCAGACGATAGAGGTCGAGGGGCACTAGCGTTGAGTACATGCCTTACAGGTGGTAGACGAGATCAAGAGTGGCTGCGGGCGATAGTGATCGTTATGGAGTCAAGGAATCAAGCCACCCTCAACTGGGAAGACTTGGGTAAGACACTCTTAGTTGAACGGATGCATCAATCCAGGGTGTTATCTTGGAGAGCAAGTATTCCTTAAACATTATATTACAAGTTGATAAATAAACAGTTGCATGAGACTTGACTGCCGTATTTTTGATTAGGTTATTGACTTTAAGAGTTAGTTGTATTTGTCTGAATAATGGCACAAGAGCAGAATAGGAATATTTATTCACTACAGTGCTACAAAGAAAGATATAGTCATAGAGCCATTAATTTTCAACCAAGCGTCACATTTTCAAATCATTTTGTTAAAATACTGACCAATGCAAACAGTAGTTTACGTACTTATAAAAACTAGTACTAAACAAAATATAGAAACACTTATGTAATACATGCATCCAATTATGTATACATGTGTACACATTTCTTTGTATTTAAGTAATATCAAAATATATATATACATCGTTAATTCTACATGTTACTGCAAAATTTATTTCGAACTTTTTTTCAAGGTATGAAAATACCAAAACTACTATAATTAAATACATAAACCTTTTAGAAAACAAGTTCAAAATACATCTTAAAAAATATTAACTTTTTATGTTTAAGGTACATACGTATCAATTATACATTTTTGCATAAGCTTAATACGAAGCTAATTTATGAATCAATTCACGATATATAGAACGTGATATTAAATAACAAATATCACTTTACATTTTAACTAAATAATAAAGATTTCTCTATTTAAACTTAACTGTTTCCTTTCTTAAAGAAAGAAAAATATTTATTGGATTTTTCATACCAACAGCAAAACCTTTAAAGATTTCTCCTCTTGAAAAGCAACAGTTTATTATTTTAGTATCTACAGTCGATAGAGAACAATAATTAGAAAAAAACTCTATTCCAAATACATTCTACAATTTTGTCTAAATCTTAATTTTTATCATTGAAATTCGATTACTTTGCGTTTAAAGGAAGCACACTGTTGCCTTAAAGGAAAATCTATGAGTGAAAAGTTTAATATCTAGAAAATTTATTGTAATTATCTAGAAATGTTTTTCTTAATTTGAACATATTTTAGCACTTAAAATCTTTTTACATTATACAAAAATGTAACTAAGAAACTGATATTCCACACTGGCAGTTGGATTTTGAAATGGATACTTTACTACCAACCACATATATCATAAAAATGTCCATCAAGTGTTCGATAAAGTGTTCAGTCCAACGAGAAAAGGCGAGAAGAGAAACGGAGGTTGTTTTTATATTTGGATGACCAGAAAAAAACATTACAATTTTCTATCTTTTAGGATTTTATGATAGAGTTACAATTTGGCAACATATGGCTAACAAAATTTGTTTGTTATTTAATAAAGAGAATACTTTTTCCATGAAATAACATCTCAAAAAGTGAATATTGATTCCTTTTTAGGTTATTTTGTCAAAGTTCTTGAAAATGACAGTTCTTTCCATAATATAACCAACGTATACCAATAATAGTGCTTCATTACCAGGTAAAGTTGATTCTTCCCATTGAATGGAGAAATTGGTTGTTTGCAGGTAATTACACAAGATGCTTTCCACATCATCTGCCATTTCATAAATACGTCCTTTGAACTGTGTTGTTCAAAGCATATAATATGCACGCTCGTGTAAAACAGTTTTTAAAACTTCCTAATAGTTGGCAAAATTTGCTGTTCTCGGATAGCCTGCGTCTTTCTTGACTTTGGTATAAATAAAGAAATATTGTATTATACCTAAAAACCGATGTAATCTGTTTTTGATTTTGAAGCGAACCTATTGTCCTCCGTGGGTTTGTTCAGAAGTATTTCTCTTGTTATAAATGTTTCAAATCTTTACATATTTTAAAAGAGTAACACTTTCTCAAATGATCTTCCAGGTTAGATATTTTCGTAGAGTCATTGCTTGAAATTCATTACATAAAAGGAGTCATTTGTCCGACAATGAGAAACGAATCCAAACTTTAAATAACCAACGCTATACCATCCACATTTCCTTTTAGATTTGGCTATGTTTATTAGCAGACAAAAATTACGCGATTTAATTATAAGACATAGAATTGATCCTGGTTTAACACTTTATATTATATTTGAGCTAGGTATACAGGATATTTTTAAAAATGAGGCATTTTTACCAAATTGATATACCCACTAAATAAAATTACTCTGCAAAATTTATCTTACACAGAAATGTTAAAAAACCAAATTAAAAAATTTAATTTGCATCTATCACAAATATCTTAATGCATTAAAAAAAAACTATAACTACTTACTCGATCTGAAATTGAGTTAAACTCGCTATAAATAAAATCCGTTTAATGTAGGTTAAAAAGGCATATTTTTCCACCACAAGACATAAACAATTCTTTCTTTATTATCTTGGAACATAATATAAACGATTCTTTATTTATTAGAATTATCTTTATTTTACAACGTTTTTCTGAATTTCACTTGGTGTGTGTGTGTGTGTGTGTGTCATCAAATTTTCGATCGTTAATTTAACCAACTTCCCATCAAGCTAGAGCTTTGAAATTTCGGGAATCGTTCGTACTCGCCTAACAATGCAATATTTATTCGTTTGCGACAAGTTTTAACTCATATTTCAATAATTTTAATAAGTCAAAATATTCTTTCCTCGAGGCGCTTTTAGGATTCAGGGAAAAATTTCTTTCCCCCTCTGGGAGCACCGGGCACTCCCCACGCAGCATGAGGTTATCGTAAACCTTTTGTACTCACAAAGGGGAGATACTATCTCCCCTTTACAATCTCCGAGATAGTAAGGGTTGCTGACTTTTAGTCAGTAATCATTCGCAAGAAAGAAAGTTTCCAATATTAGGCGCCATGTCTTATCACAATAATTTTTTCTGAATTCTGGTTCCCATTTTTTTTTTTTAATAGAATGACTTACAAACTTTCAAATGCATGTTTTGATTTTATATTATGAATTTTTTAATACGCTCACAAATGTCTCTTTTTAAGTAAATTTTAAAGATAAAATAACTAACAGTATTAACTAATATTTCAATAATTTTCTCTAATAAACTTTGCCACCATATAAAAACGTTGCTTTTAAAAACGTTGGTTTTTATATCGAATTATTTTATTTTAAAATACGTCCGCTTTGAATTTCAAAAATTACTTGGGATTGTAAGCAGTGGGACGTCTCTTCGTAATCGGAGAAACAACAAAATGAAAAATTTTGTAATATTGACAAATTAAATAAGCCCGCCCCCCCAAGTATCAGCGTAATAAGTCTGCGTGTCCTTGCAAAATTCTGATACATGTCTGGACAAGCGTTGTTACTAGTATCAAATGTAAAAGGTCTCACAAGCTGTGACCATAAAACGATTAGGAACTTACACCAGTTTACGAAATATACTTTATTTATATATAAGGAGTTACTAAATATGCCTATTACATAAATATTATGTAAGTACATTAGTAAAATCTGTGTTTTGTTCATTATGGTGTTTATGGAACGTCTACAATTAAGTAATAAAATATGCTTAAATTAAACTCAGTCTCTTGGACCCTTATTTTCATCTCATGCACCCAAATGTTTTTTTCTTTTGTTAACATGAATGCCTTGTAGGTCGGAATTGAATCCTGGAAGCCATAAAACTTACTTCAGGAACCTATGTCTTACAGCATTGAATTAATTGAATTGATAGTCACCAAGTATTTATAAGCCATGGAGACATTTTCGATTATATCGTTTTTTCTATTAAAACACAAATTTCTTTTTTGAATTTTCGCGTTTCGCAGATTGTGCATAATGTGTGCGGGGGAGGGGTTTCAAAAAGAGCTCATGTATAGAATGGGGAATAGAAATGAGGTAAATCACTGTATTATCCATTAATTAGTATATTTTCCTTTCTCAAAGAAGTACATGAGTATGATTCCCTTCGCATCCCAAAAAGTCGTTGCAACAAATTTTCTGGATGTTCAAACTGTCTTTGTCTTTTTTGAGCAGTATTACACACACACACACACACACACACATATATATATATATATATATATATATACCTATATATATATCATGTGTGTGTGTATGTGTCAATAGATCGAAATCATTATTACTGTTAGAAAAATACAAAATGATACGAAATTGCAGATTATAACATCTAAAAAGAAATTCGAAAAATTTATTATCTTTAAAAATCTACAAATACAACAGAATCAATTAAAAAATAAGAAAAGTATCAAAATAACCAAATTAAGTAAATTAAAAATATTATTCTAAATTTTAAATATACAAAACATTATAATAAAAAAATCCGCAAGTTTACTGAAATGCGAATTAATCATAATAATTTTAAATCGAAATAAATCAGAACTATCAATTAAAAATTACAGCCAAGTTAAATAGAAAGCCACCTAGACACATAGCAAATCTCAAAAGAAAAGAAAAAAAAATTATAAAACACAAAAATAAGAGATAATGTATTTTAAATAATGTCCAATACTTGAAATTGAAAAAGCGAGTTTAAGCTAGTTTTGCGGATCCAAACATCGTATTTTAAGCAATTACATTATCATTAATGGTATAAACCAGGAACAATCAAAAGAATCCCTCAGTTCTAATCGTCATCCATAGATTTTCGGTTATAAAAATATGGAAAAAATACACATCTAACTCTTCCCATTTTATCCCAATCGTACAAAATGAAACGAAAATTTAGCGTATATGTTTTAATTTGCTGTCATAAAATTGCTTGTTTTTTTATGCTATGTTTCTTCATATTTCGAAGTATTATTTACTGAAATCATTTCAAAAAGAGGATTGTTATAATGTTATGAAGATAAAAATCTTCGTGAATTTTTCCATCATCTTAAAAATCCACTCAACTGCTCTCGAGAATCTTATACCAGACTTTCAGGTGTTTAAATTTGCAAAGTAATAATTTTAAAAAGCACATTTTAATGATGTTAGCATCAATATACTGAGCTTTATTGACAATAATTTGAAAATATTTTCTTCCATAACGCAAAGCATTTTTTAAAAATCTTTCATTTCACTGTTTTCTCTGATTTACTAGTTTCAGATATCTGGTAATTTATTTAATTATTTCATTATTAACTTTATTATATGATAAAACATATTTGTTTCTTTATGACTAAAATTTCTAAGCTAGCCGAAATAATATGACATGTTATATATAGTTTTAGGCAATGTATATGTTAAGCTAATATTTGTTTGACAACATAGAAAGATATTAGCTGATTATACGCGTATTAATAACAATGAAAACAGTATAATGGTCCTCGGCTCAAGTATTACAGATTTTTGAATAAATCTTAAGATATCAAAACATCTTTTTAAATTATATAATTACATTTTTCTAAATTAACCACAAAAAATATATTTCATATTTCAATTACGTCTAATTCTATATAATACCGCATGATTTGCTTCGTAATAGAAGAAATTTAATCATAGGTAATCTTTAAGAAGTCTTTAAATTTTAGTGTGTAAATATTAAAATATTATTTATAGCGTCTAGACTTATGTAACAAAAATTTAATGGAACAAATTTAATGAATGCGAAATACAACAAATTTAATCACAAGCAATTCTTAAGAAGTCTTTGAATTTTAGTTTAATTATTGAAATATTATTTATAATGTCTAGACTTATGAACCTATGACAAATGCAAAAATGATTTAAAACTGTTTCGAATGGGTCGTGTTTTCATAAAGGTATTTAAATATTTGGAATATTAAAAAAAGAATCACGTGAATATATTGAACTTTAATATAACTAAAAACAGTTCTAAGAATTATATAAAACAACTGATTTGTAAAGGTTAATTAATAATTAAAATAATTTTAAATTATTTGTGTTACACAACTAATCGAATATGCAGTAACGTTTGGGGAAAAATTGTTACGTTTATTACTTTCAGTGCATTCAAAGTAACTAAAAAATAACAATAAAAATTGGAGGGTTTTATGAATCATAATTTATTTTGTTTTAAAGTGAATGAAAATTCATTAAAGTTAAATTTATCCTGAATGTGGCATAAATTTTAAGGGAATTGTTATTATCATTTAGCAAGTCATTTTAAAAGCAAAGACAGACTAATCTGTCTTTATTCTGTTTAAGATAACTGAAAATTTAAATATTTATGAGGAATAAAATTACAGTTTGACAGGTTATGACAGGTTGAAGAATAAAAGTTCATATCAAACCTCTATACTTCCATTCTTATGGTAAAAGAAATTATTTAGCCTTTAAACATATTGTCATATAAAAAGCAGTAAGTAATTAGGATTTTTTTTTCTGGTAGATAGGATTCATAACATTTTCCTCCATTTTAACATATAAATTTGTAACACGAAAATTACGTTTCACATCAAAAGTATTTTTTTAAAGTTACGCATCAATTTAAAAAAAAATATCTGACACAACTGAATATAATATTGTTCACAGTAAACACACAGTTTCCCTTTCCCAAAATATACTTTGTCTAATTTTTCATACAAAAAAATTACATCCATGAGCATTATAAGGTTTGGAATATGCAAATTTAGAACGTTGCCGAACAACACGTGTAATATGTTTGTTAAATGTCTGAAGATTTTAGTTTCATATAATAAAAGTTTATTTAATTTAATGTCACTATTTTGTCATGACTAAATCGAGAGATTATAATTTCGAATTAATAAAAACTATTACAATTAGAAAACTTTATATATAATTGGTTGAATGGGCTTCATTGTCAATTCATAAGAAAATTCCAATAAATTCTTATGTGATATTTGTATTCTTGCCATTTGCATACAATTTCTTTATTTATCTCTGCAAAACACAACAGAAACGAAAATCTAAGGTACAAATTAAAAAATATATATGAAATCAAAATGGTAATTAACTAAAATAGCATATTCTTTAATATTCATTCCGAAAGCAAAACTTTTTCATAAACATTATCCCAAATAAGTATGCCATTATTTGATTGAGGTGCTTAAAGCGAAAACAACAGCAAAAAATAATCATTGAATCCAACGTCAATGCAACATCGTTTTCAAAAAAAAAAAAAAAAATTCAAAACTTTTAAGATTCATCTCAGTCATATTTTATTTCAATCAAATACAGACATTCTCTTTTATAACGAGTCATTCTAAAAATGAAAACTGTCGATCTATTTAAAGCGCCACACTCCTGAACTCCGCCAAATGCAACTTACGCAATGAAATTTCCTTTCAACTTCTTGGAGAAAGTTTACCTTTCCATCAAAGTAAGACGAAATGAACTTCCCTCTGCCTCATTAATTACACGCTAATGACAGAGAAATAGAGCCAATATCTTATGGACTAAGAACAAATAAATGTCGCGAGGAACACCGAGAAATTTCTGACAGATCAGATTGCCACACTGGATGAGGCTAAATTATCTGCCTGCTGGAAATAGGGTGGGTATATTGCACACATGCTAGTCTGATGTGTGATTGACTTTTCGGGAAGTGTCACTGATTGAAATTGTTTGCCGACGTTCAAGTACTGGCTGTGGTCTGGGGGTGATTAAACAGAAGCTGAGAGTGGTGTTTGCTTCTGCCAAGCTTTATTGAACGAGTGATTTGTCTAGCGAAAACCTTTGAAAGAGTTAGGAGAGGAATTATAAAAGAATTAATATTTAGTTTTGAATTTTCTTTTAGTGTGTGATAATATTTGTTGCATTTATTTATATTCGCTAATTATAGAATGCGTCAGTTATGAATGAGAATAGATCAACAGCTATTACTTGACTATGTATTTGAAAATTCACTTATTATTATAGAAATAAAATTTTTGAAAAATGACTCCGTCTATGAAAAGAACACATGATAATGATTCTTATAAATTAAATGCTTCGCTGTTTTTCATATGAGGTCTTGTTGGTTGGAGTTTTTTAAATTTTTTTTTAGTTCCTCAAATTTCATTGAAAATTTCGTCATTTTTGGAAAGATTATATTAGTTGAAGTTTGCATCAAACATAAAGGCAAATGTTCATAATTTTGTAAGATATATTTTAATGAAAGTAAATTAATTTAAATTGAACACCAATTTTGAATTCATGGAATTTTAATTATTACAGCGATTGAAAAATTTTATTTCATTGAATTAAGCTTGTTCTCTTTAGATTATTAGAATTTTTAACTGTAAAACTTGGTAGGAATTATTCTTCAAATGATTGGAAAGTAATCCTTATTTCTAATTTTAAAAATAAAATAGATATTATATTAGAAAAAATATTAATATTATTATTTTCTTATGTCAAGTAAAAATTATTCGAATAATGTTTGTAAAACCCAAAATACTATAAACAAGGCATTTCTTTCTTACTTTTTTTAAAAATTAATTATATTGCATTTAGCAATCATTTATTAAATGTTATGAATGCAATTATGAATCTTTTCCAGAGGATTCAGTTGAGGCTTTAATTTTTCAATCGAAAGATAATATTGATTTGAAAAATTCTGATTCAGCAAAACATGCCATTAAATAAATCAAATTAATGTGGGAATACTTAAATAAAAATAGTAAAATTAACAATTTTTTTTAAAAAATTATTAATTTCAGTTTGTATATTTCTGTTTTCAAAGGTGTTAGTTATTTTTTCTGCGTTTTCTTTAGTATGCATATTGCCTATCGAAATAATTTAAGCATACAAAATGTCAAGGAATAATATTTTTTCACTAAGAAAAGTGAATAACATAATTGTTATTTACAAAAAATTTAGATTTATTAATCGAACATAAAAAATATAAATAATATAATTTTACTTTCTAATTATTATTACTATTATTTAAATTTAAAGCCTTACAATTTCATAAGAGCTTTTCAAATCACAATATTTAATCCGTAAATTTCTGGTAGACATCTCTAATAGAATTAAAATACTTTGCTCTTAATTGTCTGTAGCAGTTCGTGTCGTTTTTTTCATTGAAACATTTATCGTGAAACATTTTGAGATGAGTGAATTTAAACTGAGCAAACTTTGCCTCTCCACCATTCAAATGTGTTTTAAACGCAGGTACTAATGTTTTTTTTTATTGAGTAATTTTGAAACAAATTGCAGAATTCCTTTAAATTTGTGCAAAACTAGTTCAAGAATTAATTAATTAGTTTAAACATGAATATAGGTTATGCTTCCCTGAAAGATGTATTACAATAATTTAAAAAGTATTAAATATTTTCAAGTAAGGTGAAAATTAAAGACTTGAAATTATTTTTGGTCTTCATGAAATCTAAGTTGTCCTACTTTTAAATAAGAGAAATCCAACGTGAATAAAGAATAATTCATATAAACTTTAATACATTAATTATTATTCTTATTAAAAACGTGATTTGTTTTACATAGTACATATCTGTCAAATACGTTTCTGTCACATGTCACAGGAATAAAGGCTATATGTAAGATTCATCCAATTTTATCAAAATTTTTAAAGGAAAAAATGTTCGGTAAGTTCCGAAAAATATTTCGGTTTCTCCTCCAGTTAGATGTAAACTTGATTAAATGAAATCATTATTCTTTTAATTTTATGATATAATTTTTTAAAAGATTATGATACAACTATTTTTTATTCACTTATAATATTTTCAATACAATGTATGTTATTCTTCTTTTATAATGACACACACTCATTTATACCATCTTGTTTCAATTAATGTAAAGTGTAGCTTTATGATTGCATGATGTATTTATTAAACTTAATTTGTAACAATGCGTAACTAAGAAATTTTTTATCTTTATTTGTGATGCATTTTTCTTAATAATATGACATTAAAAACTTTACACCAAAGCTATAAATGTGGTAAAAGGTTTTTTCTAAGTCCAATTATTCAAAGAGAATCATAATACACAAAAAAAGGAATATTCGTCCAGTAAATCTACTTTCACATTTTAAATCAAATGCTTACAAGACGGACAGTACAATTTTTTTATATAGTGTGGCTTCCATTTTTGGGTTTTAATATTATTGGGTGTGTAATTTATAATAGAATATATATATATATATATATATTTATTATTATACATAGCATTGTAGTGAACACAATAAATGGCAGGATATTTCGTCTGAGACTAAATATAATAAAATCACTGTCTGAGCCTCGAATTGAGAGAAAAGCTGCGAACTAGGCTATAAGATGAAATAATAGAGTTGCGTGAACAATTGTAGAATCGAGTGATGAAATAAAATTGAAGATGTAATATCGTTAGCGGACAGTTTCGTTTCCCTGTGTGTTTCAGAATCTTTGAAAATTTCTTAATAAAGCATTTTTCATACCTAATTATTCCCAAGCTCTTGTAACCATTTTACTAGTTTTGTGCATTATAAATCGAATTAAAGAAAGTAAGAAAAGTTAAAAGACTTCTTATAAAACTTTATTGTGTTTTGTACGTCGACGTCCATACATACTACTTATGACAATTTAAGTAATGATACGAACATTCAATACCTTGTAACATGGAAGAAAGTCTTAAATTAAATGTAATGCATATAAAAATATTTAACATAAAAAAAAAAATTAAAATAAATACATAAATCAATTACAGTTTCTTAAATATAATTTTTATTCATTCTTCTCACAAATACATGCATGTATAACAATCATTATATATATATATATATATTGGGACCAATATTAGGACTTGTTATACATTAAAATATTTAAAAACAATGATTTCGTGAACTTTAACATGATTAAGATTAGTTGATTGAAGAAAACCACATTTTTATTCCATATAAAATTTTCGAAAAAGAAATATGAATTAGTTTTCCTTTGAAAAATTTTGGAACAGAGTAATTGTGTTATA
>BMAW01077791.1:0-39899 GCA_019974015.1 Nephila pilipes | reverse complement strand
TAGATTGTGAGGTATTTAATAACTGTATTAGATTGAGGTATTTAATAACTGTATTAGATTGAGGTACTTAATAACTGTATTAGATTGAGGTACTTAATAACTGTATTAGATTGTGTGTGAGATATGTATAGTATCAAGTACTGGCTAATGAAGAGCAGACGTCGTAACGTGAGAAAACGAGTTCTTGTGCTCCCTGAACTAATTCAAATAATTTGTGATCCCTGGGTCGTGGTACAGTTGTCCTAAAATGCGCTAGTTCCATAGGGGAAGAAAACTTCTCTTGAAAGGAAGTAATCCATCACTTCACTTTATTGTCACATAATGTTGCTAATCGCAGAACACACTAATTGAAGCACAAACCAATCACACAACTGCCTCTATTTGCCAGCACCATGGGCACTATACATGAAGATAACATCACTTTGCTAGGTTCTGTGTTGGCTATAAAAGGCCCATTGCTGAAGAAAGGTGGAACTCTACTCATCAGCCCCCATGACTTTTCCTCGCTAACGCTTTTCAGAAAATTTGATCCTTTTTATTGATTAATCACTTTTTCTGTCGCTCTATAATTGCAAAGTTATATTTTTTAAGTTCATGCCACATTGAAGCTCTCATATGCTCATTGTTAAACATTACTGTTAGTTCCCCAATTAAAATTTCCGATTTTTATTCACCAATTGCTTAAGAGAACGAGATCTTCAGTTTCGATGACATAAAAGTCTCTTCCAACACATTTATTTCTGGATATTAACTATTCATCTCTATATTTCTAGATTTTATTAATACGCTGAATACTTCACAACCAAATTCTGGTAGTTTCAGCAGTCTCTTTTATCGATTTCTTTAATCCATGCAGGGCAATAATTTGACACTTCTTAAATGCAGGAACTTCTATTCCGCGACAGCGCAAAGCGAATTCACACATACCTGCTAGAAAATTGATCATTTTTACAGTTCTTTAAGTACTATTTACATTAGCTAGGACAACATGTAAATGTTAATCATTACCCTATTAAGTCAATTATGGGATTTTGTGTTCTTGCTTATTTATTTTAGAAAAGCGAATTTTCCGGCCCAGGTTATATATATATATATATATATATAACACATCAATCAATAACTCCCGAGACTAACCCAGAGATGGCGCTCGTAGTAAACCAGTAACCAGGTCTTTCTAGAGTACTAACCTTTGCTTGAAACGTGTCAAAATTTTAAGTCGATCAGACCAGAAACAGCTGAGTTATCGAGGTTGGAGTAAAGAATCGTTTGTAGTTTGTTTAAAAAATGGAAAAACCGAGTTTTCGTGTTCTGATAAAACATTGTTTTTTAATGGGTAAAAACACCATGCAAAACGGAAACAATGGATTGAAAAAATGTTACTTGGACTCTTGTCCATCAAAAGCAACGGTTGTCGGTGGTTTGCCGAGTTCGCAATGGTCGTACCGACACAAATGACGCGGAACGCTCAGGTAGACCTATGTGGAAGCCGTTACACCGGAAAATGAGTGAAGTGAAAATTATAATGAAGATCGTAAAGTGAAGCTCCATTGAAGTTGCTGAGATGACACAGATATATCCTATGATGTAATTTACTGAAAAGGTTTTGAAATTAAAGTGAAAAGTTTTCAAGTGGGTGCCGCGATTGCTTTCGATCGACAAAAGCAGCAACGAGTCGATGATTCAAGAAGCTGTTTATCTCTATTTACTCGCAACAAAAGATTTCTTGCGAAAAAAAAAAAAAAGATTTGGAAAAGCGTTGGAACGATTGTATCACCTAAAGGTGATTAACAAAGTGTTATGTTAATAAAAAAGAAAATTTTACTTAAAAAAATGTTGTTTTTTTTTCAACCAGACTCAGGGTTATTGATCGATGTATATATATATATATATATATATATATATATATATATATATATATATATATATATATATATATATATATATATATAAGGATGTGTTCAAAAGTAAAAATCTTAAAATAATAAGCAAAAAATATAAATCGAAATATAAATAATTATATTACATAAGTTCATAGGATAATATAAGGTAAAACTTTAATAAAAAGCCTATTTAAAACTAAAGACTTTTGAAAAACTAGAAAATAATTATGAAATGTTAGCAAGAAAAATATATCAGACCTAATAAGAGAGTAAGAATTAAGAGAAAACCCGAAAATCCATTAATTAGAAACTAATAAGAAATAAAGTTATTTCATGCGCCGCTGAATTTGGACAGCGGTACATGGTTTTACAAGTATTAATGACCAAACATTCGCAGAGAGTGATAGCTTTATAATAGAAATGTGTAAACCCAATGTTGAAATGGAAAAGAAAAGAAAACTTTATAAGAGAAAAAAAAAGGCAGAATAAGAAAGGCAAATAGTTTTAAAAAAATACCAGAAGAAAAACAAAATACATGATTATAAACTATCGTAAGACAAAGAGAATAAAAACAATTCGAGATAAAAAAAAAAAAAAACCAACGTTTTTAAATGGTGGCAAAGTTTATTAAAAATAATTCGATATAAAAACCAACGTTTTTAAAAATAACGTTTTTATATGGTAGCAAAGTTTATTAAAGAAAATTATTGAAATATTAGTTAAAACTGTTAGTTATTTTTAACTTTAAAATTTACTTAAAAAGATACATTTGTGAGCATATTAAGAAATTCATAATACTCATAAAATCAAAACATGCATTTGAAAGTTTGTAAGTCATTCTATTAAAAAAAATGGGAACCAGAATTCAGGAAAGGTTTATCCGTGGCGACAAGAATTATTTGGCAGTATTTTGCCAAATGTGGCTACCCTGTTCCGTTTCACGGATTTAACGCTCAGCAGAAAAGAAAAAAAAACAATCGCCAAGTTTGGTGCCAATTTTTGAAATCGCGCCAAGTGTTTGGGCTAAACTGCATTATTAAAGAAAATATTAGTTAAAACTTGTCGCAAATGTCTAAATATTGCATTGTTAGGCGAGTACGAACGATTCCCAAAATTTCAAAGCTCTAGCTTGATGGGAAGTTGGTTAAATTAACGATCGAAAATTTGATGACACACACACACACACACACACACACACCAAGTGAAATTCAGAAAAACGTTTTAAAATAATTGATATATTAGTTAAGACTTTGTAAAAAACCTCTCCTCTCTCCCGTCTTTAAGATCACTCACTCTCTCTGCGTAGTTCAGTATATCTTCCATGAATGGCGCCAGGTTACAACACAAATTATGTTATTAAAAAATATTGAAATAATATTTAAAGCGTGTCGCAAATGTTTAAATATTGCATTGTTAGGCAGTATGAACGATTCCCAAAGTTTCAGAGTACTAGCTTAATGCGAAGTTGGTTAAATTAACGATCGAAAAATTGATGACACACACACACACCAAGTGAAATACAGAAAAACGTTGTAAAAAATAAAATGAAGTGAAAATTTGATAAATAAAATATAACTTATAACAATGAATCTCCATGAGTATCATAGTGTCGACTGCAACACCATATATCTAAAATAATTATACATATATATATATATATATACACACACACACACACACACACACATATATATATATATAAATTTCTTTTCATTACTTACTGATAATTTTGCTCAAGGAACTTATAATAATTCTATACCTCAAATTATTGATAATGATCTTATTTTCCAATACCTTCTATTTTGATTTTCGCATTTTTTAGAAAGAGCTCAATCAATTAGTATTTAAGATTTATTCCCTTCACTTAGACAAAGAATTTTCTTTTCCATGGATCAAAATTTTAAAAATATATCTTTAAAGAAATGCATTAAAAAATATTTTTGTCCTCAGAAATATTCTTTATGCTATATTTCCATTAATTACAAATTTATTCACCAGTATACCCTAAAGTAAAGACTTTTTCATGTTGCAATTCTGTTCTTTTTCATGTTGTAATTTTGTTCAGGGTACTGAAGACAGCACTAAATGCATTCTTATAATTAATTGTGGCATCCTTCTGATTAATTCCGATTTTCGGCTATCTTATATCCGTTTATGCAACAAATTTGTATGTCATTGAAAATTCGTTTTTAAATTAGTAAAATTATTTGAATGATTATTTATGTAGGATCTTCCAGCTGATGATTAAATAATTAATTTTATTTTCCAATGTACTTTAAAACCAGTTCCTCCGATACTCGATAGATGGCACCATGAATCAGCGTCATGTGATAACTCATGCAGCGCCACCTGTTCCAGAACAAAACTGAGTGACACTTCGTTCTCGTTCTCTCTCTTTCCCCATATTCCACTTCTCTTCTCCCTCACAATACCTGCGTCGGAAGTAAACTCCGAATGCCAGAGCGCGTTCCAGCACCCTTGCCGGTAAGGGTTAAATGAGGCAGCCACCTATTTTGCTCCGATGAACTGCTCAATTCGTCCTCATAGTGTAAATACTTTTCACTATTCAACATATCTCCTAATAAACAAATAAAGCAACTGCGAGCCTCATTATTGAATTTCTACAAAAACAACACATGTAATCTGGTAACTGAATTACCCCCTAGACAGCCCTTTGCATAAGAGCCAACCATCGTAGATTCGGGATGTACAATATCATCACCCCACAGTCTACATTTATATATTGAAATTTGTGGGGTAATGAAAACCCAGCAGGTGAGAAAACCAGGCTTTGCTTATATCTTCGTTTTTATCTGTAAGATATCTAAATAAAATGCCATGTGAAACAGAACAACATTTATAAATTTATAATGCACTTAAAACATTTTCAAGTGTTTGTAATGTTTAGCGTTTTGTCTCTAATAAAAAGAAACGAGACTTATCATATATGAAAGTAAGCCGTCCTTTCTTTTTTTTATTGTTACTTTCTTATCACAGCTAATGTCCAAATACTTATTAAGACAAACAGAAAAGTTTTCACGAAGCTTTTATCTCTTGTCTTGACAGCATTCTCTTTCTATTACAAAAAACAAACTCAGACTAAGGAATGGAAATACCGACAGCTGAAAAAAGAAAAAGAACAGATGTCAAGTAACAAAAACTGTTTTAGGCAATAGTGCGTTCTGAGGAAACTTTTTATTTACTTTATAGCTATCATCCAGGTAAGATGAAAAAATATTTATTTGATACTATACCGAAAAGTGTTACCAACGTCACAATGGTCTGTAGAAAAAGACAAGAATGCAATCCACACTTCAATAAATAGCTTATATAATCTAAGAAGATTTCATTTTTTTTTTTTACAAAATTTATCTTATGGTATCAAGAAATATATCATAACATATATATAAAAGCATGTCCTATTAAACGGAATAAGCTATTGAACAAACATCTCTATGGAAACAGTTTTAAGGTACAAAGACATCGTATCTTTTGTAATCTCTAGTTTTGTTCGTGCATTTATTTACTCCGATAAATATTAAATATTTATGCGATTTTAATCATAACTAAGCAATATTACATAACAGTTGAGACTAAGGTACCACACAACATAATCACTACATGATGAAACTTTTAAATTCAGAAATTCATGAATATAAGGAATTTAAACTCCTCCCCACTACAGCGGATTTCTTCAGAACAACGTCAGAAGTTTAAACGCCTAAATAACTAGCCCAAGAGTCGTTCAGCTAGTGTTCCTAGTGTCATTCAGTCTATCTGATGAAAGAGCAACAAAAATGACCCATCAGCCTTTCTTTGGACAAAGTGCACCAGGTTTTGAAACCCATCTGGCACTAGGATCAACTCTCTCCCACTCCACCAGCAAAATTTGCAGCAACATCAGCAAAAGATGAACCAGGGCTTGAACATTAGATGGCAGCAAAATCTGGCCTAGTGATATTCCGGTTACAGAGCACGTGTCGACGAGACTCCTCACTCAACTAGAGACAATAGATGAAGTCGAATGTAAACGGCTCCAAGTAAAGCTCAATTCAATAGGAAGGATATATGAAACCTCTGACAGTAAAGTTCAGTGAATGGGGGAACGGCCGATCTAGCAACACTGGCGAGATCTTATAAAACATGAACCTAGGTAGAGACAGGTAATGACCATCACCACCCCACAATTGTTCAGTTGAGCATACGTTTGTGTTCCGTGTAAGACTTGTTTTACTAAGTGCTTGTTAGTGCGTTGGTTCTTAACTGAGAACAAGAAAATCATGAACAAAGATCAATTTAAAGTTTAAACGATAAGGCATCAGAAACTCAGTTATAAAGTTCAAGCATATCCTTGAAGTGTGTGTAGAGCAGTTTGCCGTTTCAGAAGGCAGAGGCCTGACAACCTCCGTAACGGAAGATCGGTGACCTCCGTCAGTGACGAAAACATTGAAAGTGGAGAAATTACTCACGAAGATCGCCGATTAACTGTATGATAGCCGATAGACTGCAGATTAACTAATGAATCCGTGCGACAAATCGTTAGCCCAAATTTAGGGATAAGAAAGGGCCACATCATGACTGAAGAGATCAGGCACGTTTAGAGGCTTCTGGGGATTTTGTCAGAGCGGTGGATGCGACATCAAATTTCTTGAACTGTGTTGTCTGAGGATGGAGTCCTTTTGTCTCAGGTACGACCACAAATGAAACAGCAAAGCTTGGAATGGTGTTCTCCTGCATCATCTCGTGGAAAAGGTGAGCAGAAAATCATGAGCAAGCTTTAACGACGCTCGTCAAGGCAGCGTGATGCAGAAACGTGGCAGGGCTTTTGGGCTCCATCGCAAAGACTCCTTTGAAGTTTCCAGCACATGTGAATCTCAGCGGTGCATTGTCATGGGAGATGACTATTTTGAAGGACAGTGAGTAGCTTTCCTGGCTGTATTTTTCTATAGGACTATTCACCCAGACTGTGTCAGAGGTTGTACATCAATTGCAGTCATGCCTGGAAGAGACTCTTAAATATCTGTCAGAATCTTTCTCTTCATATCATCACGATGATAGTGGAAACAAATATGAAACAACGCCAGAAGTTAAAATGCCTTAATAACTAGTCTAAGGGATAAATCCTTTTGGCCAGTTGGAAAGAGCGCAGGAAAAGTAGCAACTATGGACCCCTATGTACCAAGGTTATAACGCCGCTGTGAATAAAGTCAACTGGCTCCAGGTTGTAATAGTTGAACACCAAGAAACATTTAATTTTTCTGAAAATGTATTCTCCTGTTAACTTTAATTTCAGAACTGTATTTCTTATTTTTCAAATTGTGCTACATATCCTTTGCACAATAATACAACTCAATTATATTCTATGTACAATACTGTAAAATGCGAAAACCAAGTAGGCATTCTTTAATAATAAAATAAATAAATGCATAATAAGCTAATAAAACTAAAATAATCAACTTATCACTGGAGTAATAGGGCACAACTTGTTTCAATAATCCTGCAATGTATAACTTTTCTTTTGTTCTGTGTTTGTAGCAATATTCGAGATTATAATTAATTTCCATGGTTATAGAAGTCAAGAAGTAATTTATATTTGTGTCATCTGTACGGATTTGAAATGCATATAAACAAATTAAAATATATTTAATCGTTTAAAATTTCACTTAAGTTTATCTGTGGTATCTGTTTCGTTTTATTGGAGTTCATTAAGGCTCCCATCCATCCGTCACTTCATTTTGTGAACGTATTTTACTATACGAATTCTACCAACCATTCTCAACTCTATTATTATATCTATTTACGTGAAAACGTTTATTAGGAAAATTAAAAGTAATGAAAGTTCTGCGAAATAACATGCCCCTCTGCTGTTTAAGAAAGTTTAGCATTCACAATAATTCGTAAGAAAGCAGTTTTCAGGTTTTAAGAAATATTTTTATATATTTTTCAATTCAGTTCGATCCGTAAATGGTACTCAAATAATGTTAAATTATAAGCATAAATTGTTTATTAATTGTTTCAAATTAATTATAAATTTGCGGAGCGTTCAATAAGTGCTTAGAAGGTCGAAGGCTCTCGTAGCATTGAAAATGGTGTATTTAGTAATTATTGTGACTCATTGCATAAATTTCCCAGTTACTCTGTTTATGATCATGATATCTTTCTCACCCTCAAAATTCTTTGTTTATGACTTTTCTATCTCTTTCTTCTTTGGACAGATAACGGAAGCATAGCCGTATTTCAGTTAGACCATATCTTCTGGTATATAACGAAGAATCCTTTATCATCGATAGTGACAAATCAAGCCAACGTCAACTAATCACATTTGATTGGGCAGCTTAGATAGCTACCAAATCAAAACTAACTTATGAATCAATGTCAAATCAGTTTGGCTTTTATAATAGATGGCAGCACAATGTCAATAACAATTTTCCTCAATGATGCCGTCTGTCTTCAAATACAAAGTAATACACAACCACCCTCTTCAATATTAAATATGATATTTAATTACGATCGAAAACGAAAACATCTGAAGAAAATAAAATTAGATTTATATTTCATTTTGCAAAGTAACCAGAAATTACAAAAATAATCTTGATTAAGAGCCCCACCTCGATTACTTCGAATACTTGTTTACAAATTCTACTTTCCAGAAAGAAATATTTAAGTATACTCAGGATTTGTCGGAATCATCTTTTTCCTTCCTAAATCTCCCATTTCAATAGACAAATAATGTAGAAACAGATTTTAAAATTATTTATAGCTATAGTAAAGGTTTTGAATCTATTATAAATTTCTTTTAGAAATACATTGCTGTTTGCAGACATTAGATCGAAGCCAGTATGGAAATTGACTCGAATAAACAACACTTCCGTTTTCGTTATTGGTTTTGAAGGATTGCCTAAGTTAAAATCTTTAGAAACCATAGGGTGAATTAGAATAAAATTTGATATATTAGATTAAATGTTGCACCGAAGGTGAACTCTTCCCATCAGCACGAATGTATGGATTGTAAATTTATCGCAACAAAATTGCTGAACCTTTTATCCATCGTGATATATAAATTTAGTCAAAATTAAAGTTTTTCCTCTGTTTTCGTGTCTGAATAATAAAGTTTGAAAGGAATATTTAAACGAAAATGAAAAAAAAATATTTTTAATAAGCTGAAAATAAAATGAAAGTAATAAAATTATGTTTTTTCCCATTCTTTTTATTAATAGTCCATAACAGAAATTGCGAGTAACAAGAAACCGGGTATGTCTTATACGATACCTGGCTTACCGGTTTCATTCATATCATGTATTACAAAGCATACCGATATTTGCATGTATTCTATTTAGTATTTGTTATAGTATTTGTGTATCCAAAATATTAATAACTTATAAGGTGCGAGTTTGAGATGTTTCAAAGTATTCATGATTTCAATTAGTAATTAGTTGCTGAATTTAGTAAAAATCTATTTAAGCATTCTTCAAAACAGCCCAAACAGTGCATCTTTCAAATACGATTAAATACATTAATAATTCGAGATAAAAACCAACGTTTTTAAAAACAACGTTTTTATATGGTGGTAAAGTTTATTAAAGAAAATTATTGAAATATTAGTTAAAATTGGTCGCAAATATCTAACTTTGGTCAGTGACAAACTGGTGCACACAGACGGACACATTAAGTGAAATACATAAAACGTCGAACTATCTAAAATAATTAATTCATCCAGTAAATTAAATGATTAGTGCAGACTGCTTAACCACCTTAGCATAAGAATTATTTGTATTATTTTGCCAAATATGGCTACCAGTCCTTTACGGACTTAACGTTCAATAAAAATCATGATTTGGTGTCAATTTTGAAATCACGCCAAGTGGTTGCAGGGTAAACTGCATTAATAAAGAAAGTATTGGATTGAAACATGTCGCAAATGTCTAATTATTACATTGTTTGGCGAATAAGAACAATTCCCAAGGTTTCAGAGCTCTAGCTTGATGTAAAGCTGGTTAAATTAACGATCGAAAATTTGATGACACACACACACCAAGTGAAATACATAAAAACGTTTTAAAATAGTTGAAGGGTTTGTCATATTACAACTCGTTAAGGAAGTGTATTATAATTTGGCGCAATTTCACGTCTTTATTTCAAATCTTCAAGGGCGTTAATCGTTAATTAAAATAGGACTCGTTCACTAAGCAAATACTTTTTTTTTACTTATTGAAAAATATTTATTGAAATTATTACATCGAACCAAAACGAGGTCATTAGGAATTTTTTGATCATAACATTCATTAAATTCATAATATATGAGCGGTTATGTTGGTTTACGAAAAGAAATATTTCTTCTTATAGAGCTTATTATTGCATCAATACGAATAAATTACATGATTCGATCATTTTATAATAAAATACCATAGGAAGTCTTTTTAAAAAAATTATTTATGAGTTACATAATGTACAGAAAGTATATCTAAATGCAAAGAAGCGCATTCGTTTTGCAAAACATTTACCTTGTATTTTTATCAACATAACTAAACATGACAGTTATTTTCCTTAATTAAGAGCACATTATTATAAGCATACAGGGTATCGATGATGAAAATTCAAATTTATAACACTGGAGGATAGCTGTATAGTTTAACTCATCCGACTTCTCTGATCAACTGGTATTAATTAATTATATGAGAACTAGTTTAAAGTAATGTATAACATAGTGTACGTAGTCCGTCGAATAATTATGTGAACTAATCTAATGTGGTGGCCATACTCTTATGAATTCCTACCTAATGACAGTACATTGACTCTATGAATTAAAATATCTTTCAGTACTCATCAACACATCGATCAACTCGAGACCCAGGATGGCGCTCATGTAAACCAGTAACCAGGTCTTTCTAGGTACTAACCTTTGCTTGAAACGATGTCAAAATTTTAAGTCAGTCGGACCAGAAAGGTTTTGAAGTGAAGTGAAAAGGTTTTCAAGTGGGTACCGCGATTACTTTCGATGGAACAAAAACAGCAACAGCGATGATTCAAGCTGTTTATCGCTATTTACCCGGCAAAAGATTTCTTGCGGGAAAAAGAAAAAGGAAAAATGGAAAAAGATTTGGAAAAGCGTTGGATCGATTGTATCACCCTAAAAGGTGATTAACAAAAGATGTTATGTTGATGAATAAAAAAAATTTTGCAAAAAAAAATGTTGTTTTCAATGTTAGACTCGGGAGTTATTGATCGATGTGTTAACTGTCAAGATTAGAACAATGTAAAAATTCTTGGTTGGTACTATCATTTGTGTATTACCCTTTTTTGGCGTAGAAAGTTGATACAATTACCGAACAAGGACTGAATATCGACCTTAGGTTGAAATTGAGGAAATATGTCAAGCCATTCATGCAAGGCGGCTGCTCAAAACTCTGAAGAAAAAAAACTGTTTTCTAGTGTTGCAGTGAGGTCCGAAAGACTATAATGGTATCCAATTACCCGTCTCGTCTGTCGCCTTAACGCTGAATCACAAGATCTGAAATTCAACTTAAGTTCAAGCACAGTCCAATTAATTAAAACATTCACTTGCGATCAAAATACTTTTATTCACTCATCATATGAGAGAGAATTTTTTCACAATTAAATCTTTCGTAATGAGTACTTACAACTTCTGCAATCTATCTTAGAATACGTTTACCGCGATACGATGCGAGTACCACCAGAAATTACTCCGACAGCGTTGACTCTTAATAACATCAAATCCTCTATACACACCAGAAAATATCCACGCATGCCATATTAACACCGTTCAAAAACCAAATATTTTTTATTATTCTCATTTTCTACCTTTCCGAACTCATTTTTTCTTTTCTCATCTCACTTCAATTTATATATGAAAGCTTTGTATATTTGGAAGCTCATTTCTTTGAATCCAGTAGCAGGGATATGTCCATAAGGACAATTGTGTGTGTATGTTGAAGGAAAGAACTCCTCACAACTCTACAAGATTGCTGAGATGATTCAAAGCTAGTGTGAGATTCAATATTTGTTGTTCAGGAAAACATCAAATCTGTGTGTGCCATTATCCTTGCCAATCACTGAATTGTATTTAGAATGATCTGTGATGTATAGTAAATCTAACTAAACCGTCTGTGCACACAATTTTGCATGGTATTCGAACGCATTTAGAGATTGTGTGTGTCAAGTGTGGCCAAATTTGTGTCACGACGAAGCATGGCTTCTCCATCAAGATAACGTCCCTTCACATTCTGCAGTGATCGATCAAGAGTTTCTTGCCTAAAATTCAAGCACCTAGCAGGATCGTCCTTTCTACTTACCAGATCTAACCACCCTGAATTATTTTTTTTCTATTTTCCTAAATATGTATTGGTCAAGCGATGGTATCATTGATACGAAGTTGAGACAATCAAACGAGAAACGGCGAGACAGCCCTAACTTCTGAGGTCTTACAGATTGTTTTGATAACTGAAAATTGCCATGGGACAAGCTGATTCCATTAAATGGAAAGTAATTTGAAGTGGATAAAACAGCTTTCCTTAAAGTGTGTTTTATAAAATAGTTATTACCACAACTCATGTATTTATAGGACAAACTAAGGAATCACACACACATATATATATATAAACTTTGTTTTATATTTTGAATATACAGTAATTTTCTGAAGACTGGCTGCACCAGCTTTAGAGGTGCACTAAGTTAAACTACGTTTGACATAACTGTGAACGTCAAAGTCGCAAGACCTTGACCTATGTTTCGTCTGCCATCGACTCATGTTCGCAGAATTTCGGTCGGCTTTGAGTCATGGGCTCTGGTACTAATGCACCTAAAGACACGTCGTATTATTTGAGCTGATGTACATTAATTCTATCGTGGCTCAAAGTCCTCTCGTGGTGCGGTGCGGAAGCTTCGAGAGAGAAGAAGCTCAGATGACTTCCTCGTCACTTGACCGAGGTTCGAAATTACTATATCGTTTTCCAATATTTCTCGTACTCTGACTTTAGTCAACAATTACAATCATATTGACTTGTGTTGTGATATATGACATAACAATTTTTAAAAAAATGCATGAATTGAATTCTAAACTCAAAAATACATTAAAAGGTTGAATAGTTTAAAATATACTTACATTCAGACGAATCTACTTATATTTGCACACTAAACGAATCCATATACGCAATACTCATAATATGTTATAAAAAATATTTTAATGCGATATTAAAGTGAATAACAGAAAAAAGTTTTAAATTTTACTTAGCAAACAAAAATAATTGCGATTTTGGTTGATCGTTTACGTCTTTTTTAGAAACTCCACAAGAGCAATTTTCGATGGACCTCGTAAGTTTGAGCTTCGGTCAAGTGACGAGGACGACACCTGAGCTGTCAGCTTCTTCAAACTTCCACACCACGCCATCAGCATGATTTTTAACTAGGCCATATTTAACATGCTTCAACCCTGGCTCTATGGTGGGTCTAGTGGTTTCAAGGATCGAACCCACGATTCGATAAAAACCGCCGGTAGCGTGTCCAAACCAAAACCACTAAACTACAGCGACCACAATTATTCCACAAACTATACGTCACGTGAAGCCACCAAAAACTGATATTTCGCTGTGTGAACGCTCATACGATCGAGGGACAAAAGCAATTGTTCTAAATATCGTTTAGAACGAATAAGGCGCTCAGGGTCGGTCAAGGAAAAGAATATATACATAGTAAAGCTCGTAGAAAGCAACTGGGTGGCATTCCATGTGAGGGCAGCACTAAAGTGATCCAAATTACGAAATTGACATTTTACGAAATATTTTTTTTAAGTAGAAGCAAATGCGATATCGATTGTAAGGGAGCTTCGCTGAAAATTAAATGTTTTAATCCCGGAAACGCAGGAGGGCTTGCTTTGAAAATAACGATAGTTTAATTTTTATATTGTTATTTATATTAAGTTTTATTTTGTTTTAATTGGATTTGAAGATTAGACTCTTTACATGTTTATTATATATAATTATGCATTACTAATTAATATTATACAGCAATTAAAATTACTTTATTTCCTTTTTTTAAATTTTCCGATATGTTTACAGATCAAACTAGTTATTTTTACTTTATTTTCATCCAAGAGATGGCACTAGTAGAATGGGAAAAGATTTGTTTTTCGTAAGCATCATGACCCTCTCTCTAAGTCTCAGTTACGCGTTTCTATGATCATGACGTCTTTTGCACCGTAAAATTGTTGCTTGGTTTACGGTATACAACGAAAATTCCATTTATCATCGACGGTGACAACTCGACGCGGCATCAGTCAAGTTTTGATTTGGATGCAAATAACTGCGTTATCAAAGCTCACTTAAGAATTAATGTCAATTTGTTCGGCTCCGTTTAAAAGATGGCAGGACCCAATGGTAACAAATTACCTTAAAGCTATTTGTCTTCAAATACAAACACTTATTGAAACTCACGCACGCACGCACACAAACACACACACACATATATATATATATATATAAAGAAGTAATTATTTATTTTAACGCTTTAATAAGGCGAAAAATTAGATAATTATTTTCCTCGCATCACTTAAGAAGTTGTCCGCTAATAAATTACGCAGATTGTTTGACAAATGACTTTTATAATTGCATGTAATTATGCATTTATTACGGGACTTTAAAAGCGTTTACTGTTTCACTTGGCATTTTTATTAAGGGCTTAAATTTTGAAGCCACCTCATTAAGATTGAAAAATCAAGCTTTTAAGAGCCGAAACTTACTTTTTTGCTCGCAATGCCAAGTAATTCAGCAACTTTCAAGTTTGAACTCTTAAAAAATTTATAAACACTCAATACTTATTTCAGTGGCTATTAGTTGTTTATAAAAATTTAATGTAGAAAAGTGTTTTCAGAACACGACTTAGCGATTTCGTGTAAATTACTTTTTTGTGTGCTTATTTTGTAAAACCCGTGGGGATATTTATGCATAATGATTTAAAAGAACTATGATTTAAAACAATTTTTTTAAATTTTTTTCGTTTCTTATTTAAATTTTAGGTTATTTTAAGTATAATTTTTCACTGAAAGAAACTAAGAATTAAAAATAAATATTTATATCACAAAGTTTCATAAATAAATATTTGTATAATGAAGTATTATAAGAAACGTTTTGTGTAATATAGTAAGAAACTATTAGAAATCGATAAAATAACTTTACAATTCATTTCATTACAGTAAATAATTTAATAAAAAATATAACGAGCATCAACTGATATTATGTATTCCTGAGTATTAAATCAATTTAAAATATATGTCTGACATAACTCGTTGGCACAAAGTGAATATGTGAATTTTCCGTAACATATTAATTTTCTCAAAAATATAACTATAATTTGAAAGATAAATATTTTAATTTCCTATACAATAAAAATACTTAAATAGACAAAAAGCATTTGTCTTATTCACAAAGTAAAACAAAAGTTATATACAACATAAAGTAAAAAAAAAAATGTTCTATACAAAGTTTTAAAAAGAACAGATTTTGCAAGCAAAGGGTACAGGGTTTTTCAATAATTATTATTCCAATATTCCATATAAATTTTTTTTACAACTGAATATATCCTATTATACATTCCACACAATATAAATTCTATTTTTAGACTTTTTGTCATAAATATAGCGTCAATATATAGCGATATTAAAAAAATATAAATATAGCGAGACATATTAAACTCGATATAACAGCCGTATACAGCTGTGGTTTAAGTTATTGAAACGAGGTTGTTTTTGCGATATTAATCTTCTCACAATAATATAACATTATTAACTGTCGGATCCGAAATTTTATCTTATCTGGCAAAACCATTACCCATAAAATAATTCTAACTCGAATGATAATCTAAAAATTCTAAAATAAAATGACTATTTTAGCTTATGTTACTGTATTCTTTATTCCATAGCTATACTCCTAATACAGTCCAAATACAAAATTTCTACCGAACAAAAACAAAGTCAACTTTTGATAACAAAAAGAATAACTCAAACGATTATGCTATAAAAAATAAATTATTTAATTAAATATTAGATAAAAGCAAACGATAAAATATTGTAGAGGAGATTATTTTATTTTCAGATATTAAAATTAAGACAAACGATAAACTATTAAATTCAATATATTTTAAGCTAAGCGTAATTATTGCGAACACAAAATGAAAATAAAACAAATCTTTACATTTTAATCTCTATTCTTATGATTTATACTTTTATGAGGTGACTGCAATTCAAACTGAAACTATTGTGAATAAGTTGGAAGAAATTAAGTGAAATTAAACAGGCCACGTGCATTTGCCATTTTATTTTTACAAGTGTTCAAGGTCGGCATTTTTTGGGGGGTTGTTGATAAACAAAAGCCATTTTGTGTTGTGGCGTTAGTTATTGACTCTCCAAACACATCGAAAAATTAATAGCAGTTTTAATTTATTCATTGCATTAAATTATTTTTAAACGTGTTTATTTACATACGTCAAACTGATAATTTATATATTGAGGAGCTTTTGGTTATTTCTGAATATACACAAATATTTTACAATGATGCTTTCTTTCATCAATTTCTTTTGATACTAATATTGCTTAAAATTGATTGTAACTCATTATTTCCATATTTTGTATTCCGTAATTAGATACAAAATATTTAGAAATAGAAAATGATTATTTGATATAATTTTTTTCTTATGTGATGTTATTTAAAAGTTATAAAAGAAAATCAAAATACAAAAATAAATGTTTAAAATTATAAACTTTTAAATTATATAATAGTTAATTTTATCTACAATCATGAGTACTCTTAAAGGAGATATATGTAAATAATTCGTGTTTGCAATAGAAAATTAAAGTGAATTACTGAAGAATTATTTTAAAATTCAACATATTTTTGATGATAAAAAAATTCGCTTCAGAATTCATACAAAAAAAAAATCAAAAATACAATTTACACAAGAAGTAAAAATTCGAAACATTTTGAAATATATTTTTCCTCAAAGATTAAAAACTTTTCCTTTTTTATTTTGAAACATTAATAACACCTTCTTAACTTAAATGAAACTAGATACAAATATTTGTACTCTTCATTTTGTTTTCTCCGTTTGGTTTCTTTCTGCATGATCGTAGAATCAAAGTAAAATTATTCAAATTTATTTTCTCGCTTAAATTCAATCTTCTTTATCACATTCTATTTTGTTCATATTATAACAAAAATTTTATAACTATTGAGGAAGGTGGTGAGTAATTTATTCATATTTTTGTACTTCAATATATCAAAGTTAAGTATAGATTCCGAAACCTCTTTCATGAAAAAATAAGGCAATACAATTTATCAAAGCCGGAGAAAATGAATTGTATTTTAACTTAAATGTCTTTGTGATAATATAAAACATTTATTAAAATGCTAAAAGAATGTATATCAAAAATGCAAAATTTATACTTGTTTAGTTCACAATAGATGATTTCATATTTTATTCCTGCAGCATAAAAAGAATATACATCTACATACAAAATAGTTCATTTCCTTCGGATATTGTTATATATATATATAAGATAAAAGATGAATAACTTCTCGTCAACTGTTAACAATAATTGAGATATAAGAAATGCAGATAGAATCTGTAATAAATTAAACAATATAGCAATTCCACTTGAAGAAAAGTTATTAAATTTTTTATTTGAATGGATTTTAAGCTTTAATTACTACATAACTTAACTCAGTTTTAGTATTAAAGGTTTGACGTTGCCGAATAATATTTTAAAAGTTTCATTTTTAATTGTATAATTCATTAAAGCATGGATCTGAAGTAGCATTAAAAACAATTTAAAATCAATGAATTACATTTGTAATTTATTCTAATTTATCATATTTTTGGAAGAAAATTACGCGTATATTTTTGAAGTAAATAATTATAAAAAAAAATTTCATTTATAATTTCAAAATTTCAGAAATAAATTGTGCTTATTAATTTTTATCAATTAGTTTGTTAGGAATAGTTGTTACATTTAGTTTCAGACAATTAGCTTAATAAAAATGGAAAATAATGGTTAAACGTAAGTTACACTATATATATATATATATATATATATATATATATATATATATATATATTACATATATATAGATAGAGAGAGAGAGTGAGAGGAAGTTTAATTTTTAGTAAGATATATAAGACGTGATTTAAAGGTTTGCAAGCATAGTTTGTCCATTATTTCAATAACAATGATAAAACTTAGTAATTACATGAGAAATAAAACAACTATGAACTTTCAATGTGAAAATTTGATTATAATAACATAAAAGATCATTTTTCTTCCGTTTTGATTCATGATATTTTCACAGCAAAATTTTAACGATTAAATTAAAACACTTTGAGCATGCGAAAATAAGAATATAAAAAACACACCTCTAGCATTCTGCGACACCTCTTTCAGCATCTCTTCGTAGTTTATAGTTTTGCTGGTCTCATCAAAATCCTTGTAGAAAGACTTCCTTCCAAGTGCCGTGTAGACAGCCCCGAGCAAGAAATAGCAATCAGAATTCCCGATGGTACGGTCCTCGAAGTTATGGAACAAGAGTGCCACCACCTCCCAGTTAAACTTTTTCAGTACTTGTAAGAATATTAATCCAATCTGAGAATAAGACCCGTTCATCCTAGTCAACAACCTGTAGTGAGGTTCTTTGAAATCAAAATTATCGTTCTGTCCAGCTGCTGTTAAGATTGGTAACTCCCACACTGCCGAGTAACGTGCAACAGGTGCGAGAACATAAGGACATAAAGGACCCAGAAGGACATCGGCCAGTCCCGAATCGTAGAGTTCGAATGCATGTAAGGGACCGTAGGTGGAGGAACATTCTGTGTCTCTATGAAGAACCTCTATGTGGCGACTACCCTGCCTTGCTAGCGTCTGCACAGCGTACATGACAGCTGGTACCACTTTGTGCAAAGCGAATGGTAATGTTTCATCCCCTGGAGCCAAGACAGCTAGTCGGATTGGGATGGTATCTATGTCATGTCCTTTGCTGACACAAGTAGACATCAAGAAAGTGCAACATAAAAAGAATAACATCTTCACGAAGAGAAAAGTCATTCTAAGTTTTAAGATTGAAGTTCCTCTCATTATAAGATTGAGTTGTGTATAGACATTGATATATGATATATATTCAACTAACCCGATGTTGTGAAACGGTAAGGGATAACAGTTAATAATCCAAGCGACAATTATGCGTACTATTTTTGCACTGTCACAAAATTAAGTCTCACTTTTGGTATATATTCCTTTGGGAAGAGTTATTTTAGTATATTGAAAATAGGAATTATACAACGGAAATAAAATGTGTGTGACAAATCACAGAGATTGTATAATATAATAAAAAGGAAATAAGTGGTTCAGTGCAATTCAGCTTATTCCAATTTGTTCAGTATGATTGTTTATAATTGCCCTTTAAATTACTTTTCATCAAAGTTCATCAAGATGGAATCTACTTAAATTTGAAAAGAGTAATTTCATATTCGTCCAAGAAATAACAAACTGATATTTTATTATTTATAATTATTTTATATGGTCAAAACTACCTAATTCACAAGAAATTCAGAAACGCATTCATGCTAATACTGAAAGTTCGATATTCCGACTACTTAAAGTCTAGTACTATTCGACTAGGCATCTGTCAAAAATGAAATTCAGATTTCGATACGTGATTCTTTACGAGTTTAGATTCAGTGAAATGTGATAAAACACAGTCTTAATATTTTACATTCCTGATACGAGAAACAATTTGTAATCATTTAATAAAGTCAATTAAAATCCTTAAATTAACTTCTTTGAAAACGTAAAACCAAAAGGAAAAAAAGGCGCATCCAATTTATCCCAATCCAATCAAATGTCTCTTCTATTTTTTTCTTTAAATAATCTTCAACACGGAAAAAGAAAAGCCATTCATCAAAAGGAATTTAAACCTGAAGTATAAACACAACTCCTCAAACAAGACGCGATCACGAATTTCGCTTGTCGATCCACAACCTGTTGTTTCTGTTTACTCCTAAGCTGTGTGATGAACGGAAGGAATCACGGACATTTCGACTCGGCTGTCAAGCAAGGCTTTCGCACCGAAAAGCGCCATCTGCCGTTGACCGCTTACGATAGTTTTGTTTCTTGATTCGGAAAGTCTGAAAGCTTCTCGGTGAGTTGAAAATTTTTCTTTCAGTTGATTTACTTAAAGGGTAAAACCAATTTTTATTTTAAAGCTATTTATATATTTGGAATGTAAATAAAACAAGGCAAAGAAACTTAATTTTTTTTTCAGTATTTTACTACAACTTTCCTTCTAGTTATTTTTAAAGGGTCATTCACGCAGTCTTTTACTTATTTCCGAAGTGTTGAAAATCACTCTTTTAAAGAACATTTAGGAGAAACTGTCTAGTCGTACAGCGGAAACAATTGTGTGTTTTTAATGCATTGTTATTATTATTTTGATGAGAGATTTTGTTAAAAATGTTATTCACATATTAACGGAATAAAATGTAAACTAAAGATCATCAATTTTGATATGCACACTTGTTCAAAAAGTTCATGTATTCGAAGACAAATGCCATCAATAAGGTAAGTTTTTGTTACCATTGGGTGTTGCCATCTGTTGAAGGAACTGAAACTAATGAAGCTTCGATTCATATTTGTTGTTTTCTGATTGGTATTCATTGGCGGCCAAATCAAAATTTAAGTGATACCTCGTCAAATTGTATCCGTCGATGTGACGTCATTATGCGCCGGAAATTTAGCAAAAATAAACTATGGGATGCTTCGAATGAAAAAAAAAATGATCAAAAAAAAATAAATTATTAGGATGTTCTCATCGACCTAAAAAGTAAAAATTTTTGTGTTGTGAAAGGCACCCTGATCACGAATACGAGTAACTGAGACTTAGACAGCTGTCTAGCGACGATCCAGACTCAAACCAAACTATTTTCCATACGTTGAGTACCAAATCTTATCATTTTTAAGGACCTCTAGAACATCCTTCGTATTACGTGCATGAATTTAAAAAAAAAATACTAATCAAAGATGTAAACAATGCTCTCATTAAAATAATAATAAAAATACTATAAATGGGCACACAAAAATTGATGACAATACGACCAGACAAATTTTTAAAAATGCTCCTTAAACTTGGCCATTTTTAGCGCAATGGCTATAGAGAAAATACTCTCTCTCTCTCTCTCTCTTTCTCTCTCTATCTTAAATGACACTCTTAATAAGGGATATTAAATAATATAAGGAGGAGAAAAAATTATTTTCTTCAACATTTTGTTTTATCAAAACTTTCAACTAACGTGTCGTTTTGAGAAATTGGAAAGAACAAAAATGCGTGGACGCAAAATGATCTTGATAGTAGGTTCAAAATATTCATATTTAAATATATTATGATTATAATAATTGTATTTAATTTATTTGAGATATATTTATTTTAATATTTTATCTTCTGCTTTTATTTTGATATCGAAACAGAATAATATCAACTACTTTAATAATTTATCGTTTGCTCTTATTTTCAATATTTGATTTATATATCGCAAAAATAGTCTGTGATTATTTTTGTTGTTAGCATTAAAAACAGGTTTTATGCTTCAAAAGTTTTAGTCTGTGAAAATAAAAGTGGATTAGAAATTTGAAGAAGGTATTTCCTTTTCTTAGTAATAATTGTTTTTGTTGGATCTGAGTCTAGAAAATACGCTCATTTTACATTAAGGGGACTCGGCACCTTTTGACAATTTTTTTTTATTTAAGTGTTTAAACTTATCTTTTGTGTATATTATTAATAGTTAATATTAAACTAAGTAATTTCACCATGAAAAAAGGGCTTAATTTGATAAAAATATTAAAAATAAAATTTTTTAAACTATTTCAATGATTTTAAAACTGCTTCTTCTTTCACAATTATCATTATTTTGACACCAAAATTCTTTTTCAGGCTCATAAGAATATATGTAACAACTTTAGGGATCGATTTTCCAATAAACAAATTAGTTTTTGAGAAAAAAAAATTAAAAAGCATACATCTATGGAGAATAAGCAAAAAAACATGATTTCTGCTACATTTTCTATTATAATATTTTTTTCTATTAAAAATATTGAAAAATGGATCCCTAATTTTATCAAGCACACTATAACAAATAAACACATCAAAATTCGAGTTTTTTAACAAATATCTGTAAAAGTAGTTTTAAAGACCATGGTTTCATGAAAAATCCCAAACTGAGAAAACGCTATTTAAAGAATAATAGTCAGTAAAAATATATCAAAACAATGTCTAATTTTTGTAATAATTTATCACTATAATGTATAGATATATACCTTTAAAATAAAGCATAATATAGTTCAATTTGAAAGCATTTAACAAAATATAAGCTTTTATAAAAAGTTTGTCTGAGCCCGAAATTGCGAAAAATTTAAAAATCTTCATCTGAATGCTCTTTGAAAGAAACATATATTAAATATATTTAAAAATAAATGAAATATATAAGATAAATAAAGTAAATATATATGAAATGTACAATGGAAAATTTAAAATTTATTTTCCTACTTAATTTCAATATCTAACATAAAATAAAGTAAAACATGTTTAATCTAAATCGTACTATTTTTTCAATCAGATCGTTTGAAAAATTCGCACTATAACTATACTAGAGGTATCAAGGTACATTTTGAGCTAAAAATTGAAAAATCGATATTTTCATCGATTTTCGGCATTTGAAAGGTGCCAAGTCCGCTTAATTAATATTCATTTTGAATATTTTTTTTTCCTTTTCGAGAACTTCAGAGAGAAAAAATAAAAGTTATCACATGAAAAACGAAATTAACAAAGTTATTTTTAATTTTTATTCCGATTATTTTTAATACAAGATCTTACACAGGATGTTAATTAATACATGGGAGATAAACATAATTTATAAGATTTTATCTCATAAGAAATTTTCTTTACTTATCTTTAATACGGGATACTAAATAACATAAGATAGAAAAACATAATTTCTTTAGCATTTTGTCAAATTAAAACGTCTTTTTTTGATTATTTTAATATAGGATATTATACGAGAGATTAAATAATACAATGGAGATAAGAATAATTTTTCAGCTGCATTTTATCTACCAAAAATATTTAAATTACTCGTATTTTTAAATTAAGAATATTTTCTTATAGAATAAACAGACTCAAAAACTTTTAAGATATGCCTTCTGGGAATATTTTGAAATATTTCAACGAAGGTTTGTAGCACACTGAAAATTAATTACTCTATTTAAACTACAAAGTATATATTTGTAAGAGTTTATTTAGTAATTAAATTATAATTTTACCTAATTAATGTCTAGGTCAGTAATTTGATTTATTTTATCCTTGTAAATAAATTGCAAAAACGGGGGCTCCGTGACAAAATAGAAAAATATGATCTGCTGACTTGTAGAAATAGCTTACAAATTAATACAAGAATATGTATTTAACATATATAAAAAATAATAACATTTTTCCGTTATTCTATCAAACTTTAAAGCATTTTATACGAAAATTTTGATACATATGGGTATTTAAAGAAAATATAATAATTAGTTTTAAAATAATTATTCAGTTTCTATGGAATTTTTTTGAAAAAAAAACGATCCTTGTGTTGCAAGTTTGCATGGCAGTTCCTTCGGGATAAAATACTTATTTTATTTTGAAATACTAGAAATTCTTAAATTTGACACACATATACTTGCTTAAAATTACATCAGACTCATGTTTTAAGGGAAGGAGATGATTTTTTTTTATTTGTTAAATTAATGATCGGGACAGTTTAGGATAGCGAAAGGGAGGGGTGATATGGGGGTTGTAGTCCTCTCCCATGATAAGAATTGCTTTACATTGAAATTTTAAAGCAGATATTTTTATACCTATTTTCTTTTCAGAAAAAAAATACTATTTAAAAATCTGATACCTATATAAACATTCTTTTCAGCTGGAAATTAGAAATTATTTCGGAAACATGTTTTGATGGAAGAAGAATCTCATGCCCCACAAAAAATTCCTCGCTGCACACTTGACATCAATGTTAGAAATATTCTATAAAGCATCAATGTTTTAAGGACTAAACATATATTAATAACATTTAACATGTTACTTAATTTTCATGATTTCGTTTAATTTGTTTTTAAACGGGAAAAAAAATCGGGAGGGGGGGGTATTTATATTGTTTTGGATTATATCATTTATTATTAAATGAGTATCACATTAACGTAGAATTTGCATCTATTCTACATGTGTGTCTCGTCTCTGTAATATCTAAAATTATATCAACTTTAATTAACGAAGCAGAAAATACAGCCAGCATCTTAATTGTTGAAGCATTACCATCAGAAAAGCTGATGAATTTGTGACGACATCCTATTACTCATCTTGTCTGTCATCTTAAATAATATTCTAATTATAAGATCTAATGTTCAACTTGAGTTTAAGATTTTACACAGGAATTAAAAGGGACAATTACATCTGAATTCATTCATACTCTAATGAAGGGAATACTTTGAAATAAATTAATGTTTCTGTCCATCAGTACAAACAACTTCTATAATCTATCAAAGAATACGCTTCCCGGAATGTGAAGCGAGTACCTCTTTCTAATGATCTGACAGCGTTGAATATTAAATTCACCAAATCTAAGCAAGAAGACTTCCACGCAAATCACATTAACATCCTTCTAGTTACCATACACTCTTATTATTATATTCATTTAAATTCTCTGTCTCCTTTGTACCACAAGATTATCTTTATTTACTCCACTTCCTAAGTTTTAGTTCATTCGCATCATCGCGTTTCCTTTGATTAAGAAGAAACTGGGATCTTAAGTATAAAATCAGAAAGAAACCAAAGATTTTACTCAAAAGGAAAAATTCTCGAATAGTCCATGTTACAAATTATCTGTTAGACTATTACATAAATATCTGTTAGACTAATTCTTAATTATATGTTGAGAATTAATGAACTCTAATTCCATTTTTTTCATTTAATAATTTAATGATTTTACACAGTTCTAATTCGCACGATTTTTCAAAGAAACAAAGAGAATGCCTACTAAATATTTCATTAGCCTAGCTACTATAAAATTAAATTCAAGCATAAAAAATTAACTTAATTGAATATTCTTGTATTGATCAGAACACATCACATAAGAAAAACTTAATGCAGTACAAAGATAATTATTAAAAGTTTTTACAAACAAATGTAGTCTGACATGCGTACACTAGCTAGAATTATTAGCCGTTGGTGAAGTCTTATTAGTCTTCCAGAACATTTTTCCGCTCAGGTAATTGTACAAGGTTTGACTATTAAATAACGAGACTGATATAGCTACAGAAGAAGAAGGTATATACCAAATGTCAGCGACCGACAGCTGTTTAGCGGGATGCCTTTTCTTTAGAATGCTATCTCTCGCTTCTGTAAACACACAAATCCATATACACGTCACCTTCATTCGCATTAATTTTTTTGTTTCGACAGAAAAATTATAAGTGACGAAATTTTTAAAAACCTCTACTGAAACTTATAATTTATTGAAATAAATGTATGGCAATGAATGTTTACCGCGTGCACCTGTTTTTGAGTGACTTAATCGTTTTCAAGATAGCCAAGAAGACGTCGAAGTTTATTTTCGCCCAGGTCGTCCTTCCACGTAAAAAGCAGGTGACATCTCGAATTAATTGGTTATCTGAGTTAACCTGACCGTCGGTTAAGTATTCGCGTGGTTTCGGAGACTGTATGAATTGACAAAGAATCATACGGCAACTTTTTTCACGAGACAATGCGCTGGTTCATTCCACGTTGTCTGTCAATAGGTTTCTGGCAAAGTACAGCATCCCAAAAAATATCCGCCTTATTCGCCGGATCTTGAGCTATGCTACGCTTTTTATTTTTTTTTTCCTAAGAAGAAATCTATATTAAAAGGAATAAGATCCGAGTCCGTTGAAGCTGTGAAGGAGAAACAGCCCCGCGTCCTGAAGGAGATGACAGATAACTTCTAGCAAAGTTTCGAACAATGGAAAATTCGTATGGAGCGTTATAGGGATAAAAGAAGGGTGTATATTGAAGGTGATAATAAATAAATATGAATTATATCAAATTAAATATTTTACAGCAACAGTCTTGTTATTTAATATCTATCATCCACATACATACAGTTGTATCTCGATACTATCTATATATTTTAATATAGATTAATTTATAGAACTATTTTAATATAGATTAACTTAAAGAACTATTTTAAAATAGATTAATTTAAAAAATATTGACTTATTAATTTTTATTATGTTTTATTTGAAATAATTATTGATTAATGTTAATAATTATCTTATTTTTTACATAAATAAAGCGCGATAAATAACTCTCTAGTAATAAGAAATACTGTACTGAAATTAAAAGTGACTGTTTCGATAAATACTAAGAGAAAATGCGAGCAGTGCTATGACATGAAACAACCAATCGAAGTATAATGCTAGGAATTAGACTTTCAAGCTTTGTGAAATAATTTTAGTATTAGTAATACTGAAAGTATTACATTCTGAACCTTTATACTCACCAATAATTGAAACCGACGTAAGTTGTTCTTGCATACAAACGTTATTAACTATATTTTATGAATAAGTAAACTATCGCATTTTCATATAAAATGGACAATGGCTGTTCTTCCATCAATCTATTTATTTTTAAATACCACGAATTTAAATTCCCCTGGTCAAGATACAGGGTATGGTTATATATCTATATTTCGGTATGTTCGAATTTTTAGGGCAAAAAAAATGTAATAAGTGAAATAATTTTTAATCAAAACTATGAAAAGAGAATCGCTTTTGAATGATTTGTTGTCTGGTTAAATTTCTAGTTGTTTTCAATGTTGGTCTTGATTCTAAATTATCGTTGGTGAAGTTCCTTCTAAGCTTACTTTTTATTTGAATAACGGAAGTGGGAGTGCTTTTTCGCATGAATATAAGAGCCACAGATTCTGAGGGAAAAAAATGTTACTTTTTTTTTTATCTTGTTTTACGTTTCAGGCGAACTGTTCAATGTATCAAATATTATTTTGTTCAGTTTTTGGTAGTCTTATCAGAGGTGTCCACATTTTCAGAGGTGTTTGTCTTAAGTCTGTGTAATCTTTTTTAATCTGGTTGATTTATTGGTTAGTTGGTTCCTTTTCTATTTCCATTATGCACACATATTGAATATATATTTTTGTCTACATATATTTTTTATTTCGAAATACATATTTTCGAGTGCATACTTTATATAGAATAATTCAAGATAAAAACCAACGTTTTTAAAAACAACGTTTTTATATGGTGGCAAAGTTTATTAAAAAATTGTTTAAATATTAGTTAAAACTTTGTAAAAAGAACCTCATATCTCTCTCGTCTTTAAGACCACTCTCTCTGCGAAATTCAAAGTATCTCCCATAGAGGGCGCCAGGTTGCTACACAAATTACGTTACTAAAAAATTATTGAAATATTAGTTAAAACTTGTCGCAAATGTCTAAATATTGCATTGTTATTCGAGTAAGAACGGTTCCCAAAGTTCCAGAGCTCTAGCTTAATGGGAAGTTGGTTAAATTAACGATCGAAAATTTGATGACACACACACACGCCAAATAAAATTCAGAAAAACGTTTTAAAAAGGTAGCATGGTGTTTCGAAACTCAGATGTAAGAATTTCAGGGTTGATAGAAAACATCTAAACAAGCAGTTTTTAACTTTCAAAGCATAGGTGAAGAGCAAGTCGTGAACAGTTAGAACGGAGCTGTATTAGAAAGAAATAGGCACAAGTTTTCTTATACATCGTCATTTCTACCTTGGATATCAGGAGACATGGCCTTTACTTGATTACTGTACATCACCATGCTGCCTGAAATTCACGGTAGAAATGACGACTCGAAAGAAAACTCTCGCTTTCTACTTTTCCATTACAGCTAACAGGTCAATTGAAAAGTCCCCGGGCTGACACATAGATGGCACTACTAGAATTAAATCCATATGGTTTTTAGTTAGCCCTAACCCTCAAAGGATGCGTGTATAAATTTGACAGCTGTCGGATCATTAGTTTGTGAATTATAGCATTTTGAGTGAAGCAACTTTTGTTATTGTGAAAAAAAATGGATAAAAAGGAATTTCGCGTGTTGATAAAATATTGCTTTTTGAAGGGAAAAAATACAGTTGAAGCAAAAAATTGGCTTGAAGCCGAGTTTCCGGACACTGCCCCAGGAAAATCAACCATCAAGGATTGGTCCAAGACAATGCACAGTGTCACAAGTCAGTGAAAACGATGGCAAAAATCCATGAATTGGGCTTCGCTTCCTCATCCACCGTATTCTCCAGATCTGGCCCAAAGCGACTATTTCCTGTTCTCAAATCTCAAAAGAATGCTTGCTGGGAAGAAATTTTCGTCGAATGAAGAGGTGATCGCCGAAACTGACGCCTATTTTGAAGCAAAGCACAAATCGTACTACAAAAATGGTATCGTAAAGTTGGAGGGTCGCTAAAATCGGTGTATCACCCTTGAAGGGAATTATGTTGAATAAAAAAAACTAATTTTGCCAAAAAAATGTGTTTTACTATGGTAGGCCAGGGACTTTTCAATTGACCTGTTAGGTTTAATATTTGCTCTCTGTCTATGCGCTGTAGGTTGAAAAATTGCTGCGTTAGATCTTTTCTATCAGCCCTTAAACTTTTGCCAATGAGTTTCGAAACATCCTATATTATTACGATACTTGTGAATAATTAAATACATTTATGAAACAATAACACCGGTAAAAAAAAACGAGTTTTTTTGAAAATGGTTTTTTTTACAAACTTCTCATTTTTCCTAACATAATTTTTATAACTTAAATTTTAAAGCGAAAGGGAATGTTTAGTCGAATTCAATTTATTCAATAATTAGTTTTAATAATTTATTTTATTGTTTGGCTTTTATTGAATGTATCATGTAATTTTAATCCTTCTAAATTATTTACCTCAGTTAAGCATTGTTAATCTATTAAGCTACATATAATTAAAATTAAAGCAAACGATAAATTATTGAACGGCGGGTTTGGGTACCATTTAGTGATTTGGCGAAAAGCTTGGCGTTAAATTTAATTCAATAAGTAATACGTTTCAAACAATTATTTTTTTATTAATTATAATTAAATTATCGTATTGTCATCCAAAACAATCGTGTATAGAAAATTTCAGTTCATTTGAGTGCTTAAAAATGTGAGAAAAAAGCTTTTAAAGTTTTGAACTAATCAAAGGTACAATGTGCGTTAAAGAAAACCTATTAAAAATGTTAATTGCAACATACCAATTTTTGAAACGCATTTGGAATCCATTCATAAGAAATGATTAAATCCGAAATTACACACACTTCCCATTAATAGTTCAGAGGTATTCTATTTTCGGTGTACGTTCGAATATTGAGAGAAATCAGGAAGCTGCGTGCTTGGTTATCAATCTTAATTATCTTTTCAACCATGAATGGAAAATGGTTAAAAACGTATGAATCGCTTTAATGGAAGAACCCTTAATATATATCTGGAATATCTCTGAAACTAAAGTTAGGATTCGAAAGCAATTTGAACATATAGTTTCCAACATATATTACAAAGCATCGGCACTATTCTCAACTTAATTCATGTTCCAAAACCTCAAGTTCCATAATGGCTTTTCCGGATGACTTTTTAATGTAATTTTAACCCCTAATTTCTTCTCTATTTTAGGTTAAACCATCTGCTGTCTATTTTACACCAGGAGTTCCTACTTTTCCTTAAGACAGTCTGCATTGAGAATTGCGAAAACAGGCTTTGTGTGGTTTGTGTCAAATAATTATTGAATATTAAGAGAAAACTACAAAATTTATAATTTCTACCTAACAGTAATAAAAATGAGTATAGCTCCACTTCTAAGTTACTTACAGAAAGTTAGTAAGTAAAAAAAAATAAATAGAAGACAAGAAATATATATATAATTATTTACAATGAAAATAATTATAAAAGTCAATCGACACAAAATAATTATAAATTGAATTCTATGCAAAGTTTTGCAAAAACAGATTTAGCCACCCAAGCTGCGCTTTTCTTATAATTATTATTAAATTACTCAATTAAATATAAGAATTAAAATAAACGATGAAGTATCGAGACATGGATAGTAGTCAGCTTTTCCGATATTAAAATTAAAGGAAACGATAAATTATTAAATTGAATATTATATCAGCTACATGTCATTATAATTAAAGCAAACGATAAAAAAAATTGAAAAGTGATCTGGTACAAAAAAAAAATTGATCCAACTAAAACAATAGTCCCTTGCGTCGCTAAGAAAATTAAAATTGGCTTTGATAATTTCATTTTAATATGAGCTAATAAGTAAAATACCATCTTTAAATATCTAATAATCTATTTTATTTTCACAAACACAATTATCTAAAGAACAATGCCAATGTGAACAACAAAAATGCGATTAACACAAATAGAAGATTCTGCCATATAAATCAATTTCTATATTAAGTTTTAAAACAAGAGCAAACAATAAATTTTTAGAGAAGACAATAACATTTGGTTTAGCGAGATATTTAAATAAAAGCAGACGATAAAATATTAAATTGAGTACATCTTAGTATTGTAAATATATCTTAAGAAAATTAAATGTAATTATTATAATCATTATGCCATGTAATATCGACTTTTGAAGCTAACACCATGTAAGCTTTATTTTATGCCCTCTAATTTTTGTTCATGGCATTTTCTCAAAGAAGCAACAGGTTAGCACATGTTAAAAGTTATTTGTTTTTAGATAATTGTCTTCTAAATCCTAAATGTGACGGTGAATTACACTGAAAAGATGAAAAAAGGAGTGATAAAGTTAAAAAGATAAATATTTTTTGTTAGAAATTTCTTCCAGTATTTAATTAAAAATTGTCGTACTGTTTTTCCAAATAAATATTTTACTTCTGTTATGTAGCAAAAGTTATCCGCAAGTAAAAAAAAATATGATATGACATCTCTTAAAATGTTGTTTTACCTCTAGATTAAGCGATTTTCTTTCACGCAGATACACTTCAATACGAATGAGTTACAGGAAACTATACATTGCCTTGGTATGTTTGACAAAAACTGTAATTTGGGTTTTCTCTAAGGTAATTTATCATTTATTTCCAATTCGCATTAAGTTACTTTAGCGTAAGATAAAAAAAAAAAATAAGAGAGATTGATAAAAAGAATGGCATCCACTAAAGGTAAGTGACACTCAGAAAAAGATTTAGCTTTATTCGACTGAAGCACGCATTTATTTGACAAAATTATTTTTTTTTCTTCATCAGTTACAAACATTAAAGGGCATTAATCTAAACACACAAGTGTATTTTCCTAAATGCACCACATAAGAAGAGTATCTCTGGATATCTATATTTTGACCAGCAATAATTATTTCTCTTTTTAATTGTTTTTTAACAACGTTTTTATGTATTTCACTCGGTGTGTGTGTGTCATCAAGTTTTCGATCGTTAACTTAATCAAACTTCCCATCAAGCTAGAACTCTGAAACTTTGGGAATCGTTCTTACTCGATTAACAATGCATCATTCAGACATTTGCGACAAGTTTTAATTAATATTTTAATAATTGTTTTTAATAATACAATTTAGCCCAACTACTTGGCATGATTTCAAAAATTGTCAAAACTCGGCGATTTCTTTAGGCTGAACGTTAAGTCTGAGAAGCGGACCAGGGTAGCCACATTTGGCAAAGTACCGCCTAACTTTGCGACAAGTTTTAACTAACATTTCAATATTTTTTTTAATAAACTTTGTCACCATAAGAAAACGTTATTTTTAAAAACGTTGGTTTTGGTCTCGAATTTTTCTACTTACATTATATGTCTGGGTCAAAACTTTAAAAGCCTTTCCCACATTATAAAGCGCTCAAATGCGTTGAAATTTTCTACACATGTTTGCTTTCGATGACAACAGGATAATGTAATTTTAATTAATAAAAAAAATCGATTGCAACAAATTATTTAAGGAATTAAATTTTTCACCAAGTTTCTCGCCAAGTCGCCAAACAGTTGCCAAATCCTTCACCAAAGTGAAGTTGTCATTGCTTTGTCTCTCTTTTTCCAATTATTTTATTCCCTTTTCCTATTAAAATTTAAGATATAAAAAAATATTATATCGCGTAAAGTGTGAAGTTTGAAAGAAAACACTTGATCAAAAACTGATTTTTTACCGGTGTTGTTTAGTACTTAAATACTACTTCAAGATGAAAATATTCTGATGTATAAAAATGATGTTTATTCTTTTCAAATGAATCGAAAAATGATACTGGGATAAAAAATAAAATGAGCTGCCAAATATTAATACTAAGACATACAACCAAATCTTAAAGTACGTAAAAAATTAAGGCTAAAATTAATATTCTTTTCAGATACTAAATTTAAAGCAAAAACCTTTAATTAGGCTATTGCTTTTCGTCTCGCAAGCTCTAGTTAATTATTGGTTGCCCCATGACGATTTTAGCGGAAAAATGTCGACTTAGATAAAAAGGTCGCTTAAGTTGTGATACGTAAATAGTGACGTCCTGGTGCCATCAAAAAGGCACAGTAAACCAAAACAAAATTTATTCTACGAAGAAATTGGTAAATTTAAAAGTAATTAAATGAGAATGTTAAGAATATAGAAATGTTCTGGAACAATAAGAATAATAAGTCATAATTATAATTAGAAATAATTAAAATAGTTATTTTTAATAATAATTATTTGGAATTCAAATTATTTACATTTTTTATTATATATAATAATTATTATTATGTAAATCATAAAAAAATTATAATTAGTTATAATTATGTATTAAATATATAGTTGCTTATAATTAAATGTTATAATATATAAATATAATTAATTATAAGTTTAAAATGTAATTACAAATATTTATATTAGTGTATAAGTATAAATTAGTATGAATGTAAATATTTAATATAAATCATAATTATTATTAACCGTTATGAATTATAAATAATTATAATATATAATCATAAATAATTAAAATAAAAATTTTATTTACAGATATAATGATGTTAAGTATTTATCATTATTAATTATATGTATGTATCTTAATTATTTAAGTTTATATATTATAATAGATTATAAACAATGATATGTATCTTTATTCTATGTACACATGTCGAGGGTATTTCAAAAAGTACCCATACTTAGAACGGGAAATGTAATTGGAATAACTCATTGTAACTTTGTTTAGGGATCGTTTTTCCTTCTTTTTCTAACAAGTCTATGAATATAATTCCCCTTATGTCCCAAAAATCATCTCCATAATTTTACCAATCGATGAGACTGTGTTCGCCTTCTTTCAAGCAAATTTGCTAAATGGAACCCATTGTTTCGATTGTGGTTTAGTTTCGTTATAAAATGATGAATCTATATATCATCCTAGTAAAGTGACTACTACAACTTAATGAGACAGGAATCAAATTTAGATCTGATAGCAAATGACTGTATTTTCAAAACTAAGCTATGAAAAAGTACCACACATATTTTGGCACCATTTAGCCTGGGGATGGTCATGAACAATCCTATCTTGCATTCGAATAATGCATCATAATGCGATCTGGCAAGTTAAACGTGTTATGTTTTTCGCCCAAAATGGTAGAATTCGAGTCCTTATCGCATCGAAAATATTTCTCCAACCCACGCTGACGTGCCCAGTCTGTTCACTTGTATCATCCTGCGTTTCTAGAAGATCCCTACTTGAGAAATTTAGACAGTTTTACAGCATGCAAATGCAAGACAGTATAAGTAACTAGAAATATATTCATTAGGAGAGGAAATACTTCTAATCTAGTTTTGTTTTTTTCAGTATAATTTGGAGAGTGTTACTGAAATGGCTCAAAATTAATTCTGAAGAGTACTAAGTTACAAGATTAATTTGTGAAATTTTATGTTTTTAAAGAGTATCACGCACAAAACGAATTTTACGTATATATAATAATGAACGGTTTAGTAAAGTTTAAAATTACGTTCATTATTTAGACATTCAAATTCAATGTTTCTTCAGCAAATATTTATTATATAAATCATTTAATGCATTGCTTATAAGGGCGAATAATAAATGCCGTAAATATAAAATTAATGTACAGCAAATCGTTCTTTAATGACAATCATTTAATACCAGGCTAGTTATTATCGTCACCCCCTAATAGATAGAGTGATATTTTCAGAAGAAACTTGGAAAAAAAATGGCTACCACTTTCAGTGACCATTTGGTTTTAATGCTGTGCATAGTAAAAACTGTTTCTTCTCCTAACCGTCAAAGGGTTAACAGATGGTATTATACAATTATAACCAATACCAGCTTGCCTTAATATCGCCATCTATCGTCAAAAGTCAGCACTTTTTAAACCACGTTTGTATACTGAATCCTTGTCTACCAACTCTTGATTTGTTATTCAATAAAAACAAATTTTGATTTTCTAGTAAATTAGATTCAAAAAATAGAATATTTAAAATTATTCTAACTATTTCTAATTAATTATTCACTTTTTAAAAGTAATATAAAGCTCTACTAAAATCTCAATACAAGTTTTAAGGGGAAAAAACCTATATAAAAATAAATGTAATTTAGTTTTCGTTGTTGAAAAACCAAGTGATATGGGAATTTTTGAACTTTCTTCCAGAAACGATCAATAGTTAAACAAGGGAATAATTCCCATTTACTAGAGGTGTGCAGATAGCAGCCTACGGATCTCATTCTGCCTGCTAAGAGGATTTTTTTTTTCTTTGCGTCCCTCCAATATAGTCAGAAAAGTCAGCCTTGAACTGAGCTTTCTTTCCCATGAGTAAAATCATTCAAATCTAAGAAAGCAGAAAAAAATAATTTTTATTATTCTTCTTTGTTAGCAAAACAGAAGTGACTGAGAACGTTTCTGCTCACATTAGAGATCATCTACAGAGTTTGAAGAATGAGGTAATAAGAAAATTTCAAGTCATTACAAGAATTGAGCCTAAATTTGTTTTGCTCTCTTATACTATCTTTTCTGATATTCACTCAGCAACTCGATAAAACATCTTAAACATATTGACATGCATTTCAGATCTTACTGTGAAAGAAATGTTTAATGCTGTGACATTAGTCCAATTTTGCGAATGTTTATCTGCTGAAAAACTTTCACGTGTAAAAAAAATTGCTGTGAATTCGTTTTATATATTTGGATCTACAAAAATGTGTGAGCAAAACGTTTTTGCTTAAAAATCAACAAGAGTAAATATTAATGTTCTTTGATGGACATTAACTTGCAGACTATGATGAGAATCACAATAAGCAATCTCACCCCGGGTTTCATAAACAATTTACAAAAATATGATAGAGCTCATAATATCTTATCAAACTGACTGTAAAACTAAATGTACTTGCAGCTACAGGTCATACGAAATTAGTACAAACAATAAACTGAATACAACTGCCACTATTTTATTTAAGTTATATTTATCGATTTTTATGGTACAGTTAATATATTTTCACAAATACAAAGTTAACTTATGAATGCTATCATATTAAAAGGTGCTGCCCGCTACTAACCTCTGCTTCTATAGTGCTTCCTGAGCCAAAACAATTACCCACCCCTACCATAGACATAAATACTTTCGTGAGAAAGAGATTGATGATGTATTAGATCCAGAAAGGTGGTTTGTCTTTTTCTTTTAGTCCTTGCTTCTGAACTTGACATTAATGATTCGCATTAAACTTATAGACAAGATTGATTCGGTGAGAAGGATGAAAAACTAACTGCAATTGAATATGTTCTTTTTCATAGTGCTTCATAGTTAACTGATGTCAGATATATTTTATGTTCTATAGAATAAAAAATGGAAATGAAAACCAATGACATTCAGAGCAGACTATAATAAAGGAATTTTTCAATAATTTTAAGGAAAAGCTTAAAGTTTTTTTTTTTATTTCTTCACTCAAAAGAAAATTGCATTTTATAGGAAATATTTCCTAGTTTGAGAAATATGATAAAAGTAAAAAGAAATAAAAAATTTAAAACAATCAAAACTATTATTGTTTTGACATTTATTGTTGATACCTCTAATTTATCATTTTGAAATATTTCGATATTCCGCTTAAAGGGACGATGTTAACTTATAAAACTTTTTTTAAGGGGACTTAGTACCTTTCGAAATCAAAAGTAGAACATTTTGACAAACTCTCTCTCTCTCTCTCTCTTTTTCGATTCTTCATAAATCAACAATTTTTGCTCATTTCAATATGGAACTTTACCAGTTTGTGTAATAAAGTGTATAGTTTAAAATATTGGGTCAAGTTTTGCTATTAAATTAATACAGTTTCTTATACAACAGGAAATATGCGCACAAAAATTTAAGAAAAAAATTAGCTTACCTTACCTTACCCACAAGATAACATTTGAAAGATGTACAGTAGAACCACAATTCTTATACCAAATTAAAGCTAAATAATGACCTTATTCTGAAACCCTCAAATTTTAAATTTATCTTACATAAAAAAAAATTGAAAAATCAAAAAAGTTGTCAAGTTTGTATTTAGTAACTTTTTTTTTCTTCTATCATGTTATAAAACAAAATCTTATTATCCTATTAACAAAATTGAGGTTCACAGAATAAAGATCTACAAGTACAACACTCATGTAAAATTTTAAAGCTCTACATGCAAAACATTTTTTTTTTTTAATCTTGTGGGAAATTGTGAAAATAACAAACTGAGAAAAAGAAGTTTGTTTACATTGCATTATATAGAACAAGCCACTTTAGACATTTACATTTTTTGTTTCACAGGGCGTAATAATTGTCGGATTTTGACGCGGTTTGCTTTAAAATGCTCCTAACATTCAACACTATTTTTTGAAAAAAAAATTGAAAAATCGAATATTTAAAGGTGCAAAGGTACTAAGTTATTAATAATATATATTTACAACTTAAATTCCATATTCGAGGTATTTGAAAACACATGAAATATAAATTTAAGAAAAGGAAAAAAATTATTTTCAAACAAAACATCATTTATATATAAACGGATTTTTTTTTCAAAATATTTCAATAACTTAAAATATCCACTTCTTCCACGATTTCAATATTTTCTTCTGAGATTTCAGAAGTGTTTCTTATAATTCTGTGAAAGAGTTTAGTTTTACTGCATTATTTACATTTTCACACATTTTGTCTATCAGGCAGTAAGAAAAATATTTAAAAAATAGCTATGTATCTAATTTTGTGGATCCTTAAAAATAATTGTTTATCTAAATCTTTATCCTATACACGTACTTCTTAGACATATATTACGCAAAAATCCAGAAAAAAATTCAAAATTTAGCATTCACAAAACTTAAGACCTTAGCATTTCATACACTTGAATGTCATGAAAATAAAAAAGAGTAAGAAAAAACAGCTTTAAGTTTTGAATCTATATGAAATAGCATGTTATGCATTCAAATAAAATTTTAAGAAAACGCACTGAATTATGTACCAAATCATATGAAATTCTGTGCATTAATTTTTTTAAAGAAAAGTCATTCAACTCAAGTAAGATAATAAAATGTTTTTCAATATTTTGGTCAATTCTAGGATAATGTGTCTCCTTAAAAATTAATTTTATAATCCGTAGAATTATATTTTCTAGGTCCTGTTTTTTCATATATATAAATGTAATTAAAAGTTTAATTGATGAGAAATCTGCATAGTTATTTATTGAATGAAAAAAACATTTAATTACAAATCTCATCACTTTTAGATAAAATAAAAGTAATTAAAGCCACAAAGAATCAAACCTTAAAGAAGAACCTTGTTAAAATTTTATAAATGAAATCATTTAATTAAGTGATTAAAAAACAACCATATAAAAGAAGGAATCGAAGAATTTAAAATATATATATATAAATAATATTAAAATAATTGTTAATTTTGATTTTTCAAAATTATGCTTCATTACGTTGTAATAAAAAGTTAGAAAAATTATTGCCTAATATGAAAAGTGAATATGAACTATTTGAGAGAACTCTCTGAAGAATTAAAACATTTTTTCTACTTTAAAAGATTTTTTACAGAATAAATCGTAATCAAAAGAGATCATCTAATTCTTTATTCTCAACGTTATTCCAATTGTTATGTTTTGTTCTGATTTCTCCTATTTACAGTACATTTGCATGCAGTGATTTTATTTTGTTTTTTCAATTGTATCGCATGCTTATAGATGTTTATAATTTTTACTATCGTGTGAGCTTTGATCAGTGTTAAAAAAATCGTCCTATCTTATTTTTTATCGTACTTTCTTTAAAATGTGGTTTATCTTTAATGGATCTTGGCTCATTTAAAAAAGTTAAACGACATTAAATGTTTATCTTACTGATAAAATATTTCAGAAAGAAATTTCGATGCAAATAAAAATTGAAAGGAGTAAAAAAAAAAATTTCATTTAAAACATAAGAATAACATAAAAAATCAAAGAGAATGTCTTCTTTTGTTATTTGCAATGCAAAATCATGATTATATGTAGTTGTTTTTACCTTCTTTTGAACTTTCTTCAGTATTGAAAAATCATCTTATCTTATTACTTACCCTTTCTGTGTCAATTGTGACTTATTTTTAATGGATTTTCGCTTAATTAAGAAAGGAAAACTAAATAACAATAATGGTTTTGCTTACTGGCGGAAATGAAAGAAAATGAAGAAAGAAATGTCGGAGAAAATGAATATCGCAGCGTTATTGGACAATATAGAGCCGAAGGATTCGAGTTAAAGTCGTTTATGCTTAAGAAAGATCGACCTTTGAAACTTGTGATCCGTTTTTTCCAAAAACCAAGGACATTTAATTCGCTAAGCAGGAAATCATGAACGAAGGATATAAGGTTCATAAAATTTCCCGTCTGACGAAATTTCTATCCAAGGCCCCTATGCCTCTTACATACTTGCAATTAGTAAACAATATTGAAGTGAAAATATTTCTAACTTAACAGAATTTTTTGTCACTCAAATATCAATTAAAATTACCATGGCAATAACAAACCAAATCAATACTAGGGATAACAGAGTTTTTCCTACTCCACGGAAGTCTGCCAGAAGTCTAAAGAAGAAACAAACATTTAGACAAATTAAAAATAAATAATCATTCAAATTTTATTTCAGTTTGTTGCTGTTATTGTTAATCCTATCCGATCTAGCCAATGGGCTAGATTAGATCCATGAGCCCAAAAACATTCAAGAAGTCAAAGACAAAAAGGGAAGCTTGGTCAAGACCTTTCTTGAAATCCCCATACATAAAAAGAGATATTCAGGATAGGACTGTTCAGAATTACAGTTTTAACAGATCTCATTCCCCTGGTCAAATTTGAGGTACTCAAAGTGAACGCTCAAAAATAGTGAAATTGCAGTCTTCTGCGTCCGTTCACTATGAAAGGCGATAGTTCCACTGGGATACTTTCCTCAATACTAGTTATATGGTGGAGTAGAGTGACAAGGAAGTTCGATATTAGACTTAATTCTTGAGCAAGTCTTTAGAAAAATTAAGGTGGTAGATGCCAAAGCCGATTAAGTGCTTTTCTTAGAGTTTTAGCACTTCGTTACCGCTGATGCCAGTATGAAAAGGAATTCTCTGAAAATGTATATCACGACAGAATGAAAATATTTGAAATAATCTTTGCATAGAAATCAATGTTCTATCTCCAATATGCAAATAGTTTTGAAAGTGTTGGATAGAACTGCGACTGTCGATCAAAATCCAGGTATCTTGATAAGCAATGCAGGGAACTGCTGCCTTATGACCCTCTCCAATTCCAATTAATTCAGATAGAAAAGTAGAGCAGTGGTCAGATTTTCTGAATTTAGTGATAAAGCTAGTGGTTAGTGTTTTCACATAGATACCACTACCTATTAGGTTCTGCTCATTTTTGCTGCTATCGGTGAATATTTGAAGTACTTTC
>BMAW01077786.1:195151-311555 GCA_019974015.1 Nephila pilipes | reverse complement strand
TGATCGGTTTCTACACTTTATTCAATATTGGCCTAAAATATGTATTTGGGAGCTTCAAGAAATAAGAATATATTTCTCATGATGAAAATTTTTTTTTAAACTGTGCATACCGATAATGTATTAAATACAAGCTAATTAGATCCAGTATCTAACAGAGGAATACTTATGATATTTCAATCTTTTTTTTTCTAGAATTATTAGTTTACTGCTGTAATAAAAATGAAGCACTTTTCAAAAAAAGAATCAAATAATCATTTTTGGGTTCGAGAACACTGGAAATAAGATGGAAATTGTTTTTAACAATGCTATTCACTCAGCCTGAAAATTTTTTAAAAAATGTTGCGCGATAATTTACAGTTGGTTTCCAACTCGGGTGTCGACCTCGTCATATGAACATTGTTCAAATGACGAGACGTAATTTTCGTCGTTTATCGAACCTCATGCCTGGAAGAAATAGGAAATCAGGAAAAATGTTAATAAGCAAAAAATTATCTTTAATCCACATTTCGTCCTATATAAATAAAGTAGTTTTATGATATATTTTAAATAAATTTTTAAAATAAGAACTCATCTACAAATATTTAATTTCTCCATAACTTAATTTTAGTCTTCCAAGCCTAAATGTCCCGTCCGGCAGTCAATTTATCTTATCAGGCGGTCTTCATCTCCGTACAACTTATTTAACATCAAAAAATATTGGGATTAATTTTGGGACTAAAATAAGGCTTCACGAAAGCTGAAATATTGCGATTTAATCAAAAGATTCAAATAACCAAAAAAAAGAACAGCTTTTATATTTCGAACAAAATGTTTCCACTTAAAATTTAAGGCTTTCTCATCCACATTATTGAGGAGGTTTCTAATAAGAGTAGAATGAAATTAAAACTCCCTGACAAAAGATATTTTCAAAAAGATTTAAATTGTGAATCCATCTAGCCTTCTAGAGAACATAAGGCATCATTTTAATGAAATGTGTATCATTTTTTCAGAACAATAAGGATTTCATTTTGTGCCTTTTGCAATTTTCGTCCATAATTACCTTCTACACAACTGCCTCGATTCTGATTTCAACAAGTTAACGCACGTTTAATAATGGGTTTCACGTGTATTGCATTAATAATGGATTCTCAAATGGAAATGGTTTATTTACCAAATTCGCATCTTCTAACCGCCTCTCAATCAAACAGAAAGGAAAAAAGAGAAATAATTGAAATTATTATGCACCTCATTTTTTCATTTTGTATTTTAAAATGGAAATGAAAATTATCGTAATTGAAGATGAATTTTCCGAGAGATGTTATTTTCTTATTCAGTAAAAGTCGATTACTTTTTTCGGATAAAAATAATAGTCAAGCTCCACACTTTATACGAAAATGCTCAACCAACCATTTCATAGCAATTTTCCCTTCAGGAGGGAACAAATTTTGATCCGAGAACAGATTTTGCTTTAAAACAGATTAATTTCAAACGTATATTTTTCATTTCACTTAAAACACATAATAATAAACAATACATTTCGCATGGCGCAGCAGATCCATATGTATTTCAGTATTCAGCAGTTCCAAATGTCAGAAGTTAATGCGAAAAAATAAATAAAGCTTTTTCTAAAGTTAATATTCTTCAGATTTCTTATTTTCTTGATGAAGTTTCCAAATGGACACAAAAAAATTCTGCGAACAATCAATTTTTTTATTTACCATTATTTTATTTTCCATATTATAACTCATTTATTCGATTTTATTACCACATTTTGTGATGTTCGTATTCGTCTCTGGTATACTTTTGTGGTGCTCAAAATTTACTTTTACATAAACGATTACCAAAGATTTCACTGTCTTTTAAGCTAATGTCGAAAATATTGCGCTATCGTTTGGTGTTTGGCTTGGAGGTTCGAGAAAAATAATCAGAATTCGTTTACTTGTCTAAATTGTCAAATTATTAGAATTAAAGTATAAAAATGTATTAATAAATAATATATATTATTTTACAACGATATTTTATCTTGAAAGGAAGTATTTTTTTTCATGACGTACATAAATTGAAATTTAAAACAAAAGTAAAATAAAAAAAAATTAAAAAGTTATATGCAAAGCTTTTCAAAGAACAGATTTAGCCACCCAAGGTACTCTTTTTTTATGAATTATTATTAAATTACTCAATTAAATATATAAGAATTAAATTAAACAATGAAATATAGATAAATAGACAATAGTAAACTTTTCCTATACTAAAATTAAAAGAAACATTAAATTATTAAATTGAATATTATACTCACTTCTATAATTAAAGATATTGATCTACTTAAGGTTGATGTTTATTGCAGGACTGACACAACTACAGCTTTGTGTTGGATTCAACGTAACCAAAATTGGGGAACCTTCATTCATAATCGGGTTTCTGAAACACGTTTATTGTCTTCTCCTTCCATGTGGCACCACATTTCAGGTATTCTTAACCCCGCTGATTTATTATTCAGAAGATGTTCTGTGGAACAGTTAATTGAATGTAAATGATGGGAGGGTCCTATTTGGTTGCTTGAGAAGGAGGAAAACTGGCCTAAGTCTACTGAAACACCGAGGGAAGACTAGGTTAATTACGAAGTTCGAAAACCATTATAACAACTTTGGTAAAAAAAATGAAGAGGATGTTAATTGGTATTACAGATATTTTTCTTCATTTAAGAAAATAGCCAGAATGTTAGCCTGGATTTTAAGGTTCTGTAATAATGTAAGAAATACAGATAAAAATCTTTATAAGGATTTATCTTTGTACGAGATAGAAAGAGGAGAAATAACCTTAATGTTACTGATTCAAAAATAATCTTTTAAGGGTGGAAATGATGAAAAACGGAAACAACTAAGACCAATAATGGACTGTCATGGTCTCATAAGAGCTAAGTCTAATGTTGTTTATAGGGATGATAAATATGATTTTAAGCTTCCTATAATTATGCCTAGTTATCATCCTGTTGTAAAAGTATTGATAGTAAGCGTACATAATGATTTATTATATGCCGGTACTTCATTGCTAATGTCTAATTTAAGAGAGAAGTATTGGATTTTGGATTCACGTAAGACGATACGAAATTGTATAAATAATTATGTAATGTAAAACTTTATTTCAATTTCACTGTAAGTGCTTTCTGTATTTCATTTTTCTAAGTATATAATGTATTTTGATAATGTTTGTGTGTACTGTTTGAGTATATTGTAAAGAATATTACTCAAAGGTGGGAGAATGTTGTGATTCCACTGTGTAAGCCTCTCAAAATTATAAGGATATGTATTCTACTTAGTGGCAACAGTGTGACGCTGAAGTAGTAGCTCGCGAAGTATATTGTGAAAAAGATTATTCAGTTCTATTGATACTCTCGAGCGAGAGACGTCATGTTTTTCCTTGTTTTCCATTTCTTTTAGTTAACGAGTGTCTGTAAATAAAATTAGTATAGTTTTCGGCACAAGGACGAAATTATTCAACCCTGGCGTTTTAAGTATTCAACAAACATATCAAACAAAGTAGCTAACTATAATCATTTTGCTGATGATTCGGGTTCTTAGTATTTCCTCTCTTGTATTTTTTTTTGTCCATTTAGATATTATGTTAATCGTGGGGATGTTTCCTAAGATTTCGAAATATTTGCTTGAAGAAAAAGGTTCATTAGTTCTTTTCATTTTGTCGTGGAAAATGTCACTATTGATGTCTTCTGGGGCAATCCAGTCAAGGTACTCATTGGGTTCCGTTACCGATTTTGCGAAAAAATTTGACTGTTTATTCCAAAAAATTTTCGAATATCCCGGAATCCAAAGGAGAATCGTCTGAGTACTAAATTGTGATTGAATGAAGATTTTACTGAATAGTCCATGAATGATTTTTGGGGTTTTATACTGCAATTTTTTAAAGCTAATAGCAACAAATGGCTATCTGAAAGAATTTACAAATTTTTCTCTTGATTCAATTAAGTCGTCTTGAGTTTGGCATATAGCAAATGTTTCTGTTGTAAAAATCGAATTGACAAGATTTATTTTGTAGGCGGCGAAAGATGCTTTTTTCGTTATACCTGAAATTCATATCATATGTTTATTTTTTGATGCATCCGTAGCTATTAGGAAAAACTCTCTGAATCTATACTTTGTTATTTCCTTAAATTTTCCATTTATTAAATGAGTTAGTTAGGTTTTATTTTAGAATCCAATTTCTTCTGTAAAGGTCTTACAAGGAAGATCATTGTAATATATATATCTGGGGATAACAAGGATTTGTTTTTAATCAATGCCCAAAAAACGAAAAATATTCTTGATGTTGCTTCTGCTCAATTCTATGATTTCCAGATTTATTGTTTTCAGGGCTATTGCGGTGCATAGGAGAAAAGTTACCATTTAATATATGAGAAATAAAAATTTATAAGCCAATCGTCTTATTTTATCAGAAAGAATTTTTTGATTAGCCAGCTCGATATTTGGGGTCCATTGTGGATGTCATAATGCAATTCTAAGAGCTTTTGTTTGTATAATATTGAAAGGAATGATCTGGGGTTATTGGATTACTTATTTATGATATAACAATTGCAGTTAAAAGTACTACATATACTAATGTTAGTTAATTTAATACTATATGTAGTTTTGGGTCATAGTGTTTATATGCCATGCCTTTTAGACCATTAGTTTTTTTAAAGCTTCATTTTTCATTTGATTCATCATAAAAATATTTTGCTTGTGTTTAGAAAAATAAGCTCCTAAACATTTAATGGAGGAATGCCTTGGGAGTGGATACCCTGGCAAAATAATAGTAGGATATATATTTGATTCCTCTAATTTGAAAATTCCACTATTGTCTTTTTATCTTGACATAAAATAAGTTCCGGATATTTTGTGATTCCTTCCAGAGAATCTTGTAATTTTTTTATCGATTAAAATCTCTTTCAAGTGAAAATTTCAAGTAGGTATATTTCATTAAATATAATCGGCAACTGTTACGACTCTGTTTTTAAACACTGATGTTCCAGCTCAAGTGTTGTCGTCGTCACTTTACCGAGGTTCAAAGTGACAAGTTCCGTCGTCTTTCGCCCTCTTATTGCTTCTAGTTTGACGTTAACGACCAACAATGTCAGTTTTAATGTAAACTATTTGCTCACAGATTTCAGACGAACACGGCTGTGCGTGACCATGACCAATAGTCTATTTTTGCCACCAATTATGATTCAAGTAAAAGTCATTTTATATAATAATAAAAAAGGAAAATTACACAAATCACGGCTTCAAAAACATGTATAGGGAAATATTATAAAAATTCTTTTGAATTGCATTTTATCGTTATGATTTCCATAGTAAAATTTGAGTGTACCAAGTCTGTTAATAGTTATTTTCAAAAGCAACATAAATTTTTTTTGACATTATTGCCTATGGAGAGATTGAACTGCAAAATAACTGTCATGGATATTTTTATACATTAGGATACAAAGAAAAAAATGCAATAGCGCTTTGAAAAGAGTTCAGCTGATGAATTCCCGCATGAACGAAACAAAAGCATCTTTGGTGGCTCGTAAATGGATTTATAAACACAAAAGTATACAAATATAAAAATATTGAATTCCTTTAGAATTACAAAGCTTAAGTTATTTTAGATCCGCTGCATTCTGACTAAAAGAGTATTAGAGAGGAAAATTTTAATTGTGTTCGGGCGTCAGAAATTAAACCGAAAGCCCCTTCTTACGGGAGGATGGTGCTATTACATATTATGTATATACCTCGCCTCGAAGATCTCTTTTCACGACCAAAGGTTTGGAAACAAATTTTTATTTCGATTTCCTCAATATCCTCGTTTGAGATCATGGAGGCCAACGCACATCTAATTGTGTTTGGCTTCAGTGATCAAACTTTACGGACATTGAATAGGAAGTGTATTCAAGGTCCGAGTTCCTTAAATCGGCCTTTTTGAGATGATGGGGACAGACGCATTTAGAATTGTGTTGACGCCTTACCGGTCAAACTTCATGGTCGGTAAGTAAGATGGTAATGCATGGACTGACTTCCTCTAGACTGTTATTTGAGAAGAAGAGGGTTGGCGCATCTCAAAATATCCTTTCCCTCTCAGGTTCTGACTTCACCCTTAGATAATAGGAAGCTAATTTACCGTTCGACTTCCACAAGAGAGCCATTTGAGATGATGGTAGATGACGCATGTTGAGAAATTTTTTTCTGTCAACTATATAAAAACTTGAAAATAACCTCTCACTTTTAGCCACATTTCAGAATAATATTAATCGGCTGCAAAAAAAAAAAAGTGGATTTTTCTGTAATATCCACTTTTTTAAGAAAGAAATTCGAGATATATACCTAAAAATATTTCTTAATGGTTAATAATTGTTTAAAAAATAATTGTTTAAAAAATAATTGTTTATTGACATGTTATATAAATAGGTATGTTTACAACGGAATAAGGATGCAGAAATATTTAGAGGACAATAGCCTTTCTGTATATCTAGTACAAAGTTAAATAATCAATATAAAAATATTATGTATTTTGCTAGAATTTTTTTTAAGGCATCCGACTAAGTTAAAAACTCGAATTTCGGAGAAAATACCAAATTTTATATATTTATCTATTAAAATATTTGAAAACTAATCTTTCTAAAGCTACCTTCCATTTGTAGCTACGATACATAGAAATCAAGTTATAAGTATTTTAATATCAGACATTTCCTTTTTTTTTTTCGAAGAAGTTTTAACTTTAAATCCATTTTCTGAAGGATATAATTAAAGTATGTTTACAATTTTTGAAAGGTAATAATTCAAATGTTTTTTTATATATATAGATGGAATTTTATAGAAATGTTTTTCATATTGTTTTTAAGATCCTGAACTAGGATTTTCGTTATGTATTGTAGATAAATGGATTTATTCACATTTTAATGCATAAGAGAGGATTAATTTTTTAAGAATCGCAAGTTGTTACTTTGATTTTTACTAATTCTGCAAATAAGGTAAAATATTAAACAATTCTAGTTCAGGCTCTGTACATGGTTATATCAATATATATGCTGAATAACAATGTTATAAAAAGATTTTTCATGAAAGGAGAACATTTTGAAAATGTGCTATTTTTCCTTATTTTATGCTAAAAATTTGCATTTTAATTTTTTTTCTCTTTATAATAAAACTTTTGAAATGCTTTTTAATGTACATTCTAATTTAGATGATAATAAATATCAAAACAATTATTCATTTATACTTTTTTTTCCAAATCATGGTTCCGAACGCAGTCGGATATTTATTTTCTGTCAAAATATTAAGTTTTCAATAATTTTTTTGCTTATTAAATTATAACGAGTTTTTATTCAATTCTATTTAATTTATCTTGTGTTGTATGGAAGAATGTTAGATGTAAATGCTTATATCAAGATCTCATTTTCATAAATATTCTTTACAATGTTACTTTAATTTGTATCAATGAAACGGCAAGAAGAAGAAGCGGAATCTTTTTTTTTTTTGTTCCCTTCAACACCGAGAAATTCCACCAAAGTCATATAAAATGCAACAATAATTTGCACAGCTGGAAGTTCGTTATTTCTTTGCATTTTCCCTTTAAATATTTTCTTCTGACCGCTATACCAGAGATGATACATGAGCCATTTTATATTTGAAGTAATAATACAATTATGCAACAAACGAATGTTTCTTCACGGGTCTTTTACGACCAATCGGAAACAACATTTTTTAGGCAGAAACGGAAATATGTCTTTTTTTAAAAAGTGCTTGTACACGTATCGATCGCACGTTCTAAAAATAACTTTTCGAGTAAACATTTGCTCAATTAACGTAGAATAATACAATAAATAGTTGTTTCCTCTCGTGAAGGTGATGAGAAATCAAAAACGTATTATCTGCAGGCAAGTGGTGGAATAAATGTTTTAAAAACGCATTTACAAGTCTTTAACCGGTGTTCTGAAATTTACAATTCCGAAACATCATATTCTTTTACAATGTATTGATTTTTTACTCAAAGCAATGATTCTAAACACTCGAGTCCCATAGAAGAAACACTTCAAAATCTATAGCACGTATTCTAAATTGAAAGAATTCATATTTATTACATGTTTATAATGAATTAATGATAGGTGATGCTTCACGTATTATAATAAGAATTCAGTCCTGGTCAAGTGAAGTGGAAGACACTCCCGAGCATTAGAATTTAGATTTCTAAATGCTATTCGAACACATAACATTAAGTACGCATTTAGCAATTTTAAGCATTTCTCATAGCTTAGGTCTGATTTATTTAAGCACATAAACTTCCTCCAGTGAAAGTGGCCGCTGTTGCCAAGTGATTATGGTATCGAACTAGCGGCCGGCAATTTTCGTCGAGTGATGGGTTCGATTCTTGATGCCACTGAATACCCGCCGTGCATCCGGGACTGATGCACGTTAAATCTATCGGTGCCCAAAGTTGTCCATTGCCGGGGTGTTGAATTTTGGAGAGTGAGGTTCCAGTTCAAGTGTCGTCCTCGTCGTTTGACCGAGATTCGAGGTCCGTCGCCAATAGTCCTCGTGTTGCATCTGGTACAATGTTAATAAAAAAAAAACCAAGATCACCGTAGAGAATCACATAATGTGACATATTCAGAAGTTTAGAGAAAGTTATCTTCGTATTGAAAAGACAGTTTCAATTTGTATTTAATGGAATAAAATGCCTTCATTGAAGAATTTGGATGGATTCGGCTAGAAAAAAGTGCGATTAATTTAAGAGTGGCTCCTAACGTATAAAATATGATGATTAGAATTCAAACCTTAATACTGTAGAATCATAACAAGATGAATTTTATATGTGGAGATGATAGGAGTTTTCCTCTATTATTCTAAGGATGCATTAGAAATAGAGCCAAAATCATTTCTAACTATGAATAAACTCGAGAACACTTTAGATGTAGATTAATTTTTAGAAATTTTTTGGCTTTATTTAGTAAAATTTTTCAATACTGTTTTTGTGTATTTGAAAAATATTCTCAATTCTATGTAGACGAGTTCCTTTATAAAAGATTATAATGGTGGATTGATTAGTTTTCTTAACTTCATTCTTTTAGAAGCAACAAGACTATTGACTACAGACCTCGTAATTTTGAACCTTGATCAAGGGACGACACAGGAGCTGGCATATCGTTCATCTAACTTGCACTCACTCCATCCCAACGTCGGTACTTTGAGCCCTTACAAATTTAAAGAGCAAGAGCCCCGGTTATACGGAAGGTCTTTAGTGGCCGCAAGGATCGAACTAAATTTTCGATGAAAACTGCCGGCCTCAACCATGGCCATTGGTCTACCGTCACTTCATTGTAATTCGAACTTAATTTTAATAAAAGAGATATCCGACGAGAGTGTCATTCGAGTTAGCATCTTACATTCTCGTCTTTCACATTACGCTTTTTTTAATTTATTGGTTTTATGTTTGTCTTACTTGACGGAAGAAAATTCACACCGAAAAATGTATTTGGATTTTTATATATTTTTTTTATCATTTAAGATTGGAACTCTCACATTTTGCATCGAATTTTACCAATTCAGAATTGGCATTCTGGCACTCGCATTAAAAAAAAAAAAAAAAAAAAAAAAAAAAATAGCGATTTGCTTTAATTGTAACTATTTCAATGGAATAATTTATCGTCACCATTAAAATATTATTTTTTGTACTTTAATATATTGTAGTTCTTTTTCTCCATTGTTTTTGAGCATTATAATATTTTATTTTGAACATCAGAAGAATTAGAAAATTATTACTATGTTGCTAGAGTAAGTATAGACATGCAGTGATGAAACGTATTCGAGATAACCCATTTTAACGAAAGAAACTTATAAAGAATTCGACATTTTGAAAGAAAAGCATTTTTTTTTAATTATTACTTCGCATAATAATATAATTCGAAGGATACAAAAGGAAATAAAATCAATTTATATGCGATCATATCACCGCATGGGCGAACATATCTCTATAACCTATTGTGAATATAGAAAGATTTTATGCAAGAGTGCTATTGCTTTAGCATATTATTTTGAATAAAGCTAATTCAAAAGGTAACATATCTAATAAAACACTGTTTTATAAATATTAATATAAGGTGAAAAACAGAATAATTGTCGGATTGTTTTTTCGAATATAAATGAAAACTAATGCATGGGAATTTCGGAGATGTGTAAAAAGTATTCTTACATCAAAAGAAACCCAAATTTCTGTTAATTGTGATTGGATTAGCGAGTGTTTTGTTGAAAAGTGATGGCCGCGGTAGACTAGTCGTCATGGTTTCAAATTCGTGGCCGGCGGTTTTCGTTAAGTCGCAGGTTCGAGACTTGGCCACTAAAGACCCACCATGTAGTTAGGATCGGACGCACGTTAAATCTATCGGTGCCCAAAATCCTCCCGTGGAGTGTTTTGGAAGTTAGGAGAAAGGTGGGGTGCCCGCTCAGGTACCGTCCACATCACTTGACCAAGGTTCAAAATTAGGCTTCAAAATTATAAAGCTTTGAAAAGACGGTGAAACACGTAAGGAAATTTCATTATTAGGTTCATAGATCTCGTAAAACAATACAGTACTTTATTCAGACAATGTACTTTTTATTGTTTTTACAAATATGAAACTGATGTGAGTATTTAATAAAATTGTTTTAGACCTTCCAAAAACAGAGAAGGATAATAATCAGTTTTGGGAGTCAATGTATATCTTTACCGGTAATTGTTCGAAATTGTTTCCGAGAAACTAATCCTTATTTTTTTTAAAAAAATGATCTTATACTAAATAGTTCAATTGATTGCCATAATTAAGTTAAGAGGAAAGAGTCCATGAAATCCAGATTTTTTCCTGTCATATTTGGTGCTCCATCGGTTGTAATATTACATATATTTGTTTTAGGCACTTTCAAAATTAGAAGCCCTTCTTGAAACACGCGAAAAATATTACATTCCTTTGCAGTTTTCTTTAAAGAACGCATGCACTCCAGTTCCGTGGTAATTTCAAAGTTCTCATGAACACCTCCTATAAATAATACTAATTGAGCAGTATCATTTATATCAGTGCTTTCATCCGTAACTATGGAACAAATTTTAAACTGGTCAATCTTTGACTAATTGTGATGTCAAATTTTTATGGATGTCTTCGATTCTAGAAGCTACCGTTTTCCAAGATAAACTTACAGTCTAAAAATAGTTTTTCAGGTCTGGACATAAAACATTACAAACTTGTATCTTGCATTGTTTAACAAACTCTATATCACCGATAACTTTATTGTTTTTAGCAATATTGTATCCTGCAATGTAACTTGCATGCGTAGCTGCTTCTTGAATACTGTTTATCTTCCTGAAAAATTTTGGCATGATAATTTTTTACAAAGACTTTCTGCATTTTATTTTCTTTCATATTCGGACATTGCTTCGTATATTGGAATTATTTTTGCTTAGATGTGAAATGACGTAATTTGTTATATTCTTTAAAGACTTCTGCAGCTTCATTGCAGATGAGACAAACTGGTTTATTTTCTACAACTGTAAAAAAAATATTCCCAGGTCCATTCGTCATTAAACGCACGGCACTATGAATCAATTTTACGTTCTTTAGATGCCATTTTGGGGTTAAATTATTTTGCGAATAACCCAAGCAAGCACTCGCTACGCTATATTGTTAATAATTTCCCTACTATTCACCATGATGCTATATGCCCTCAATTTGTCTATGCGCAGTCAATGATATTAGAACTTGCGCCAAAAGAAAACCCCCTGGCGGGAACTCTAAATACGCAGTCTGCCACATGTGAGGTGTCATTCACGTATATTGGATTTCATATGTCTGCTCCCCTAGAAAGAGATAACGCTTGTTGGAGCCAATCTACAGCTATAACTACTAAATAACTTCCGCTTTTAACATTTTACCAATTGAAAGCTGTCTGCGCTTATTTTCGTCCATTTATGTTTTGTAGAACAAAAATAAAAAAAGTAAAATGATCACCAGTCCTTTGTGATCGCCAGTCCACACACAAACTAATCATTTAATAACACTAGAAGTTTTATAGCTCAGAGAAATCACCTAAATTAATAGAAAGATTGTTTGATTGAAAGATTGATTTTAGCTGAACTCATTATCGTATCCATTCTGAGAAAAAAGTTGAACATTCTCATGTAGTATATTACTCAATACTTTTAAACCTATATGCCAAGAAAACTCTCATTAGTTTGTCATATTTTCAGAAACTTTATGTGATCCATATCGAATTAAATTTAACAATGTGTGTTAATTACATAAGCAAACTAAACATTTGAAACGCAAATATGTAATGGCATTTAAAACACATTTCTTGTTTATACAGGAAAATTTGTAAATAAATAATAAACTTACTTTTCCGGCATCATTAAAATGAATTACAGAATCCATAGATATATATACTTATTTAAGTTGCACTTATAAAAGTAACATGAATGCTATCGTCTATGAACCTCATAATTTGGACACTTGATATGGTGACGAACATAATGCCTGAGCATTTTCACTCCCTAATCCAAAAATCCAACATCATGTCATCGAGAGGACTTTGAGCTTCAATGGATTTCATGTCCATCAGTCCCTATGCAAAACTGAGGATCTTTATTTGCATCAGGACTCGAAACCACGATCCGACGGAAGCAATGTTGGGAGCGAGTCTGCGACCAAGACCGTTGAGCTACCACCGGCCACTTTTATACTTGGTAAGAATTGAGATTCAAATACTTGTCCTAACTCAAATGCTTGTTGAAATATATTAAATATCTAAGGTTTTCTTATTCACATTACTAAATACATATACTACCTTCTTTCAAAAATACATATGCATCCAGGAATTAAGTATGTAAATTTTATTATACGATGTTTCACGATTTAGACACCTATAGATTCTAAATGAGATATATATTCGTAATTCACATGCGTTTCGTCGCTTGTCTTTCATATATCCGCATTACATATTATTTTAGACAACTGAATATTATTTTCCCATTATCAAAAGTAAGGAGTAAAAATATGCTGAAAGTGCACAGTCTTTAACCTCCAGAAAATTACCATGGGATTGGCTTGGGGGTCAGAAAAGTGGGAGGGGGAGGCGATTAAATATAATTAAAAAAAAGTGTATGCTCCTAATTGCAAAAAACAGTCACTCAAATAACAATATACGACATTTGTTTAAGACGATAAAGTTCTAACTAAAAGTTGAGTATCTTTTCATGTAAATAAAGCATTTAATGCCAAAAATTAATATGCGGCAAAAACTGTCGAACTAATAATTTTCTGCTTCAGGCTTGAAGGACCGTTTAAACCTAGTCCGATTAAAGGGACACCATCCAGAATTGCCATTTTTTCTCCTTCGCTCAAATAAATAAAATAAAGTTAGTTTAACTAAGGAAATATCGGTCAGGAAATGTGTTCCAAGCAGAATATATAAGTATTTCTTAAAAGCGCACAGGAATTAAATATTATGTCACGTTTATTTTTATACGATGACAAAGTTTTACAAAAAACTATAATTTTTACTGCATGCTAGAAGTGCATTTTTTTTTTTACTATCTTTTAATACACTACACAAAAATCAATTTTATTTTTTGATAAACATTATATATATTAGTAATTAATAAAAGCATGTATTAGACTATTATTACACTTTACACAAAGTGCAAAAAAATTATTCATATTTATAATGTTGGTAGTATTAATAATTTCTTATTTATGATTCAAAACGATTGAAGAGCTTACATTTTAAAATATAATTAGCATTCAAGTATAGAAAATAAGTAATTTTTCACAGAAAATACATCTATTTTAATAATATTTTTTTTTTCGGTTGTTAGAACTTCCGATGAATCATCACTTTCACAAAATATCGTTTAGAAGATTCATTTTTCATAATTGTCGTTAAAATCTTTATTTTTCATAAATACGATAAAATTATATTGTTTTGAAAAAAAATCGTTTGTTGTGTGTGTTTTAAAAATTACTGACTGAAATGAGTTTAAAAAAAAATGTTGAAAATTCGGCATTCCGTAGTTCAAATTTTGTTTATTTTTTAACCTGTGTCTCAAAGTTATTTTACTATGGATTTCTCTAAAATAATAGTATTATACGTTCATCATTACAAATGTTATAGTGGTCAGATCACTTTAGACAAAAAAAATTTCGACATTAACAATTAAGATTTTATTCTCGTAGTTCATCTCGACAATCTTTTTACTAATTCATTTCAATGTTTAAAGAATGTAATGTGGCTTATTAAGAAATATTAACTAAAGAATATGTCGAATTCGAAAATACGTGAATATGGCATGTCCATTTAAATGTTGAATTTACGAAAATATACAGTACATTTGCTTGAATAATAAGTTTTTTGAGTATCGTCGAATGGTTTGTATCAAAAAGTTCAACTTAAATAGACGAATAATATATATTTTTATATCAAAAATTTGAAACATTTGAAGTTTGATACCCCTGAGGCGACTTAAATTAAATTAATTACCCGAATTATTTTTCTGCAAGTACTTGAGAGAAATTTAATTTTCCATTCAACATTAAAAATAAAAAAATTTCTTGATAGAATAGATTTAATGTCTGGCCTTCTTTTCAGTTTGTAATTTGATGCAACAACTATGCAGCTTTAAATTTCTTTTAAAAATAAATTAATCATCTGTGAACGTACGTAAAAAATCATTCTATTTGAAAAGGCCTAAGGCTTCCAAAACGATGTGTGTGAACCTCTTAGAAGTTTTGCAGAACCAGTTCACAGGCATAAATTACATTGGATTATCGAGACACAAGCAACAAATTAAATATATTATTTCTAAGAATAAATTTTGTAAAAAAGTACACTGTTCTCGTTTAATGGAAATGTATTAATTTTTTACGAGTGTATAAAAGGTAGTTGTTTTTAATTATCTACTTTTCGTCGATAAATTCCCCATGCATTGGCAATATAATGAAATTAGAGATAAACATTTGTTCGTGAGTGTTACAGCACAAAGGTACTGTTTCATTGGAAAATAAAGCTGTTGACGCCTAGCTGGACTTTAATTCCTGAAAGATTTGACTCACAAGTGACTTTCAATCATTTCACAAAAATAGTTGCTTTTATCAGTTTTAATATCTGAACAAATATTGTTAGTTTATATGATATGATTACTATTTTATCGTTAGTTTTAATTTTAATAGCAAAAAACGTGACATTTTAGTGTGGAATTAATTTTGATTCAATTTTTTAAAATTAACGACGGTTTTATTCTCGGAATATTCTTAATGAAGTAATTAATGTTTTTATTACTATACTTTTTTCTACGTGAAATAGAAAAACCTTTAGCAGCAAGTCTAATTATAAATTTGCTTTTATACGAAATGTGTAGAAAAAATAATAGCAACGAGTTTCCGATGATGGAAGTTAATTTTTTTTCCCAACAAAATCGGCAGCACTGTATAAAGGACAGTTTTAGTGGAAATTTCCCTCACCAAATGGCTGCCCAAGTCAGCCAAACATGTGGCTTGTTGTTAGGATAAATATGTAATCCTAATTATTAATTAATTATAATTTAAAAGTAGCATTATAAAATATTACTGATACATAATGTAATTTAAAACAATATTTATTAATTTTTTAACTTCATTTATTTATATTTCTGTATTTTGTGTATTCATATTTTTGATTAAATTGTGATCATACTTTAACTGTAAAACGAACTGTGACCACTGAAAAAAACGTGGTGATTTGAACCACTTTGCTTGTGGCATCAAAAGGCACGTTCTCGTGTATCTGAAATCGGGTGAAAAATAAAATGCCATAATGATCTGCAACTGGTGAAGAAGGAATCTCAATTCCTTCTTTTAACATAACGCAACCTAAATTTAATTAAATCTAACTATATCTACTATCTGAATTAAAAAGAAAAACGTGACGGATAGGAAAGAATAACTGAATTTGAAATCAAAACCTTGAAAATAGAATGTGGAATCATTTGTTTTTACCATTTGAAAAGACTTGTCGTAGCTTTCGCTGGAAAAGAGATTTCGAATCGCACCTGATAAGAAGAGAGGTGTCATGCGGTATTTTCTTGAGACAGGAAACGTGACGTTTTGGATATTAAACGGAATAAAAATGTTTACCGGGGTGTTGCCATGAACAGTACAGTTCTGTTTTACGTACCAGTGGTGTAGCGAGTGTAAAACTTGCAGAAATAACCCTCAAAACCATTGTTTTGGCCCAAAAAATCACACCCTCTTTCTTTTTGGATGGCAAAGAGACTCGGCTCATTGAATATTTCCAGCAGGAGGAAAGCAATTAATGCCGAGGGGTTCTGGAAACTCCCAAACAAATTACGAAGGGTGATATAGAACAAAGGAAAGGGGATGAGAACGAAGAGCGTATTTATTGCAAGGCAATAAACGCCCTCACACAGCTAACGCCACAAAGAAACTCTTGGACTTAAGAGTTTGGAGCATCCTAAGCCATTCCTCCCACAGCCCTGATCTGGTAAATCATTTATGGGGGCAAATTGTGCAAAATACAATCAATTAATGATCAAACGAAAGGGAAATTATTTTTCACAAATAAACAAAATAGCTCATTTATCGTCTGTCAGAGTGTATGATATAGAACAGCAACTATATATAGGCCGGAAAATATAGTTAGATGTACATATATAAATTTAAAATTTTTTTTAAAAAGATATATAGAAACGTTATATTCTTAAGAAATTGAGAACTCTTCCTTTCTAGACATTCTTCATGTTATATAATGCATTTAGGAAATTAAGATTGTACATTCAAGAAATTATATTTTGATATGAAAAATTACAAAGAGGAATGTTAATTAGTAAAATAAATATGTGTTAATGTCCATTAAAATTTAATTTCGTTCTGAGCGTTTAGAAATATTATATAAAAAGGTTTTTATAGTTTTAAGTTGATTTAGCATATTCCTAAGCATAAAGTTACTTCTTGCAACCCTTATGATAAAATTTCCAATCTCACTGCCAAAAGAAAAGAAAATAGCGCCAAACCGGACACGCACTGTATTTGTTTGGAATTCCTTCATTTTTTATACTTTTATATTTCTGCTCTAAAATTTCTTTTCATCTCATTGAATTTTTAGAAATGAATGTCTATGTTTCGTAGTCTATAAGTCGGTCAAATTAAATGGATATTAATTTTCTCTCAAACCTTTTCTCAATATTCCGGATAAACATTCGATAAGTGTATTCGCAATAACTTGTATAATGGATTTGTTATTTATTCGGAATATTTATTCCCTTTGCATACAAAATTTCAAATGAGACAAGCGTAGTAACTGGATTAGAACAATTATCATTACAATTTAGGATTTACTTGTTAGTTTATCAAAGCAGTGAGAAGGTTGACAGAGTTCTTTCTTACTTTAGAACGAGGAGGATATGAGAACAGACGTAGTTTCCTAATTTCCCATTTTAATCAAAAATTGGAGAAATTCAGCATCAATCTCAGTTTCTAATTTCAATAAAAATAGATTTTGTTGTATGTTGGTGTAATAAGTTTATCAACGTACCATAAATTATATTGTTTTGCAATTCAGTTTAAATTATGCGCTTTCTAGGTGATATACAAAATAAGAAACATTACGGAAATTTTTAATTCTAAAATTCATAAAATGCTCCAAAACAATTGAGAACAAAACTAAAAAGTAATAAAAATAGACATCATGTGATACCAAAGATTTTTTATAAGGTACACAATTAGACTTAAAAATTTTATCTTAAGATGGACTTCAATTACATAAAAGTGTACACTATTAGCTGAGAATTGGAATAATTTACGAGATTATTTATAAAATCACTATGCAAAAGTCAAATGGGATATTTTTATGTACATGAATACTTTAATAACTCCAATTATAAAAGTAGAGTTTAAATAAAGATTTTACCATTAGCATCTCTCGTTTTCAAACAAATTTAAATCAATCTGGTGCAAATAAGTAATGTTTTTAGATATAATTTAACGCAAAGGTTCTATTTCTTCCTAAAAGGTTAAGTAATTATTAATGTGTAAACCACACATTTCTGGATAAGAAATAATATTTTTTTAAGAAATAATAAGACTCAAATGCAAATAACTGCTTTTACTTTTCAATTTTTTCATTTATATGAACTGAAATTGTACATGGGAAAATTTAGCATTTCTTGGAGAATTTTCCTTTCAGAGTGAATTAATTTCTTCAAAGTATTCCACCAGTAAGTGCATTGCCTACACCGGCAGCATTATCCAAAAGAGCTAAAAATAAACACATCATTTTTACCTCAGATAGATTAAATTTCAATGTACAAATTAGAGAAATTTCTTTATTCGGAAAAAAGAATTTGAAGGAAATCATATTGATATTCCTGATTAATTGAAATAATTAACATCATAATAAAAATCAGAAAAAAAAAGTGTTATATGTTTTTCCGAAATAAAAATTATTTGATGACATTTTTTTTCTTCTAATTTTACAGTTTTCTTTCAGAAGCCAATGTCTAATGAAGTGTAAATATTCTACAATATTCTGATATTTTTAATAAAATTTCACCAATCTTTGTCATAAATTGTAAAAAAATTATCTTTTACTTTAAATTTCAAAATCTAAAATTTATAATTTTCCTATGTCTAATGAAACAAAATTTAAACGTTTTTCTGTTTCTAATACGATACGAGATTTATTTAACTTACCAAAAATTCAGTACCTATTATCTCAAACACTGGGATTCATAAGCATTAGAACTAAGTGTAATTATAATAAAATGACTGCTTTCTCTATTGTTCCTACGTTGTAGATGGTATATTATTATTTGTGTGACGCAAAATTAACTAATGTTTGTTTGATTCTTTTACCATCACTGTTTATTTAAGAAGCATTTGAATTTGAATATTTCGTTCTTTTTATTTTTGAGATAGTATTTATGTTTTTTAATGATTTACTTTGAAGGATTTCCAATTAGTATTGAAAAATGACTCCAAAAATAAATATGTAAACAGGAAAAATACTTACTTCCTCGAGAGTGATCCGCATTATCTGAAAGCATTTTATTATTTAATAAGAACAATATTTAAGTATGCAAAGTTATAATTTCAAAAAATACATTTGTCTGAGAAGGTCAATGATAATGATATGTATTCCCCCCTCCCCCGAAGAATAGTTTCTAATAATTGTAATGTTTGAACGTCCATTAGTTTATTTTTATTTGAATTTACATAAAATTCAGAGATCGAAATTTCTCAGTGTTTTTTCGCTTCATAATTTTCCTCACACATATTTTGTTTCCACCACTTAGCAATATTTCAGTTATAATTTTTAGTGAGAATACTTTTCCTCACATTTGATTGTGAACGTTTTTGCTGTGTTTCAGTTTCATTGATAATTTGTGTTAAATTTAAGACTTGCATTTGGAAAGAAAACAATTCATGATTAATGGAAAATTCAAAATTTCTTTTTATTTCAGTTAGGAAACATTTCCCTAATCACACACTTACACTAGGATAAAAAATTAAATTTCATAAATTTCTCTAAACATCTCCAAATGAGATTTCATTGGACAAAATATACATATTAGAGTGAAGAAGAATTTAAATTAGAGTGATTTTTTCAACAGTTTTAAGCATTTCTGCATCTTTAAACTTATAATACATTCCATTAGAGGTAAAACATATATTTAAGAATACGAATTTTAATCCATCTTCTTTAGAAAATACTTTTCTAGTTGTTTTTACATGTCTATTATGGTGGAAATAATCATCTCATATACTTAATACCCGAATTCAGTTTAAATATTCTTTTTATAAAGGGAATGAAAAATAAGAGGCATTATATGTTTTTTAATCATAAGTAAAATAAGTGTTTTTTTTATTTGACTTATATTTTGATGAATCAAGTAGTTGAATTGTATTTACGCGAAATGTAGCTTATTCATGACGTGTTTTGAATCAGTCAAAAGTATCGCTAAATGAAATTTTTTTTATTAATAGAGAAAAACCGAAATAATATTTAAAATAGTGCTTTTGTACTAGTCATGAACTAAATAATCATTCAGTATAAAGTTATTAAATTAATATTTATTTGAATTACTATGAAAATCTTTTCATATAAATAAAATAATTTTAATAAAAGATTTCATGGTAAAAAAATGTATAGTTTTAACGAGTGAAATATTTTAGGCGTTAAATATCGATGTCATCAATATATGTTTCTAATCTTTTCTTCTCTATAATAATTATTATTTAAGGATATATATTTGAGATACCTGGATTATTATGTATTTTTCTAATATGCTACTTAAAATAACATTTTAACCACTATTTCAAAACTAAATTTATGCTCTAAATTTATGATGATTATTTTACTGTGAAAAATACGATCTGGAGGTATTTTATTAAAAATATTCTTTTTATCAAATTTTTCAAACTTTCATTCTTTGAATACTTCGATTCAATCGTTTTGAAAAGAAATATTTTTCCAACTAAATAAGAAATACGAAAAAATGACAGAAAATATCACATGATAGATATTATTTTCTTCTTGCAATTATTTCCTCTTACCAATGAATTAGTAGATGTAAACGTGTTATTGTAATGCAATTCTTCTCTTATTACCAATTCATAGAAGAACCAGTGAGGACTCTACATAGTCTGAGAGATAAGGAGTAATAATGGCCAATACGCGATTAGTCGAGAACATGGATCATTTTTCCATATACCACCGAGAAATATATGATTTTTATTGCTTTCCTGAATATATGCTTTAAACGCTATTTAAAGCAAGAATAAATCACTAAAAACATATATTATGAGATGCGAAATATTTAAAGCTATCATGCTTTTAATTATTCATTTCAGATGTGGACAGATTTACGTGTGAATGAAATCGTCACAACCTTTCAAAATCTCTGATACAGCCTTCCAGTATGATATTGAACATTCCGTGGCTGTTGGTTAACATTATGTTAGGCAATGAAGTCATATATGTTCATAAAAAAGAGAAAACGTATCATAAGAGCTTATATTTTGGTTATAAATGACAAACAGGGAAAATAGACAAAACAAATTCTATACTTCCTCTTCTATACTTCTATCCTTCTGATAAATTCGAATAGTTATCATGAATTAAACAACATACTGGACATGGTGTGAACTTAATAGAAGAAAATTGATGTAGGAAATGAGAGAGATACAACATTGAAGTTATTTCTTATTTCCTTTATATGGTCTTTGAATTGAAATACTTATGTATGTTTTCGAGGACGCTTCAATGGAATTCACAGTTGTAATTAAATTATAACTTAAGTATGTTAACATACTAAAATATACAAAAGTGTAAAATAATCAAATAAAATTTGTCGTAAAAGATTGTCATCAGTCAAATTTGTTAGTATATACTAAACAAGCTTTATTATTAGTTATAATATTTTATATAGTATAATATATATTCTTACCTCTAACGCGATCTGAAAATAATACGACAATCTTTCAGTTCATCAAAAGTCTCAAATATTGTTTAAATGATACAATTGGATATGCATTCTACTCCATAAGCTTTGTACTTACAATTGAAGAGGAAATTAAAATTTGTTAGATTATTTTTATTGATATATATGGATTTTGTTACGTATTAAAAATTCAAAGCGAACTATAACGAAGCATGAAAGTTTAAAGTTCTGAAATTTATATATTTACTCAATGTTCATTTTCTTTTTCGTTGAAATCGTATTCCTTTATGTATCGAATAATTTTTTTATCGTTTACAAACATTATTAAAAATTCACTTAAAAATTATTACGTAATTGTATCGCAAATTACAATATTTCATAAAAGAAAGTATGTTCTGAATCAAATTAAATATGTATAGAAATTAGTTTTAATCATGTAATTCCTTTTGCTTTTAAGTAGAAAAATATTCTGACACAATTATGCAGAATTTCTTTCAGAACTAAGCAATGCGAGCTCTTTTAAGGGTAATGCGATAAATTACGTTAGAAACATAAATATTCTAGATCGACAACGAAAGCTATATGTTCATTCATTAAAACATTATAATTTTAGAAACATAAATTAATAACTCAGGTACTATTTAAACTCACCCCTTAAAAAATATAAAAAAAGTTTACTTCATTAAAATTTTGAATTCTTATGAAATAAATTTTCATGAATGAAATCTTTCATTTTAATATCTTTGATTTTTTGAAAAAGGTAATTAAGCGTTTCTGTGGCATAAAAATATTGATTACTCTGTAAAAAATACAATATAAAAGTCTCGATACAAAACATTAAAGCGACATTTAATAATACTTCTATGAATAACAACTCGCATTATTTTCAAAATTTTAAATTAATACTTACGATGATGATGATGATGTACACTGGCTATTGCTGAAAGTAATTCAAATAGGAATTATATTTTGTTAAATTGAATTCTTTCAAATATTTATGTAATACCTCCAAAAGAATGAACTCTTACAATATTTGAAAACACGAATTTAAAAATTTATGTATTAAATGAGGTTTGATTAATTACTTTTAACTTCATAAATACATTCAATTCATAAATACAAACTAAATATTTATTGTAACCCTGTGATAAATTTTGAAGTAACGATCCGTACTCTTATCATTGACGCTTACAAACATTTTTTCAAGAAATGTATTGATATAAAGATTACGCATCTCCAATCATAACATCTTTGAATGCATGTATAAAATAAAAAGTAATATTATCGGAATGAAGTTATTTGTGGATATTACAGTGATGTAACTTGAAGTATGAATATAGTGATCTTCTTCTTAGTCTATGATTTCATTTCGAAGCTAAATTTAATTCTCAGGAGTATTAATAGTAGTATATGCAAGTCAACTTGCGGTATCTTCGATCAAGTGTTTTTGTTTTATATTATATAATATATATTTTTATTTAATTTGTCTTTTCATCTACTTTCAAAGAAAAGAAAATATATCTTCTTTTAGAAGGAGAAATAAGAAGTTAAGTTTGTTAAAATATGTTTCTTGAAGTAATTTTCATTTATATTTATTTAATTGATATCTCTTTGAATACACATTTTATCTAAATTTATTCAAAGAAATTAAATACTATTCAACAGTTTTATTATGTTGAATCTTCAGAAAATGCATATATATATATATATATATATATATACCTGAGATTCCCAAAGTTCTCCGCATAATCTTCAAGCATATATATATATATATATATATATATATATATATATATATATATATATGTTTCTAACAATTTGAAGCAGAAACTCGTTGTCTGGTAACAAAAGTGTATGGTCATGAAAAGGTATTATTTACTAACGGTTTCTGTTCATTTTTAAATGTGAGATGAGATAAAAATTGAAGATGATTCACGTTCAAACGATATTCCACGCCAAAAGAGGACAAAATTATTGAAATAGTATTTGCTTTAAGCAGAAAGGTCCATTTTTTGAGTGATCATGCAGTTGCGGAAACCATGGTTGCGGACAAAGTATCTTTTCGGTAGATTTTGTGGTAATTATATGAAAACGAGCCGCGGAGATTTAATCAGGACACGGTCGCGTCAGATGCAGCATTGATTTTGTAAAAATGTTTTGAGACAGCATAATATCACTACGTTCGAATATATATTCTATATATTCTACCTGACATCCTGTAACTTTGTGTGTACCTCCAGATGAAATCAGCATTAAAAAGAACAAGTTTTAAGAAATTACAGTATGTTAAAGTTAAATCTACGAACAGTGAAGATGCTTTCAAAAGTTGGATTTTCACTTTGAATTGTTCAATTAAAAATTCCCAATAGGCAGTTTAGGAATTGAAGAGGGAAGTATTTTTAATTGGATAGTATTAAATTTATGAAGAATAAATAATAAAAACTTATTTAGAAAAATACTGATTTTGCAACCTTATTTTTTATACATAGAGAGAGATACGTCCATAATTTAATCTAAAATATGTTTTTCTTGTGAATATATTGAAGTTCTTAGATGATTGCGCATAGTCATAATAAAAATCACACCGTACATTTGTTTCAAATAGACAACATTTGATGTTTCTAGTGGCGTCATTAAGATGCAGCTTGTCGGTATCTGTTTCGAAAGTGCAGGAGATCAATATTGATGTGATTTTAAAAGAAGACTGATAACCGCCTTTACTAGAAAAGTCGCAACATTTTCAATGTAGATAAAGTTAAATTGAAAATAGAATGCCAACAGTAGGAAATCCCTTCAGATTTCAAACTCGAGGATTAACAATTGTTAGCGTGGGAATTGTAGAAATGTTCATCCTTGATATTATGTTTCGGATCCGTGATTTCTATGACTGAAAACCATAACACCATGATCTCGCTGGCTCAGCGGAGGTTTTACGCCCTTTGATCCTTATTCACATTAGAGGCGTAATTATTTAATATGACTTAGGAACCCTCATAATTCTACTGACAGGTGTTCTCCGACCGTTTGCATCCATTCATTCATGTGAGCAGTTCCAACGGTTTGGATAATTACACCAGAGCAATGCAGTACCACCCACAACGAATTTCTCGCAGATAAATTATTTTGAGCCATGTGTGATAGTTTGTAATGTGATCTGTGAAAAATATGTCCCTAGTAGGAAACTAAAAATCGATTTGAATACATCCATAATACATTTACACAATAATGAATTCTACGTCGCGTCTTATTGCGACAGTCCTGAGTTCTCCTCAGCGTGCATTCGTCGATCATTTATTTTACTGAGCTATCAAAACAAAGAAAAATGCAAGCATTTATCTCGAAAAATATTGCAAAGTAATTAAAACGATAATTTTATATTTCTTAAAATAAAAGAAAAAAGTACCAATTTATTTAAAATAATTACTTTTTCACACTTTTGAGCGGTCAGAGTACACAATATACCAATAAAAATACTTACCCATTACAATAAGGGCCACTATCATAAAGAAAAGGAGTGCTGCTTTCATTGTGAAGTTACTGGTTGAGCTGTATTGCTTCTGCAATAGTACAAAATAGTCGATGGTTTGTCTTTTATATTGAGCAGAAAGAATAATAAATTCAGTTTTATTATGAGTAAAGAAATTAATTCCAATTATGTTTAACACGGTTATGGGTTTCGTCCGATGGTAATCAAATATAATCTTGTTTTGTAAGAAAAACGATGCTTTAAAAGTTTCAATTAATATCATTGATTATAAAATGTTTCCAAATCCTACAAAATGTTCTATGTAGTAATGACATTTTTAACGATTTTCAGTTTGCACTCAATCATATCGAACGCTTTTGAATTATTTTTTACACTTGCTTACATCTGAACAAATAATATTGTAACTACATATATTTAAGAAAGATCTATGTAATTACTAAATCCTTCGTAAAATGATATAAAGCGTCTAGAAAAACACTAAAATTCGTAGCAAGCTCATAAAATATTTTTACCGAATAAAATAAATATGTTCAATGAATTAATCGTGGAACAGAATAAGCGTTTTAAAACAAAATAAGATACAAATGTGTCTTGCTGTATGATAGTGCGAATAAGAGTACAGACAATTACGCAGACTTTCTCTTTGCACGAATATGATGATCATTTGTCAGTTTTCATCTTCTCTGCATTTGTTTCCAAGTCTCCTTTCTTTGCAACTGGAGAAACCGGGAAATGCAATTTCATTACAAAGATATAATAATTGTGGGAAAACTATTTTATGCAAATAACATTACCTATCCATTCGACTCTCTTGAAGTCTTCAAATTATTATAGGTCTTGATAAAGAAATAAACAATTTTCGAGATGAAGATAACGAGGAGAAACGATAACGATTCCATCCCCCAAATTATAATTTCACAACTGTTTATATGAAAGAAAATAAACTGATTTAAAGTTTAGTAAATTTAGTTTATAACTTCATTGTATAGATAAAGAAATCTTTTTAAACTTTAAATGTTATTTGACAAAGAATGTTCTATACCAGCTATTTGTCCGAATTATAATGCGTAATATATTCTTTTCTCACCGTAACTAAAAACTGAGCATTCATATTTAATGAACTGAATGGTGTGAACAAAGAATTACTTCTGATTTTTTGTACGGAAGGAAAAATAAAAACAAGTGTAAGCTGAAAATAAAATTATCAAATTTATATTTCTAACTAAAGATAAAGTGAATTTCCCTAATTTAGAATTCGAAGAATTAACATGTACCTTTTGAATGCAATTAAAATTTAAATATAATTATTTATGAAAGAATTATTTTCATATTTTTGTAATTATATTAACATTACCATAATGATGATTAATCCATTTGCAAGTATAATTCGCTAAATTGATAAATTTTCGTTAAATGCATGCAAGTCTTAAAATCGCTAAATTAGTCATAGTGGTCTCACGAAAGAGAAACAGATGCTAAATGTTGTCTACTACGTATGTCTCAAGAGCTGTTGTCAAAGGAAACAGACCTCGATTACGCTAATGAGGAAAACACCTATAGTGGTAACGACAGTTTTTAAGTCATGACATACCACCCTTAATTTTCGAAATCCAGGTGAAGTTATGGTATGTAAAAAAAATTTATACCAAACAAGTGATCTTTATGAAGAGAAAAACTTTTCGTTTTGAAAGGTACATTTTATCTTACATAAATGAGAAAAAAAACTATTAGAGAATTCGTATTAATAAAAGATTTCGTATTATTAGAGAAAAAAATTTGATTATCAGTTTTTTTATTTTAATATTGATATAATATGACCTTTAATGAGCATTCTATAAGGAGTCCATCTTAATGACAGCGAAATATATAGGCAATGTTTACAAATTATCAAAGATTACTATCCAACTCCATACTTAGTTACTATTTAGAAAATAATGGTACATAATTTAGTACTTTAAGCATAATAAAAGACTTTTTAATGATATATTTGAAATGTATAAGGTAGTCTACAAATAAAAGATATTACATTTTTTAAAATACCTATATAAATATAGTAAAAATGGGTGTAGATTTGTTTCTAATTTATAATAGGAAAAAAGATGTAAAATGTAACGGTGCAGGTTATAAGAATTTTAGTGTTAACGCGCACCAACATAATATTATTAGATATTTGGACACATAAGTGATAATGTCTCGAGATGTATAATAAGTATGGGTATAGGAGTGAGAATTATGATTGTTCCCTCAAGTCATTCCTTGTGAATTGCCCTCATTCGGCGATAATGTAGTGTGTAGCTTGTGATGTTGCTGAAATGTTACACGAGCAGTTTTCGTTGTGCTGCGAGCGAGTGAAGAACTTGCTTTGATGAAAATGTGTTGCGAAAGAAATTTTTGAAAAAAATATGAAAAGAGATATATGTGGAATTTATTTTTGTGTATGATAAAAACAAACGATCCATCGATTAGGCAGAGTGTATTGACAATGATCTCTACAGTAACCATTTCTTTAAGGAAATGAGTTTTGATGAGATGAAACTTTTTACTAATCAGGTTGCTTTAAAATATTGACAACTAATTGTATCATTCATCGAACATCAGTAATGAATTTACAAAGACACTAATACAATAAATGATAAGACTAAATAAGGTGTTATAAAACCAATTAGAAATATACAATAAGACAGCAATATTTTTTATGTAGAAAAATTTACAATTATAGTATCATTTGTGTATGTTAGTACAAATTAATCTATATAAATAAAAATGTACTGTGTGTTTGTTTAAGAACTCAAGTCTCCGAAACTACGGAAGCATTTGATTTGAAATTTTGACATAACGTTGCATTTTAATTTGGACGGTTTTTTATGTACTTATTATTTCGTAATTCACTCTGAATTTTTTTTTAATTAAATTTTTAAGTGATTTTTCGGTGTTATGACGTCATATGATGTCACGTTTCTCTCTGAATGCGAAAATTTATACTTTACACACAATTTTTTCAAAATTATTACATATTTTTACTATAATTATGATTATCGTTTGGAATATTTATCTTTTTTTTCCTTTGATACTTAATTAGGATTATTTTTCGAATAAATCCTTTTTTTAATGATTATTCTTTAAACAACTAAAATTTCGTTTTGTAATTTTGGCAACATTCGGATAGTATTATCGCGGGATGCTTATGATTTTGGTAACAAATTACAACTTACTTTTTGGTGCGTCAGCCGGTGGTGGTTTGAATGTGTATTGTATCAATCTTTTCTAAGTCTTTCAAAATAGTGGATTTTTGATGGTGAACTGACTTCGAAGAAAACAAAGACGGTGGAATCATCTGCACTGATTATTTGGATAAAGTACAAGCAATAATCAAAAATTTCACAGTTATAGCGCTGCATAAAGAATCTACTTCGACTTCATTAAGCCTATTTTGACGGAATGCGATTGTTAGGCTTTTTATTGTGCGGAAATCATCTCGTGAAACCGGTATCTTGCGGATGGCGTGATCTTTTCTCCACGTACCGCGTGCCGTATTCAGCGGCGACTTTTTCTCCCTTCGTCGGCATCTACGCCCGCATGTTCTATAATCAAATCGAGTTCCATCGATCTGATTTTTTTAATATTTTGAGATTGTCTTGGTGACTACGGTCTCCGTAGTGTTTCTACTCATCATCTATATAATTATTTCTTGGACTGTGTGACTTGAAATTTTTCTACGCATTGTAGAAAGGACTGTGTGTTTTGCAAGTGCTTGCACGTGAAATTTCTTCAATTGGATTAATTATCTTCTGGATTTTAAATATGGATATGGCAGTCAACTCCTCTTCTGAGGACGTAAGGGATTTTTCCGTTGTCAGTTTAAGTGAGATTAATCTAGAGGAAGTTTAAAACAGAATTGAATTTCTAAATGATGCTAAGTCTTGTGAAGTGTATTGTCTACAAATGGCTCACGAAATTCCGTTAGCTGGACATTTATCAGAACAAAAAACAAAGCAATGAGTTAAATATTCCTTTTTCTGGACTTCGTTAAAGAGGGATGTGAAGACATATTGCGAAGCGTGCAATCCTTGTCAGTTACGAAGATTTCTGACATACAAAGATAGCATTCCCATTCAGCCCACTGTAAGACCTAATAATCCATTAGAAGTGGGGAGAGTGGATTGCATCGGACCGTTGGAACCCCGATCAAGAAGAGGGCACTTATATATTGTACGTGCCATTGATCTGGGTGCTCAAGATGGGCCAAAGCCATACCAACAAAGAACATTACTGCCAAAACTACTTGCGAAGTGCTGATGAAAATTTTCTGTCAAACTGGGTTCCCAAAGACAATATGCATAAAATAGGTACTAATTTTACAGCACAATTGACTCAAACCTTTCAAGACGTGCTGGGAGTATCTCCTAGATTTTCTACTCCAGGTCATCATGAGAGTATGGGAGCAGTTGAACGTTGGAATAGAACTTTGAAAGACATGTTAAAAAAATATATTCGAGAGTATGGAAATAAGTGGGATGTCCAGACATCATATTTGCTATTGCTTATAGAGAAATACATCATGTACTTACTGGAGTATCAACATTCCAGTTAATTTATATTAGACCACCATCTAGACCGATGACCATTTAAAAAAAATGGATAGGAGATAGAGAAATCCCTACTAGTGCTGCTCGTTCTGTTGAAGAACACTTGAAACAACCACAAAAGAAGTAGCAAGATACACATGAAATCGCATCGAAAAACAGTGCTAAAAAACAGGAATGTATGACTTCCTACTATAATCTGAGATCACGAGAAAAAGGCTTTTCTGTTGGAGATGAAGTACTAATTCTTATGCTTTCATCTACGCATAAATTTCTTAACACTTGGATAAGACCAGCCAAGGTAGTAAAGCTTACTAGAGCCCACTCTTGTTTAGTTCAATTGGAACACGGTAGTACTAGAGAATTACATGTAAATAAGCTAAGACCTTATATCTCAAGAGTTGATCATGTTGGAATAATATTTGATCAAGATACCGATTTTGATAAATTGCATTATGCTCCCACAGATAGGGAAACTCAATCTAATATTGATATCGCGTTGATTCAAATTCCTGATGTTTTAAATGTCCAACAATAATACCAATAAAGAAACTTGTTACGACGATATGAAGACATATTTCGGAATCGTCCTGGAAAAGCCAAAGTGAAAGGTCATTCTGTCAAAGTTGCGGCAGATAGTTCACCTAAAAGATTACAACCATGTAGAATTCCTATTGCTCTTCAGAAAGAAGTTGAATGTCAAATCAATGAGCTGCTAAATATGGACTTGATTGAATTTAATGGCAGTTGTTGGGCGCACTTGGTGGTGTGTGTGGCGAAAAAAGATGGAAGTATTAGATTGTGCATTGACTTTAGACTTTTGAATAGTTTTACTTTTCCTGACACATATCCAATCAAACATACAATGGATTTAATATGCGAGATTGGCAGGGCTCATTTTATTTCGGTCTTAGACCTCAAGAAGGGATACTGGCAAATCCCTTTGGAAGAAAACTCAAAAAATTTTACGCTATTCGTTACTCATTCAGGACATTATCAGTGGAAAGTCCTACCTTTTGGAATGAAGAATGCGGAAAGTACATTTCAAAAATCTATGGAGCAAGTGTTGAGTCCTCATCAAAAGTACTGTAGATCCTACATAGACTACGTGGCAGTATTTTCAGAAACATGGTCAGATCACATGCAACATTTGGGAATTGTTTTTAAGACTTTGAGAGAAGTTGGACTAACTGCCAATTTAGTGAGTGTGATTTCGGAAAGAGCAACATTAAATTTATAGATCATATGGTGGGTTCTACAAAACATACATCGGATACTCAAAAGATGGAAACTATGTCAAAGGCACTGAAACTAACGACCAAAAAATAGATATGAGGACTGCTTGGCTTGTCTAGTTATTATCGTGATTATATTAAGAACTTTTCTTCTATTGTTTTGCCCATGACAAATTTACCTCAGAAGAATATTCCAAATAAAATTCCTTGGGACGACATTGCTGAAGAATCTTTCCAATGTTTGAAGAAAAGCTTAATCGAAATGCCTACTCTCTATACCCCTGTATTGAAACACCCATTTCTGCTGTATACGGATACTTCTGCTACTATAGTCGGCGCATGATTCGCACAGAACGATAAAAATGGAATGGAACACCCAATTTCATCTTACAGAAAAAATTAACCACATGCCAAATGAACTTGTCCACGATAAAGCGAGAGGCCTATGTCGAAAAGGTTTGACTGTTGGATTTTCGGATCTCAAATACAGGTCGTATCTGATCACAACCCACTCACAATTTTGAGCAAAGGACTACCATATGGTACAAAATTAGCTCGTAGGTCCCTAGCCTCCCACTATTGTGATTTACGAAATATATACCATGAGGGGAAAAACCATAGCAATGCTGCCGCCCTCTCTCGCTTGCCTTTTGATGATTAACCTGAGTTCTTTGTAGTACTTATTTCAGTATTAAAGCATATTCCTATTTATGTATATATTAAGTAAATTAGTGTGAAATTAATAGTCTTATTATATATTCATGATTATATAACCTTATTTTATTGAATAATTTTCAATATAATTGCGCATTAATGATCATAATTAAGTCGTGTGTCATATTTTTTAAATTAGATAGTGCACTTTTCACAAATAAGGTTTAGATATTTTGTCTCAGCATTAGGAGTCTTTCGTGAGTGTGTGACTAACGTTTTTCTTTCAGCACCCGGTCACTAAATATGACGCATGTGCTTCCGTTGGTGAGGCGGGTAAGATTCGCTGTACTAAAAACAAATATATAGATGGCGCTGCCATCGATATAAGGGGAGACAGAACTAAACAACAAGAGGGGGAGAAAGAATGGCGGCTGTGATTTGTAGCATGACGAACAAAAATGGTATAAAACATCAGTTAAATGTTTGGTGTTAATAATTTTTAATTATTGTATTAATTGCGTGTGTTCTGTGGCATTAAAAATAAATAAATTTTATAGCCACTAAAGAGAGATTGATTGATTGTGTATCTGGTAGTGAATGAAATCTTCAGAGATGAAACTATGAATCTACAGCAGACTAACAAAATATTACTGAGATATTAAGAAGAAATAGTTATCCCAGAATGGATTATAGTGCCATTTCCGCTCAAGTTTAAAATAGCGAATAATATTTGCAAGAAGAAGTCATTGAATTATTCGTTGACCTTGTAGCAAAAATGCTTTTTAATAATTTAAATGGGAGTAAGTTTTGTACGAATATAAATATTACGCAAAAATATCCAAAATTGGTGATACGCCATTTCCTTTTCAATTGCATTTCCAAGCTCATATGTGGTTGAATCTAGCTTCAATCATATTAATTGTATTTTAACAAAAAAGAGAAATAAATGGAATATGGAACTTTCAGATGGAGTTAAGACTTAAATTAACAAATTTTGAACTAAATATTGCCAAACTAGACAGGAGTAACAACCACCTTTCTCATTGATTTATTTAAAAATTTGATTTTTTCAAAATCAAAAACGAATAAAAAAGCGTTCCCGTTTCTTTAATCATTTGTTTTAAGAATCAGTTAACTTTTTCTTATCATTTTACTGAGGCGGTCAGTAAGAGAATTATAAAATTTTTGGGGGTCAATGATCAAAAAAGTTTCGGGGCCCCTGCTTTAATTTATGCAATCATTCGCTCATAGAAATTTGCTGAATACGCAGTTCTCACAGTTGAAGACCTACACTTTTGAATCTCAATCAAAGGAGGAAAAGGAGACCTGATTTAGCTCTCCCTCACCAAACGTCCACACCATGTCACGAAACTTTATACCTCAAAAGATTTAACATGTTTCAGCTGTACTTCACTGCATTTCTTTACACACATACACGTGTGTGTTAAACCGTACTTAAAAATGTAATTTTTCTTTCTGGTACATGCATATTTTCACTCAAACTTTCCGAAAATGGTCGTTAAACATTTTCGTCTTATTCTTATGGATGTGGTTCGTTTCAATACCTCTAAATGTAAAGTAATTCAAAGCCTTTTGATATTAACTTAACAATATAAAGAGGGGAAATAATTCTAGACTAACTTATAGGAAAATATTAAAATTTATTATAATGAATATTTTCAAAAAAAATTCTTAGTCTTTCTAAATAAAAATTTGAATGGCTAAAAGGGAAAAAGACGCATATCAATGGATTGCGATAATTAAACTACAGAAATTTAATGAGCGACTGTGTATCTGCTTTCCGAATACAAAGAAAAAGAACTGTCTAGCTTAAAAGCTCTCAATATTTATAAGATTTCATCTTGCTCATGATCTCGTGTTGGTGCAGAGGTACACTGAATCTTTCAATGCCTATCTAACAAACATCTCACTTTCTTTTAGGTTCTACCTAAAGTTCGGCATAGTTAAATTGTGAAAATAGTTGTCAACTTCGTTCCAAAAACTGGACCATGTAAAGATGCTCGCAAAATCTTAACTATTGCCTCATAAATTGAACGTAGATAAAAAATACTTTAAGTGTCATTCTCGTTATCCCATTTTGGGCCGTAACCAATGATCCGATAAATCAAAAATGCCCATGAAACAAATGAATCTAGTTTTAAATTTAAGAACCCTATTTACAATTAATAGATCATAATAGTATTAAATTTAACTAGAGAAATGGATATTTTTGGCCGAGATAATTACAACGTAAATTTTTTTAACCATGACATAATACTTCGTTAATGTATAATATTTATGCATAGAATTTGTTTTTTTTTTGTGCCCAGAGATTGTCTTTTAGATTAAGAATGAATGAACAAGGAACAGTTTCTTAAGAAACCTAATCGCTATCTTTCAATTTTATTAATGTATAAATGAACCATACGTTTTTTGTATTTTAAAACGTTGATATCTAAAAACATAGCTTCAATGCTATTCAGACTACTAGAAGTTTTGATTTAGTGCAACAACAAAAAATTGTTTGAAATCAAAACTTTTACAACTTACAAATCAGAGATATTTAATATTGTTTACTCCTGATGTAACTATAACATTTGCAACATTCTATTCACTCTATCACATCATTTACTCCAGTTCTATCTATTACTAATCATGTTCATAAAATGCACAATCAATGTGTTTGAAATTATTTCTCCAAATATTTCAACGGCAGTTTTAGGAAACAGATGACAAATTAATACTTTTCCTTGGAAAATATCCCTTTTCATGGAATTCGTGAAAGTCCAGTAGTCATTGTCGCGTTTTGGAAATCATTTACTTCCAATTGTTGGCTGGAGTCCTCATTCTACCAATAATCCCGTCGTTTAGTGGAGCTAATCCATGTTATATATGTAGCTGCTCAAAGACCTCGCGGTGTGTGGAATTTCGGAAACGACTGTGCGAGTTCAGATGTCGTTCTCGTCGAATTCACCGAGGTTCAGAATTACAAAAGTCCGTCGTAATCAGCCTTCGCCTTGCTTCGAAGTGTGACTTTAATAAACAATCAATCAAGACTGGAGTAATGGAGCGTTTGGAGAAGCTGAATTCGCTAACAAAGAAGCCCTGGATTCGAACAGATTCTGTACCTTTTCATCAGTTTTAATTTATTTACGCATACAAACATATTAAATACACCCCTTTTTGTTTCATTTTGAAAAATAACTAAATAAATAATGTGTTAGCATAAATTGATAAAATCGATTTTTAGTTATTTTAACTAAAATATTGAAAAAATAATGAAAATCAACGTCACATTTGGTATAACCCCGAAATTAACATCGTTTTAATATAGGAAAAAGTGTCGAGGCAGACATCTATTAAGTCCACAATCTCTCTTTCTCTTTAAATTTCCACACCATTCGAAAGAGGCTCATTTGAAAAAAGTATTTCATTTCGAAAAGTTATGAGTTGCTTGATCGCTTTGCTGCAATATTATCCTACAATATGTATCGGATCTTCATGAAATAAGAATATATTTCTCATGATGAAATTTTTTATCTAAACTGTGGCTACCGATATTGTATGAAATATAAGCTAATTAGAGACAGTATCTGACACAGGAATACTGAAGATATTTTAATCGGGATTTTTTTGCAATTATTATTACTTATGTAATGAAAATGGAGCACTTTTCAAAAAAAGAATAAAATAATCATTTTTGGATTAGAAAGCACGTGAAATAAGTTGGAAATTGTTTTTAACAATGCTATTCACTCAGCCTGAATTTTTTTTAAAAAATGTTGCATAATAATTTTCAGTTGGGTGTCATCTCGGGTGTCGACTTCGTCATCTGAATATTGTTCAAAATGACGAGACGTATTTTTCGTTGTTTATTGGACCTTGTGCCTGGAAGAAATAGGAAAACTGTAAATAGGTAAATAAACAAAAAATTATCTGTATCCACATTTCGTCCTATACAAATAAAGTAATTTTATGATGTATTTTAAATATGTTTTTAAAGTAAGAACTCATCTATATATATTTTATTTTTACATAACTTAAACTTAGTCCTCCGAGACTAAAAAGTCTTTTCTGGCGATACTCATCTCCGTACAACTGATTTTCCATCAAATATTGGGAATAAATTGGGGACTAAAGGCAAAATATAATAAGGTTTCACGAAAGCTGTAATAAAAGGATTTAATAAAAACATTTAAATTACCAACAAAATAACAATTTTTATATTTCGAACAAGATGTTTGCACATAATATTTAATAATTTCTCATCCACACTATCGAGGAGGTTTCTAATAAGAGTAGTATGAAATTAAAATTCACACCGACAAAACTATTTTCAAAAAGATTTAAATTGTGAATCCATCTATCCTTTCAGAGAACATCAGGTATCATTTTAATGAAAACTGAATCATACTTTCAGAAAAAAAAAAAAAAGATTTCTTTTTGTGCCTTCTGCAATTTTCGTCCATTATTACCTTCTGCCCAACAGCCTTGGTTCTAATTTCAACAAATTAACACACGTTCAGAAATAGTTTTCACGTGTATTGCATTAATAATGTGTTCTTAAATGGAAATGGTTTATTTTCCACATTCGCATCTGATAATCGCCTTTCAATCAAACAGAAAGTTAAAAAGAGAAATAATTGAAATTTGTTATGCACTCATTTTTTCATTCCGTATTTTAAAAAACAAAATAAAAATTATCGTAATTAAAAATGAATTTTCTGAAAGATGTTATTTTCTTATTCAATAAACGTCGATTACTTTTTTCGGATAAAAAAATTACCAAGTTCCACAATTTATTCGAAAAGGCTCAACGAACCATTTCGTTCAAAATTTTCTTTCCAGGAAAAAAAAATTTTGGTCCGAAAACAGAGTTTGCTTTAAAACAGATTAATATCAAACGTATATTTTTCATTTCACTTAAAACACATAGTAATAAACAATACATTTCGTTTGGCGCAGCAATTCCATATGTATTTCAGTATTCAGCAGTTCCAAATGTCAGAAGTTAATGCGAAAAAATAAATAAAGCTTTTTCTAAAATTAATATGCTTCAAATTTCTTATTTCGTGATGGTTTCCAAATGGACACAAAACATTAAGCGAACAATCTATTTTTCAATTTACGATTATTTTATTTCTCGTATTATAACCCATTTATTGTGTTTTAAAACCACATTTTGTGATGTTCGTATTCGGTTCTGATAAGCTTTTTTGTGCTCAAAATTTACTTTTAAATGAACGATTATTAAATATTTTACTCTCTTTTAAGCTTTATCGTAAAGATTGCCTTATCTTTTGTTGTTTGTCTTGGAGTATCGAGAAAAATAATCAGAATTCGTTTAGCTTGTCTAAACTGTCAAATTATTAGAATTAAAGTATAAAGATGTATTTATAAATAATATCATACGTTATTTTACAACGGTATTTTATCTTGAAAGGAAATATTTTGGTCATGACGTACATAAATTGAAATTTAAAAAAAAATTAAAATAGAAAAATTATATATAAAAGGTTCTATGCAAAGTTTTTCAAAGAACACAGATTTAGCAACCCAAATTACTCTTTCTTAAGACTTATTATTAAATTAGTTAATTAAATGTGTAAGAATTAAAGTAAACGTTGAAATATCGATAAATAGGCAATAATAAACTTTTTCGATATTAAAATTAAAAGAAACAGTAAGTTATTAAATTCAATATTATATCAGCTACATGTAAGTAATGTTAAAGCAAACAACAATTTATTAAATTGAATACTTTTAAGCTAAATGTAATTAAAATTGAAGCAGGCTATAAGAAATTGAAAAGTTAACTCGTTTGCCAAAAGCGATCCACCTAAAACAATAGCCCCTTAGATGGTTAATGGTTGTTAACTAATATTAAAATCTTTTGATCCCAGGAAGCCAAATTAAAAAGAAGGAAGCTAAACTATAACGATGTAGTTTGAAATTTTTGAGGCAAAAAAAAAAAAAAAGCTGCGCATAGCTTAAAATTCTGAAAATATTTACTTTCAGTCATACCGTGATTCCAGTTTACTTATCATTTAGGGGAATACGTAAATGATAAGTAAACTAAATACTTAAATTTTATAATTTGTTTCGCTTCAAAGCAATACAAAAATCGTGGGAAATTTATTATTTTATATTTTTGAAAATTGAGTTCATTAGGGTGAAAGCGGATATCAGACATTATTGCATTATATTTTCTTTCAATCCATTGATAAATTCAAGAGCAATATATTTTGATGGATTTTTGAAAATATAGTTCGTAACTGGTAAAAGCAGAAATTTAAAATATGCGTAAAAAGAAGAGAAATTTTTGAAATATGGTCAGTATGCCAATTTATAGGATATAGAAAAAATAGCTCCTTTGGATGCTAATAGCGCTTTTAATCAAATTCAAACGTAATAGAAAATATCACCTTTAATTTATGTTTTTTAAACCATTTTACGAGATATTCAAAATTAAATAGACATGTTTCTGTCGTTTTGGAATGGCGATATTTATTTAAGCTTCAACTTGTGCAGTCATATTCTGCTTTTTTAACTTGTTTGTTATTCTATTAGGATTGAAATAATAGCAGTATAATACCAATTACTTTTATCTGAAAGTAGGAAAATTGTTTGTTCAAAAGTTTTAAAAAATGAAGTTATTCTATCTCTAAATATTTTTAACAACGTATTATAGAAAGAAAAATAGTCAATGAAACTTCTTTTTATTAATTTAAGTGTATATGTAGATCATATTTTAATATATCACACAAAGTAGCTAATTTTTTTTTCTTCACCACTACAACTACATCACGTGCCTTTAAATCCTCTTGTTTGATTGATTGATTGTTTCGTGGGATATAAAACAACAACAATGACTGTTATCCCGTTTTTCATAGATTTTTTTAATTCAATAAATATTTAAATATTTCATCTTCTGCAAGAATGCTCTAAACACTGGTTTATTAGCCACAGTTCTTTTCAAAAATTCCTAGACATTATTATTTTGCTTTTGGTCGATCTTGAAAATATTCCAAGGAAGAATTCTGTGGGAGGCAAAAGTCCTGGAGCTAAAATCATTTTGCTGATGATTCGAGTGCTTAGTATTTCCTCTCTTTTATTTTTTGTCTATTTAGATAGTATGTCAATGGTGGGATGTTTCGAAATATTTGCTTCAAGATAAGTTTTCATTAGTTCTTTTCATTTTGTCGTGGAAAATATCGCCATTGATGTCTTCTGGGGCAATCCAGTGAAGGTACTCATTGGGTTCCGTTACCGATTTTGCGAGATAATCCGCCGGTTCAACCCAAAAAATTTTCGAATGTCCCTCAATCCAAAGGAGAATCATCTGAGTTCTAAATTGTGATTGAATGAAAATTTTACTAGCTGGTCTATGAATGATTTTTGGGGTTTTCTATCGCAAATTTTAAAGTTGATAGCAACAAAAGGCTGCCTGAGAGAATTAACAGATTTTCTCTTGATTTAGTTAAGTCGTCTAGAGCTTATCATAGTGATAGCAAAATTTAATGATGTAAAAATCGAATTGATATGATTTACTCTGTTGATGAAAGATGTATTTTTCGTGATACCTGCAATTGATGACATATGTTGATTTTTTCATGCATCCTTAACTATTAGGAAAAAATATATCAATCCTTGATTTAATATTTTCTCCACTTGTCCTTTTATTGTATGAATTGGTAAGGTTATATTTTGGAATCCAAATTTCCCTGTAAAGATCACACTAGGAAAATCTGTGTAATATATCAATGTGAGGATATAGATGATTTGTTTTTAATCAATGCCCAAAATCCGAAAAATATTCTTGATGTTGTTTCTACTTCATTCCACGATTTCCAGATTTATTGTTTCAAGGCTATTGTGGTGCATAGCAGAAAGTTTCCATTTAATATATGAGATATAAAAAATTATTCACCAATGGTCTAATTTTATCAGAAGGAATTTTTTGATTAGCCAGCACGATATTTGGGGTCCACTGCGGAAGTCCTAATGCAATTCTAAGAGCTTTTATTTGCATAATATTGAAATGATTGAGCTATGGGTATTGGATTGTTTATTTATGATATGACAAATGCCGTAAAAGGTACTACATATACTACTGTTAGTTGGCTTTATACGATTGATACGTAATTCTTGGGTCATAGTGTTTCTACGCCATGGCGTTTAGGACATTATTTTTTATAAAGCTTCATTTTTCATTTGATTCATCATAAAAATATTTTGCTTACGCTTAGAAAAATATGCTCTTAAATATTTTATGGTTGATTGCCATGGGAATGGGTACCTAACCAATATAATAGTAGGTTATATTTGAATTCTCTTATTTGATAGTTCCACTTTTGTACTTTTGTCGGGACATAAAATAAGTTTCCAGTATTTGCACCAATTTGTGATTTCTTCCAGAGTATCTTGTAATTTTTTATGGATTAAAACCTCTTTCAAGTGAAAATCTCAAGTAGTTATATTTCACTAAATATAATCGGCATCTGTTTCGACTCTGTTTTTAAACACTGAGGTTCCAGCTCTAGTGTCGCCGTCGTCACTTTAACGAGGTTGAAAGTGACAAGTTCCGTCGCTTTTTGCCTTCGTGTTGCTTCTTGTGCGACGTTAAGAAAACCAATAAAGTCCGTATTTATGTAAACTATTTGTTCACAAGTTTGTTTACTAAACAATACAAGTCTGAAAATTCTACTGTCAGGGAAAGCTCACAGGGGCTTGCTTCCTCTAAGTAGGAACGGGAATCCTGAACCTGAGGCACCCTTTAAAAAAAGAAATATTTTTTTCCCCATGGGTTTCATTTTCTGGTGAACTGAAATCCATTCTTGATAGTATGGTTGTATAATACTGAACCCAATATTTTAACGAAAGAATAAGTTCAATTATCATAAATAGAAATTAAATATTCTTATCGAATGGTATGATTAGGAATAAAAAAAAGAGATAATATAAACAGCATCTTTTCCCTAAGTAAATGCATAATTTGGGGTTATTAAATTAATATGAAAATATCAATTTTAAGACATTTCTACAATTAAAGTGATATATGCGCTTTGTTAAGAATATTCTTAATCTACAAATTTGGTTCATTCAGATATGGAATTTTTTTTTAAAAAAAAAATATGAACTAAAAACTTTTGAAAATCAAAAAAAAAAATAAAATCAGGAAATTCATATTACTTTCGTCGAGATGGTAAGTTCCTAAAATATATTCGTGTTGTTAGGTTAATTTTTTATTACGTGGATTTGGAGGGTAAACTACGTATACATTTCAGACCTCTGAAGGAACAAAAGCTTCGCTTTCTATTCGTTATTACACGAATCTCATTTGAAATTTAACATTTCTTGAAACTGTCATTGCAGGGCTTCAATGTTTGACTTTAGCGGTGTGAGAGAATGTAATGTATTGTTCTTATTAAAGTAGCACCTAGCAGCGACAAATGGGCTACTGACGACAAACCTCGTAAATTTAAACCGCAGCCTTGTAATGAAGACGACATCTGTGCTGGCACTTTTCTCTCCTAACTTTTAAACCACACGTGTAGATGCATATAGACACATGAAGATATATATAGAAGGCAAAAATCACTACTTTTCGCAAGCAATATTTATCGGTGGATGGTCTTCCGTCGTATTTGTTGGTTCACCGTTCTCTCTCTCTAATACAAAAAAAAGCATGAAAATATTTCGATACAAGAAGCGCCATCTAGTGGCGCGTAGAACACCAAAGGAAGGACTTTCAGTTTCCGTAGATATAACATACATCATCCCCGTCTAACAAGGCGATCTTTAGACTCGTAACCACAAACGGACGAAAAGGGCTGAGCACGACCATGACCTCTAGTCTACTTTTGCCACCAATTATGATTCAAAAAGAAAGTCATTTTGTATAGTGATAAAAAAGGAAAATTACACGAATTGCGACTTCAAAAACATATATAGGGAAATATTATGAAATTGCTTTTGATTCGCATTCTATCGCTATTATTTCCATAATCAGGTTTGAGTGTATCAAGTCTGTTAACAGTTATTTTCAAAAGCGACTTAAAAAAATTGTAGATTTTTTCTTTTTTACGTTATTGCCTATGGAGACATTGAAGCACAAAATAACAATCATGGATATTTTTATACATTAGGATACCGAGAAAAGAAATGCAATAATACATTGAAAAGAGATCATCTGATGAATTCACTCACGAACGAAACAAAAGCTCATTTGATGGCTAGTAATTGGAATAATAGGCACAAAAGTATACAAATATAAAATTATTGAATTTCTTTAGAACTACAAAGCTTAAGTTTCTTTAGAGAAACTCCATTCTGACTAAAAGAGTATTAGACAAGTAAAATGTAATTGAGTTTGGGCGTTGGAAATTAAACCAAAAGCCCTTTCTTACGGGATAATGGTGCTGTCGCATCATAATACGCCTCGAAGGTCTCTCTTCACAAACAATGATTAGGTAGCAAATATTTGTTTCAATTTTCCAATATCCTCGTTTGAGATGATGGGGCCTGACGCACATCCAATTGTGTTTTGCTTCACTGGTCAAACTTTACGGACGGTGAATGAGAAGCTTATTCACGCTCCGACTTCGTCTAGACTACCGTCTGAGAAGATGGGAACTGACCATTTATAATTGTGCAGAAGCTTTACCGGTCAAACTGCATGGTCGGTGAGTAGGATGCTAATGTATGGTCCGACATTCTCTAGATTACTGTTTGAGATAAAGGGGGTTGATGCATCTCAAAATTGCCTTGGTCTCACTGGTCAAACTGCATTGCTGGATAACAGGAATCTAATTCATTGTCCATCATCCTTGAAAGAGCCGTTTGAAATGATGAGGGTTGATGCGAGTTCAAAGAATAAGTTCCTATCATTTATTTAAAAACTTAAAAACAAGCTCATACTTTTAACCACATTTTAGAATAATATTAATCAGCAGCAGAAAAAAGTGGATTTTTCAGTTATATACATTTTTTTAAAAAAGAAATTCCTAATATACATCAAAAATAATTCTTAATGATAAAAATTGCTTAAAAAATAAATGTTTATTGACTTGTTAGATAAATAGGTATATTGACAACGGAATAAGGATGCAGAAATATTTAGAGGATAATAGCATTTTGTGTATATCTGATAAAAAACTAAACAATCAACTTATAAAATATTATGCGCTTTACAGGAAAGTTTATTTTTTATTTTAAGGTTTAATTCGGAGAAAATACCAAATTCGTTTTTTTTTATTTATCCATTAAAAATTTTTAAATCTACTTTTTTAAATGTATCCTTCCATTTATATATCTACAGTACATATAAATCAAGTAATAAGTATTTTAATATTTGACTTTTTCTTTGTTTTCTGAATAAATTTTAACTTTATATCCATTTTCTGAACAATATAATTTTCAGTATGTTTACAATTTTTGGAAGGTAATAATGGAAATGTGATTTTCTGTATATTGACGGAATTAAGAAGAAATGTTTTTCACATTATTTTTAAGATCCTGAATTAGAATATTTGTAATGTATGATATATAATTAGATTTATTCACATTTTAATACATAAAAGTGGAGAATTTTTTAAAAAAAACGCGTGTTGTTACTTCGACTCTTAATAACTCGGAAAAAAAAAATGTGAATTATTACAAAATCCAACATCAGGTTCTGTACAGGTGTCGTATGAATACATATGTTGAGTAAGAATGTTATAGAAAGAGGTTTTATGAAAAAAGAATATTTCGAAAAAAATGCTATTTTTTCTTATTTTATGGTAAAAAATTGCATTTTACCATAAAATAAGAAAAATAAGATAAAGAATAATAAAACTTTTAACATGTTTTTTTATGTACGTTCTTGCCTTGGACCGGGAAACGCTGCATTTAAACGTAACACTAGAGCTATTGCCGATGGATCACAAAATTTGGAAACTTGATTTAGTGACGAACATCACATTTGATTAATTGCACTTACCTCTTCCAAAATTCAAACATCATGTCATCGAGAGTACTTTAAGCATCTGAAGATTTCATGTCCATCAGTTCCCATGCAAAAAGGAGGAACTTTAGCATCAGGACTCGAAAGCACGATTTGACGGAAACATGCCATCCCGGAGTTTGCGAAAAAGACAATTGACGTACCACTGGCCACTTTTATACTTGGGAAGAATTGAGATTAACATACTCGTCCTAATTCAAAATGGTAGTTGAAATATATGAAATATTTAAGTTTTTCCTATTCACATTACTAAAAATATATACTACCTTCTTTCAAAAATAATTAGGCAACCAGCAAGTAAGTATGTAAATATTATAATTCACTGTTTCACGATTTACACACCTATAGATTCTCCATAAGATATTTATTCGAAATTCACATGCACTTCGGCACTTGTTTCTTATATATCCGCATTACTTATCGTATTAAACAATTGAATATTATTTTTTCAGTATCAAAAGCTTATGCACCCTGGGTAAGAAATTAAGAAAATTTTCATACTTTATCTACGAACTCAAGAACTACTGGACAGATTTTTAAAAAAAATTGGTGTGAACATAGGTTGATATAATACAAACAAAATAAACATTCAACAGTTCTAATAGACACCTATGGGAGTCTGAAGGTCTGAAACAGCTGTTGCAGAATACACAAAAGAAATATGTTAATAGGGGGTATGGTCCCCTCTTAAAGTTTACACGCCTTGCAGCGTGATGTCATACTGGAAATAAGGGAGTTTATCAGTGCCTATGGCAATTGGTCCCACTCATTTACTAACGCTGTTTTCAGTTCCTATATGGTTGTCGGAAAAGGGGTTGCGAGTTGCAATTGCCCTCCCCAGAGCGTCCTAGACATGCTCTATAAGACTGAGGTCAGAAGACAGGGCTGGCCAATCCCTCCGGCGAATATCCTCTCCTTCGAGAAATTCGTCGACCATAAGAGCTGTATGTGGCCTCACGTTATCGACCATTAAAATGAACTCGGGCTAGCTGCACCCCGGAAAAGTCGAACACAGGGCTCCAAGATCTCATCCCTATATCTCACACCAGTCACAGAGCCTCTGTCAAAGACGTGGAGAAGTGTGCGGCCATCCAACATGATGCCTGCCCAGACCATTACACCGCCACCACCATAATTGTCGATTTCTTGGACATTGGAGGGTAGGTAGTGGGTCACTGACTCTCTCCATATGAAAGTACGGGGAGAATCGGTGTTTAGGCTAAAATGGGATTCGTTCGGTGAACAAAACGATCGCCCATTGCTCCATACTCCAATCATTGTGCTGCCTGTATCATGCTAATCGGATTCTCCGGTACATAGGCGTGAGCGGGACGCAAACAGCCGGTCTTCTGCAAACAACCTTGTCTCATTCAGGCTTTTGGAAACAATCACCCTTTATTACCTGGATTCCTGTGGCTGCATACAGGTCCCGGAGAGCTGAGAAGCAGTAGGCCGTCTGTTACGCCTCGCTAAAATGGATAAATGGCGTTCTTCTTTGGCTGTCGTGGCTCTTGGACGACCTTGACCAGGATTTCTCTCAATGGATCCAGTATCCAGTATGATTCATAGTTTACACACTACAATGAGCGTTAAATTAAACTCTCTGCATATCTAGACTTGCGATTGACCTGCCTCAAATTCCCCACAATTCGCCACCGCGGATACTATTCGGGTACTATTTTTTACTGTTCTGATGTGAATTAAACCGAATGCTGCAAGATAACACCAAGAAATTCGCCTAGGTGTGCTAGCGAACGAAATTCGCCTTACCTTCCACGCTCTTATAAAGCCTGTTTTTCTGCTCGATCAGCCTACACACACCTGTACACTTACGTATTTGCTGTACAAGATTTGCATTTTTATTTAAAAGCAGTGGCCTTTCCTTCAGATCATTTCTTTTCATGCAATTCGATAAAATTTTCAAATTCTCTTAATTTATTTCACCAGTGTAAACATTAAAAACCTACTGAACGTGCACAGAAAGTAACCTGTTTAAATTTACCATGGGATTGTCTTACGGCCCAGAAAAGGTGGGAAAAGCCGGATAAATGTAAATAAATAAAGTGTATGCTTTTAAATGCAAAAAGAGTCAAGCAAGTAACGATAAACGACATGTGTTTCAGAAGATAAAATTGTCTCTAAAAATTGAGATTATCTTTTCATGTAAATAAAGCATTTAATGCAAAAAATCAATATATGGCGAAAACTGTCGAATTAGTAATTTTCTGTGTCGGATGTGAAAGAACGTTTTAACCGAGACCGATTAAAGGGACACCATCCAGAATTGCCATTTTTGCTCCTTCGCTCCAATAAATAAAATAAAGTTACACTAGCAAAGGAAATATCGATTGGGAAATGTATTTGCAGCATAATTTGTAAGTGTTTCACAAAAGCGCACAGGGAATAAATAATATGTCACGTTAATTTTTACACGATGATGGGTTTTTTTTTTAAAATATTATAATGTAATTTATGTTAGAATTGAAAATTGTGTATTTAATTTTTGCTTATTTTTTACTTACTATATTTAAATTCAATATATAAAAATCAATTCTATTATTTGATAAACATTCTATGCATTAGTAATTAATAATAGCATGTACTAGACTTTACACAAAGTGCAAAAAAATATTTATTTATATTTATAATTTTGGAAGTATTGCTAATTTTATATTTATGATTATAATCGAATGAAGTTTACATTCTAAAATATGTTCACCATTCAAGCATAGGAAATAAGAAATTTTCCACAAAAAAAGCATCTATTTTAATAAAATATTTTTTTGCTTGTTGCAACTTTAGATGAATCATCACTTTCTCAAAATATCGTTTGGAAGATTAATTTGTTATGTTTCATAAAATCGTTAATTTTCATAAATACGTTAAAATTATATTAGTTTGAATAAAATCGTATGCTGTGTGTTTATTTTATAATTCATAATTTCAGCAACTGTAATCAGTTTAGAAATTTGTTTAAAATTAGGAATTTCGCTGTTCAAATCCTGTTTAATTTTTAAGCCTACATTTCAAAATATTTTAATGCCAGATATTTCTAAAATACTTTAAGTATTAAATGTTCATCCATATGAATGTTAGTGGTTAGATCACTTTGGACAAAAAAAATTTCCAGATTAACAAATATAGAATTTATTCTCTTTGTTCTACTTGCCAAGCTTTCTATTAATATAATTCTATATTTAAAGAATTTATTGAGGCTTATTTAGCAAAATAAACTGAAGCACACGTCAAATTCTAATACACGTGAATGTGTCATGTCCATTTGAATGCTCAATTTACGAAAACATTCTGTACAATTGCTTTAATAATAAGTTTTTTGAGTATTGTCAAATGGTTAGTATCAAAATGTTTAACTTAAATTGTCGAATAATATATGTTTTGGATTTAAAAAAATCGAAACATTTAAAGTTTGATACACGTATGACGAATTAAATTAAATTAATTCCCTGAATTATTTTCCTTCAAGTACTTCACAGAAATATAATTTTCCATTCCACATGAAATGTGAAAATTGTTGTGCGTTGCATAGATTTAAGTTTTGGTCTACTATTCAGTTTGTAATTTGATGCAGCAACTATGCAACTTTAAATTTGTTTCGAAAATAAATTAAACAACTGTGAACGTAAGTAAAAAATCATTTTATTAAAAAAGCCCTAAGGCTTCCAAAACGGCGTGTGTGAACCTCTTAGAGGTCTTGAAGAACAAGTTCACAGGCAAAAATTGCATTGGAATTTCGAGACACAAGTTAAAAAATGATCATTTTATTTCCATGAATAAAATTCTTTAAAAAGTACACAGTTATCGTTTACTGGAAATGTATTAATTTTTCTAGAGTGTAAAAGGTAGGTACTTTGTGATTATCCACTATCCGTCTATAAATTCTCCATGAACTAACGATACAATGAAATGAAGATAAACATTTTTATTCGTGTGGGTTACAGCACAAAGGGAACTGCTCTATTGAAAATAATACTGTTGGCGCCAAGTTTGACTTTGTGTCTGGAGTGTTTTGACGCACTATTCACATTTAGTCACTTGACAAAAATAGTTACTTGTATCAATTTTAATAACAGGACAAAATATTGTTTGTTTATATGATTAGTTTATATGATATGATTACTATTTTATCATTAGCTTTCATTTTATTCTCAGAAAACGCGACATTTTATTGTGAAATTAATTTTGATACAATTTTTTAAAATTAGCGATGGTTTTATTCTTAGAATACTCTTAATGAAGTAATTAATGTTTTAATCAATATACTGTTTCCTACGTGGAATAGAAAAATCTTTAGTATCAAGTCTAATTATAAATTTTGCTTTTATACGAAGTGTGTAGAAAAAAAAGCAAAGAAATTCCGACGATCAATGAGATTTTTTTTTCAACAAAATCGGCTACACTGCATTCGAAATTAAAACTTAGAAAGTAGAATGTACGATCATTTGTTTCGACCGGCTGAAAAGGCTTGTCGTAGCTTTCGCTGGAAAAGAGTGTCTCGAATCCCACCAGATACGAGATGAGGTGCCATGCGGTATTTCTCAATATATGAAACGTGTTGGATTGTATATCGTTGGAATAAAAATAGTTTCTTGGAGTGTTGTCATGTACAGTACAGTATTGTTTACGTATCTGTGGTACTGTGATTGTAAAACGTGCAGAAAAAAAATTCAAAACCGTTGTTTTTGCCCAAACAATCGCAACCTCTTTCTTTTGGGACCGCAAAGAGACTCTGTTCGTTGAATATTTGCTGAAGGAGGAAAGCAATTAATGCCGAATTGCTCTGAGAAACCCTAAACAAATTACGAAGGGTGTTACAAAACAAAAGATTGGGAATGTGAACAAGGAGCGTATTTCTTGCACGGAGATTCATGTCCCCACACAGATAACGTCACTAAGTAATTCTTGGAATTAAAAGGTGGGAGAATCCTCAATCTCCCCTCCCACAGCCTTAATCTTGCAAGTCGTTTATGGGTGCAAAAGATACAAAATTCAATCAAATTCTGGGACAAAATAAAGTGAAATATATTTTTAACAAATGTTCAATAAAGCTCATTTATCGTCTTTCAGAGTGCATTTTGAAGTACTACAACTAGGACTAAGAATATAGTTTGATGTACACATATAAATTAGCAAATTCTTTTAAAAAGATATTTACAAATGTTATATTTTTAAGAAATTGAGAACTCTTACTTCCTAGAAAATCTGCATGTTTCATGATGCCTGTAGGAAAATATGCTAGTACATTCAAGAAAGTATATTTTGAAGTGACAAATTGCAAATAGGAATGTTAATATGTATAATAAACGTTCGTTACGGTACATTAAAATTTAATTTCGTTCTGAGCATTTTTAAAATATTATATTAAAAGTTTTTTATAGTTTTACGATGATTCAGTATAATTCTAAGCATAAAAATTCTTCTTGTAACCCTCAAGATAAGATTTCCAATCTGATTACCTAATGAACAGAAATTCGCGCCATACTAGACACACCTCGTATTCGTTTGGAATTAATTCAATTTTTATACTTTTACATTTCTACCCGAAATTTTCTTTTTGTCTCAAAGAATTTTTAGAAATGATTGTCTATTCTTCATAGTCTATAGGTCGCCTTAATTAAATGCATATGAATTTTCTCTCAAAAATTTTACAATCTTCCAGATAAAAATCTGAAAAGTGCTTTCGAAATAGCTTGTGCAAGGCATTTGTTTTTTATTAAAAAAATTCATTGCCTCTGTATATAATAATTAATTTGAGCCATGCTTAGTAATTGGATCGGAACAATTCTCATTACAATTTATGATTTACTTGTTGGTTTATCATGACAGTGAGATGGTTAACAGAATTTTTTCTTACTTTAGAAGAAGGACCAGGATTTGTAAACAGATATAGTTTCCTAATTTTCAAACTTTAAACGAAAATTGAAGATCTCAATTTCTGATTTTAGTAGGTACAGATTTTGTTGTAAGTGGAATTAATTCGTTCATCAATGTACCATAAATTACATCGTTTTGCTAACTAGTTTGAATTATTTTCTTCCTTAGTAATATACATAAGAAATATTATGGAAATTTTTAATTCTAAATTTCATAAAATGCAATAAAAAATTCACAGAAAAATTAGAAACTAATACAAATAGGCATCATGCAATGCAAATGATTTTTTTTATAAGGAATCAGACTTAAAAATTCTTAAGATCACTTCAATTATATGAAAATATACATTATTACCTGAGAATAGGAATATTTTACGAGATTACTTGTAAAATCGTTATATAGAAAATTAAATGGGATTTTTTTATGTACGTGAATAATTTATTACATCCAAATAAAATAGTAGCGTTTAATTAAAGATTTTACCAATAGCACATTTTTTTTGTTTTCAAACAAATTCCTACTACCTGGAGAAAATTAGTAACGTGTTTAGATATGTTACAGCTCGGAGTTTTTATTTCTTTTTCAGGATAAGTATTTATTTATTAATATATAAACCATATGTTTCTGGAAGAAAAAATGTAAATAAATAAAGAAATAATAAGACTCAATGGAAATAATGGCTTTTATTTCTCAATTTTTTCTGTATCTCAATAGAAATTGTACATGGAAAATTTTAGTATTTTCTGAAGAATATTCCTTTGAGAGTGAATTGATTTCTTCAAAGTAATCCACCGGTAATTGTATTGCCTAAACCAGCCGCTTTATCAAAAAGAGCTGAAAATAAACACATCATTTTTATCACAGAGAGATGAAAATTTAATGTACAATTGAAAGAATTTCTTTATTCGGAAAAAATGATTTTGAAGGAAATCATATTTATATTCTTGATTAAATAACAAAAATTAGCATATTAGTAAAAAATAACATACAAAAATGTTATGCCTTTTTAAGAAATAAAAATTAGTTGATGACATTTTTTTCGTCTAAATTTACTGTTTTCTTTCAGAAGCCTTTGTCTATTGCAGTGTAAATGTTCTACTTTATAACTAATATTTTTATTAACATTTCACCTATCTTAGTCATAGATTGTAATTTTTTTTTATTTTAAAATTCAAAAGCTAAAATTTATAATTTACCTATGTCTAATGAAGCAAAATTTAAAAGTTTTTCTGTTTCTAATACTACATGAGATTTATTTAACTTACCAAAAATAGAGGACCTAGTATCTCAAACACTAGGATTCATAATCATTAGAAATTAGTACAATTATAATATAACGACTACTTGCTCTATTGTACCTATGTTGTTAATGGTATATTATTATTTGTCAGACGAAAAATTAACTAATATTTGTTTGATATTTTACCATCATTATTTTTTTAAGAATTTTTAATTCAAAAGTTTCGTCTTTTCATTTTTGAAACATAAGTATATCTTATTAATAATTCATTTTTAAGAATATCCAATTAGTATTATGAAACACTTCAAAAATAAATATGTAAACAGGAAAAATACTTACTTCCTCGAGATTGATCCGCATCATCTGAAAGCAAGTTATTATTTAATAAGAAAAAATTTTAAGTATGCAAAGTTATACTTTCCGAAAATACCTTTTGTCTCAAAAGGAAAATAATATTGACATGTAACAGGTCAATTGAAAAGTCCCCGGCCTAACACATAGATGGCGCTACTAGATTTAAATCCATATGTTTTTTAGTTAGCACTAGCCCTCAAAAATGCGTGATTAAATTTGAAAGCTCCCGGATCATTAGTTTGTGAATTACAGCATTTCGAGTGAAGCAACTTTTGTTATTGTGAAAAAAATGGATAAAAAGGAATTTCGCGTGTAGATAAAATATTACTTTTTGAAGGGAAAAAATACAGTTGAAGCAAAAACTTGGCTTGATGCCGAGTTTCCGGACAATGCCCTAGGAAAATCAACCATCAAAGATTGGTATGCTAAGTTTAGACATGGTGAAATGAGCACCGAAGATGGTGAAAGCAGTGGACGCCCAAAATAGGTTGTTGCCGACGAAAACATTAAAAAAATCCACAAAATTATTTTGAATGACCGTCAATTGAAATTGAATGAAATAGCAGAAACTCTAAAGATATCAACTGAATGTGTACATCATATCATTCACGAATATTTGGGTATGAAAAAGCTCTGTGCAAAGTGGGTGCCGCGCGAGCTCACTTTTGACCAAAAACAACGACGAGTTGATGATTCGGAGCAGTGTTTGAAGCTGATTAAGCGTAATAAACCCGAGTCGATATGTGACAATGGATGAAACATGGCTCCAGCATTTCACTCCGAAGTCCAATCTACAGTCATCCGAGTGGACTGCACACGATGAACCCGCTCCAAAGCGTGGGAAAACGCAGCAGTCGGCTGACAAGGTTATGGCGTCTGTATTTTGGGATGCGCATGGAATAATTTTCATTGATTACCTTGAAAAAGGAAGGACCATCAACAGCGACTATTACATAGCGTTATTGGACCGTTTGAAAGACGAAATCGCCGAAAAACGGCCGCATTTGAAGAAAAAGAAAGTACTACTTCACCAAGACAATGTGCCGTGTCACAAGTCAGTGAAAACGATGGCAAAAAACCATGAATTAAGCTTCGAATTTCTTCCTCATCCACCGTATTCTCCATATCTGGCCCCCAGCGACTATTTCCTGTTCTCAGATCTCAAAAGAATACTCGCTGGGAAGAAATTTTCGTCGATTGATGAGGTGATCGCCGAAACTGAGGCGTATTTTGAAGCAAACGACCAATCGTACTTCAAAAATTGTATCGAAAAGTTGGAGGGTCGCTAAAATCAGTGTATCACCCTTGAAGGGAATTATGTTGAATAACAAAAACTAATTTTGCCAAAAAAAAATGTGTTTTACTATGGTAGGCCGGGGACTTTTCAATTGACCTGTTATCTCTTCCCCTGCCCTAAGAATAGTTTCTAATAATTGTAATGTTTGAAACACCATGAGTTTATTGTTATTTGAATTTATATAAAATTCAGAGATCAAACTTTCTCAGACTTCTTTCCCTTCATAATTTTAATCACACATATTTTTGATGAATCAAGTAGTTGAATTGTATTTGCGCGAAATGTAACTAATTCATGACGTGTTTTGTATCAGTTAAGAAGTATCACTAAATGAAAAAAATTATATTATTTCAGAAAAATCGAAATAATATTCAAAATAGTGCTTTTATACTAGTCATGAACGAAAATAATTATTCAGTATAAAGTTATTAAATAATATTTATTTGAATCACTATGAAAATGTTTTCATATAAATGAAATAACTTTAAAAAAGATTTCATGGTAAAAAAAATGTAAAGTTTTTTTGAGTAAAATATTTTAAGCATTAAATATCCATGTCATAAATATATATTTCTAATCTTTTTTTCTATACAATAATTCTTAATTAAGGATATATATTTGAGTTACCTGGATTATTATGCATTTTTCTTATATGCTACTAAAAATAACATTTAGGAACTTTAATTCAATACTAAATTTATGATGATTGCTCTAATGTATGATTTTTTTTAATTCTGAAAAACCAAATCTCGAGATATTTTACTGAAAATATTCATTTTAACAAATTTTTCAATCTTTTAATCTTTGAACATTTTGATGCAATAATTTTGAAAAGAAATATTTTTCCAATTAAATAAGAAGTACCAAAACATTAAATAAAATAACACTCGATAGATATTATTTTCTTATAGGAATTATTTCTTCTTACCAATAAACTAGAAGATGTAAGCGTGTTATTGTAATGCAAATTTTCCCATGTTATCAAATCTTAAAAAAACCAGTGAAAAGTCTCAATGTTCTGACAGATAAGGAGTAATAATGGTCGATTTGCGATTATTCGAGACCATGGATATTCTTTTCCATACACAGCCGAGAAATTTATGATTATTATAGTTTTTTTTTGTATGCTTCAAACGATATTTAAGACAAAAATAAATTATTAAAAACATATATTATGAGATGCGCAATATTTAAATCTATCATGCCTTTAATTGTTCATTTCCAATGCGGAGAGTTTTACATCAGAATGAAATAGTCAACATCGTTCCAATTCTCTGATACGGCCTTCCAGTAATTATTTTTTTGAACATTCCGCGTCGGTTGGATAATGTTATTATAGGCAATGAAGTCGATAAAAGTACATAAATAAGGAGAACGCATATTTGAAAGAACTTATATATTGCATTTAAATGGCATTTGGGAATATATACAAAATGAATTCAATAATTCATCCGATAAATTCGAAAAAATATTTATCATGAATTAAACAGCATACTAACCAAGATGTGAACTTAATGGAAAAAAATTTGAAGTATGAAGGGATAAAAAATGGAAGTTATTTTTTTATATCCTTTAGATGGTCTTTAAATTGAATTAGTTTAATATGTTTTCGAGGACGATTCAATGGAATTCATAATTGTAAATAAATTGTAACTTAAATATGTTAACATATTGAAATATACAAAGGCGTAAAGTAATCAAATAAAATTTGTCGTAAAAAATTGTCATCAGTGAAATTTCTTAGTAAGTAGTAAAGAAGACTTTTTTCTATTTATAATATTTTATATAGTATAACATATATTCTTACCTCTAACACGATCTGAAATTAATACCACATTCGTTCAGTTCATTAAAAGTCTCAAATATTTTTAAAATAATACACTTGGATATGCATTCTACTCGATAAGATTTGCGCTTTCGATTTAAAAAGAAATAAACCATTTTTTCACTTTTTTTTATCGAAATATATGGATTTTATTACGTTCTAAAATTTCAAAGTAAACATTAACGAAGCACCAAGGTTTAATGGTACCGAAATCAAATATTTTTCCTAAGTATTAATTTCTGTTTCTGTAAAATCGTATTCCTATACGTATAAAATAATTTCTTTAACATATACAAACATAATTAAATTTTCACTTGAAAATTATTACGTAACAGTATCACGAATTACATTATTCCATAAAGAAAAGTAAGTTATGAATCATATTCAATATGTATAGAAATTGGTTTTAACTATGTAATTCATTTTGCTTATGAATGGAAGAATACTCAAACACAATTACGCAGAATTTTTTTTAGATTTAAGCTTTACGAGCACTTTTAAAGATAATGCAATAAATTATGTTTGAAACATAAATATACCAGATCGACTACGAAAGCTATATGTTCATTAATTAAAATATAATATTTTTCAAAAACATAAATTAATAACTCAGGTACTATTTTAACTCCCCCCTCTTTATTACTATAAAATACGTTTACTTCATTAAAATTTTGAATTTTTTTGAAATAAATTTTCATGAATGAAATCTTTCATCTTAATATCTTTTAATTTTTTTTAAAAAGGAAATTAAGTGTTTCTGTCGCATATAAATATTGTTTACTCGGAAAAAAGTACAATATAAAAGTCGCGATACCAAACATAAAAGTAACATTTCATAATACTTCTGCGAATAACATCTCGCATTATTTTCAAAGTTTTAAATAAATACTTACGATGATGATGATGTACACTGGCCATTGCTAAAAGCAATACATATAAGAATTATAATTTGTTCACTTGAATACTTTTAAATATTTATGCAATACATCCAAAAGAATGAACTCTTAAAATATTTGAATACACGAATTTAAAAAGTTATGTATTCAATGAGGTTAGATTAATTATTTTTAACTTCATACATACAATCAATTGTAATTTTTCTATTAATATAATCTTAGCTCTTCGCTGTTGGTGCGTGTGTGTTTCTGAGATTTTGCAGTAGAAACTCATTCTCTGGTAACAGAAGAGTATGGTGAGGAAAAGGTATTACTTACTAAGAAATTCTGTTCATTTTTAAATGAGAGATGAGGTGAGATTGTAGATGACACACTGAAAACGACTTTCCTCCGCCTACTACGGACAAAAACATTGACAAAATCTTTGCTTTGATCAGAAAGGACCGTTTGATCAGTCATCAGGCAGTAGTTACGAAAACCATGGTTTCAGGAAAAATAACTTTTCGGTAGATTTTGCGGTAATTGTAGGAAAACAAGACGCGGAGTTTTCATCAGGATAAGGGTGCGTCCCATGCAGCTTTGATTTTGAAAAAAGGTTTTTAAAAAGCATAAGATCACTACGTTGGAATATCTATTCTATTATACTCTACCGAACCTCGTGTGAATTTTTCGTAACCCTAAATGATATCACCATTAAAAAGAACGAGCTTTAAGAAATTTCAGCATGGTAAAGAGAAATCCAGGCACCATGAAATTGTTATCAAAAAATTGGATTTTCACTTTGAATTGTTCAATTAAAAATTCGCAATAGGCAGTTTAGGATTTGAAGAGGGAAGTATTTTCAAATGGATAGTATTAAATTGATGAAGAATAAATAATAAAAACTTATTTAGGAAAATACAGTTTTTGCAACAATATTTTGTATACATAGAGAGAGTTAAGGACATAATTTAATCTAAAATATGTTCTTTCTTGGGAAAATACAGAAGTTATCAAATGAATGCGCATAGTCATAATGATAAAAACAGAGGACATTTGTTTCAAATAGAATACATTTTATGTTTCTAGTGGTGCTAATAAGATGCAGCTTGTCTGTGTCTTTTTCTAAAGCACAGGAGATCATTATATATGTGACTTTAAAAATAAGACTGGTAACTGCCTATACTAGAAAAGTCGCAACATTTTTAATGTATATAAAGTTAAATTGAAAATAGAATGCCAACTGTAGGAAATTCCTTCAGATATCAAAATCGAGGAATAACAGTAGTGAGTGAGGGAATTGTAGAAATGTTCATCCCTGATATTAATTTTCGCATCCGTGATTACTATGACTGAAAGCCATAACACCATGAGCTTACTGGCTCAGCGCAGTTTTTACGCCCTTTGATCCTTTATCATATTAGATGCTTAATTATTTAACATGACTTAGGAGCCCTGATAATTCTACTGACAAGTTTTCTCCGACCGGTTGCATCCATTCATTCATGTGTGCAGTCCCAACGGTTTGGACAATTATACCAGTTTAATGCAGTACCACGCACAACGAATTTCTCACAGATAAATATTTATGAGCCATTTCTGATTATTTGTAATGTGATCTGCGAGAAATATATCTGCCTAGTAGGAAACTAAAAATCTATTTGAATACATCCATAATATATTCACACTATAATGGATTCTACGTCCCGTCTTTTCTCGACAGTACTGAGTGCTCTTCAGCTTGTGTTCGTCGATCATTTATTTTTCTGAGATTGAAAAACCAAAGAAAAAAGAAAGCAAATATCTTGGAAAATATTCAAAATTAATTAAAATGATAATATGTTATTTCTTGAAGTAAAGGAAACAATTATCACGTTATTTAAAATAATTACTTTTATCACATTTTTCAGCGGTCAGAGAACACAATATACCAATAAAATTCTTACCCATTGCAATAAGGGCCACTATCATAAAGAAAAGGATTGCTGCTTTCATTGTGAAGTTACTGGTTGAGCTGTATTGCTTCTCCAATAGTACAAAATTTTCGATGGTTTGGCTTTTATATTGTGTCTGAAATATAATAAATTCTGTTTTATTGTGAGTAAAGAAAATAATTCTAATTATGTCTAAACACGGTTATGGGTTTCATCCAGTGGTAATCAAATATAATCTTGTATTGTAAAAAACTGGAACATTAAAAGTTTCAATTACTATCATTGATTATAAAATGATTCCGAGTCCTCCAAAACCTTCCATGTAGTAATGATATTTTTAACGACGTGTAGTTTGCACGCAATCATTTCGAACGGTTTTTGAAATATTTTTTACTCTTTCTTATATCTGAACAAATAGTAAAGTAACTACAGGTATTTGAAAAAGATCTATGTAATTACTAAATCCTTCATAAAATGATACAATGAGTTTGGAAGAAAGCTAAAATTCGTAGCATGCTCAAAAACATTTTTCCTGAATAAAATGAATATTTTCAAAGAATTAATCATGGAATTCAATGACTGCTTTAAGAAACAAAAAGAGACAAACGTGTCTTGCTATTTGATAGTCGAAAAAAGGGAAAACAATGTTTCACAGACTTTTTCTTTGCACGAATATGAGGATCATCAGTTTTCTTTTTCTCTGCATTGGTTTCCAAGTCTTCTTTCTTAATTACTGGAGGAACCGGGAAACTGGAGGAACCGAAATTGAAAATAAAATTATCAATTTCCTTACAAAGATATATTAATTGCGGGAAAACTATTCATGCAAATAACATTATCTATCCTTTTGTTCGACATGAGGTTTTCAAGTAATTATAGGTCTTGATAAAGAAATAGACTGTTTTCGTGATGAAGATAACGAGGAGAAAAGATAACGATTAAATATGCCAAATTCAAATTTCAGAATTGTTTATATGTAAGAAAATGAACTGATTTAAAAGTTTAATAAATTTAGTTTATAAATTCATTGTATTGATAAAGAAATCTTATTAAACTTTAAATGTTATTTGATAAAGAATGTTGTATACCAGCCATTTGTCCGAATTATTAGGCGTAATATATTCTTTTCTCACCGTACCTAAAAATAGAGCATTCATATTGAATGAACTGAATGGTGTGCACAAAGAATTACTTCTGAATTTTTGTACGGAAGGAAAAATAAAAACAAGTGTAAGCTGAAAATAAAATTATCAAATTTATATTTCTAGCTAAAGATAAAGTGAATTTCCCTAATTTAGAATTCGAAGAATTAATATGTACCTTTTGAATGTAATTAAAATTTATATATCACCTGTTTATAACAGAAATATTTTGTAATTATATTGACATGACCATAATGGTGATTAATCCATTTGCAAGAATAATATGCTAAATTGTTAAATTTTCTTTAAATGCATGCAAGTCTTAAAATCACTGAATTTTTCATAAGGGTATCATGAAAGAGAAAGAGATGCTAAATGTTGTCTATATACATATGATATATATATATATATATATGCTAATGAGGTAAACACCTGTGATGGTAGCGACAGATTTTAAGTCATGCCATACCACCCTTGGTTTTCGATATCCAGGTGAAGTTATGGTATGTAAAAAACATTTTATGCCACACAAGTGATTTTTGTGAAGGAAAAACCTTTCCATTTGAAAGGTGCATTTTATCTTACACAAATTAGAAAAAACTATTAGAGTATTCGTATAAATAAGACTGTGTATTATTAGAGTAAAATTTTGTTTATCAGTTTTTTTATTTTAATTTTGATATATTGTGATCTTTAATAAACATTCTGAAAAAAGCCCATCTTAATGATAGCGAAATATATATGTATGTTTAAAATCATCAAATATTACTACCTAACTCCATAGACACTAATAAAAAAAAACAATGGTATATAATTTCATACTTTAAGCATATTTAAATAATTTTAATATGTTTGAAATGTATAAGAAATTCTTCGAATTAAAAATATTGCATTTTAAAAGGCCTAGATAATTATAATAAAAATAGGTTTAGATTTATAGGATAGGTCTTTCTATTTATTTAGAGATAGGTGTTTCTATTTATTTAGAGATCGAATATTATTTAGAGATTGGTGTTTCTATTTATTTAGAGATCGAATATTATTTAGAGATAGGTGTTTCTATTTATAATAGTATTAAAGATATAAATAATAATGGAGATTTTAAGGAGTTTAGTGTTATTTCGCACCAACATATGATTATTAGATATTTGGAAATATTAGTGATAATGCCTTGAGATATATAATGAGTATGGGTATAGGAGTGAGAATTATGATAGTTCAACCAGCCATTCATTGTGAATAGCCCACTTGCGGTGATAATGTAGTGTGAAACATGAGATGTTGAGGAAATGTTACACCAGCTGTTCTCGTTTTGCTGCGAGCAAGTGAAGAACTTGCTTTGATGTAAATGTGTTGCGAAAGAAATGGTTGAAATAAATATAAAAAGAGTTATATGTGTAGAATTTATTTTTGTGTATGATAAAAACAAATGGTCCATCGATTAGGTTGAGTGTATGGACAATGATCTCTACAGTAAACATATCATTAAGGGATTAGTTTTGATCCGATGAAACACATTATTAACCATCTTGCTATAAAACAGTGTTTACTAATTGTATCATTCTTCGAACATAAGTAATGGATTTACAAAGACACCAATGACAAAAATGATAAGACTAAACAAAGTGTTTGTTATAAAACCAATTACAGATTTACAATAAGACTGTAATATTTTTTATGTAGACAAAGTTACAAGTCATTATAGTATCATTTGTGTATGTTAGTATAAATTAATTATTAATAAACATCTAAAGGTGAATGATGATCATATTCAAATACATTTATTGACCTAGAAATTAATAAGATAATTACAGCTTTATTTAAAAAATAGGATTACAAATGAATAAATTTCTCAGAACTTCATTAATCGTACATTTCATACAGAAACCATTAAATTTAGAACTTTCGCTAAGGAATGTAATACATACATTACGAAACAGATAAATTTTGTTACAAAACTACTACAAGATAATATTATTAAACTAAATAAACTTTCTATCATTAAACATGTTTTAAGTAAAACTCTATAACAAAATAAAAGTGAAATATATAATTCCCCAACTTATGTATGTAGAATTGTCCAGCTAATTATTAAGCAATTAATTTTATTTTCCAATTTATTGCAAAACCAGTTCCTCTGAAACCACGATTTAGAGTCATGTGATAAGCTCATGCAGCACTTCCTATTCAAGAACAAAACTGGTTAGCACTCGTTCTCGCTCTCTTTCCCTCCCATCTTTTCTGCTCCTCTTCTCTTTCACATTACCCGCGTCGGAAGTATACTCCAAACGTCCGAGCGCGTTCTAGGGCTCTTCGCTAACATGGGTTAAATGAGGCAGCCATCTATCTTTATCCGAAGAACTGGTCAACTTGTCATATCACAGTGTAAATATTTTTCACTCTTCACCATCTCTCCTAATAAACAAGTAAAGCTACTGGGAGCCTCATCCTTGATTATCAACAACAACAACACATGGAATCCAGTCAATGAATAACCAGCATTTTGCGTAAGAGCAACCAATCGTAGATTCGGAATAAACAATCTCCATCAACTCACTGTCTACATGTATATTTTTAAAGACCTATTTAATTCGGCATACAAAAACAACTTTCTAAACGAAAGATTAAGGAAATGATTGGTAATTTACTAGAATTGTAATATTGATGAATATATTTCTTGTGATAAATTTAAATTTTTAGGTCAAATTTACTTAGAAAAAAAATTAAATGTAAGGAGGTAAAACATTTTTTAAAAAGTGTATGGCAAATATTTGATTACATTATTTTGAATATAATTGTACTAAAAAAGATAATTTCACGATCCATAGTTATGTAGATGACTACTGGTTTTGAATTATAATAAGCATTCTAAAGATTAATCAATCTTACCTTTTTATCTTATATAATTAAATCTAATTTAAATCTAATTAAAAAAATTATTTGTTATATTGATGAATATACAGAAAGATTTAAATTTTATAAAAATAAAACATTTTTCTGGACTAGAGCTGTTTACAAATTTAAATTTTCGGAAATATTACATTTAATTGTACCATTGGAAATGGTATTTAATAATGCGTTCTATATCATGTGTGTTTGCCTATTACAAACACACATGATATATATATATTCGTTCCTCCTTCACGATATTCTCCTTTTTTATCGCAGGAGTTGAATAAATATAAGGTATCAGGTACAATTACTATCCACGAAAGTATAAATGAATGAGGGACATAGATAATAGTCGTTAGATGCAAGTTGGCCAATCACAATCGCACTAGGCCACAAAATTCGATGCAATGCCCAATGTCAACTGCAATTGGGATAAAGAGTTTTAGTTCAGAGGCTCCAATTCGAAAAGACCAAAACGAACTCTACGAAAATCTGCAACAACGATTGTAAATCTTACCTTGACGCTTTCAGCGCGGTGATGTAGAACTCTGCAACAGTCGTGAGCTGTATACTACTACTGATTTTTCAGTTTTATGATCATTAATTTCTCGAAGGTATCATGAGGGATTGATGTATGCCAGAAGACTGCTTTTTAAGTATTACTTCTGAGGAATGCTAGAGGTTTCGTATAGAACGAGGAAGACTACATTTGCATTCTACCAGAATTCAATGAAGATCCGTGCTTCTTACAGAAGATAGAGATTCTCGATGTACCTGTATCTGGGACACGATAATATTCCTTCTCCACCGAGAAAAGTAATACTTGTGGGGGTTGAGTTTCAATGGTATCTAGAAGACTTTATTTGTGACATCCGAAAACCTCAGAATGTATTTGAAAAAGCCTCGCTGCAGCTATGATATACGGAGAGGAGTTAGTAGGTTCTTACAATATTTCAGAGGCGCTGTTGCTTCTAAATTCCAAATAATGAATGGCAACGTTGTTCCTATAGGACTTATCAATGTGGTAATTTAATTAATTAATTACATGGTAATTTAAGATGTTCGCCTCGTGGACTTATCAGATACCTCTCCCAAACGTAAACTCATTGATTTTGTCTTGACCGCAATATCATGTACTTTCACAAAGAACCATCAATTTTAACCAGGAACTAAAAATGTGTTGCAGTAGGAGTGGGAGTGATTGCCATGAAGATCTTCCTGAACCATGAACTATTGTCATGCGCTTTATGTCGTCATACTTGTGACTTTTGTGGTTGTAAAGGAAAACGAAAAATTATATTAAGCAGTTTTTTCAGTTTGATATCACAACGTGGAGTTAAGGCATCCCTGCATTGAAAGCGTTACTCATAATTATGAATACAAGAAAAACGTTTAGAACATCCCATCACTTTGTATACAATGAATAAATATTTATTCTAAATTATCGTAAAATCTATTCATTAGTTTTGCAAGAAATTCAAAAAAATGTACAATGTGTCTTAATTAAGTAATATGTGTATATATATTTACACAGCGCTTTATTTTATTGTGTCATTTTATTACAAGCATTCATTTCTAATCAAATCAGTAGAGTTTTGCATAGGAAAAGCATCTGGTTCTGTCTGTGAATTCAAATAACGGAAATCCACAAATAATCTTATTGTACCGCCTTTGTTTCACACACATACTACCGGATGACCATATTCATTTTCAAAGGGTTCAATTAAACCTGAAGTTAAGAGATCATCTATTTGTCTGTCTACCTCTTCTTTTAAAATTTCAGGAATCCGATAAGGCCGTTGCATTTTAGGTTTACTATTTACTATCAATTTGAATGAATGTTCGCCAATTCCAGTTATTTTGAGGGTTTTAGTATTATTGCTTTTTTCTTAAAGAATAAATCAAGAACAACTGGATTTCGATAAGAATTCTGATGAGAAGAATTCAAGTGTTCCTTAATACATGTTAAGTTGCTTGGAGTACATTTTGTAACATGTGTTATGGGAATTTCATCAGATGGTTTCGTTTAGTCTTCTAACTTATATTAAATACAAATGTCGAAAAAATTTTGCACATCTTTTTTCATGCTAGACCAGAAATATCATTATCTGAATCGCTCCAAATATTTCTTTTTCCTCATGTGCCTCCTCATACACAGGAATGTGCGAGTTCTAAACATTGTTCTCTGCGTTCACGAAGAACAACTAACTGGCAGACAGGTTCATTTAAAATCTTATGTTTATGATACAGAAATTTATTCTCAATCATAAAGCCATTTGAAAAGTTCTTGGCATCTTGCCAACATCTGGATAGGCTGTCATCATTTACTTGTTCAAATTGAAATATTTATTTGAATCTGAAACTAAAACATTGTTGACATTACCATTGTACATATCAGTACTAGTTACATTATTTACAGAATCAGTGGCCCTGTTCATAGGTATCGTTCTATCTTGAATAGAAGTAGGGTCTATATTTACTATTGTATTCTCAACAGGATTGACATAAATGTACTCATGAGATAATTGGATTTCATCAACACTAAGATTTTTTACATAACATTCAGAATGATTTTTAGTTGCAATCAAATCATTATAAGCACTTATACTTAATAAAACACCATGTATTAAATTACCTACCATTTCACACATGATTGTAAGAGGTGTATATGCAACATTAGACTAGAATGTATAAGTACTAAATTCACACTTATTATCGATGCAGTGACCTTAAACCCAAAAGCAAATTTGAAAACAACCTTTCCGCACTGTCATCTTATAGTATTTAGGAACTATATTCGTTTTAATTATCGACAATTGGGTTGCAGTATCCACAACAGCAGTTAGTGTTTTATTATCTCATTCTACATGAATAGTGATTAAAGAATCAAAAGAAGTTTAATTTTTATCTGGCATTTTCGGTAAACCGCATAAAACATCTGCTGATATATTAGACGTCAGCTAATATTTTTCGTTTTTATTAATATGTCAATTCATTCCCGAGTTCTTTTTTTTCTAAAGTACATAATAATGTATTATGATTTCTATTAAGGCATGTTTCGCAATTCAATTTATTTTTCAATCCTTAGCTAAGTTTTTTCTGCCAAAACAGATAAACATCTACCCTGATTTTTTAGTTTTTCATTCTTTACATAAACAATCGTATCGAAACACTCCGATGATTCAGGTTTTCCGGAATTGCAAAATAAACAACTTTTACAGACAGCTGCAGCAGACAAGGGAACGATTAACCTTGGTTTTTTTTTTGTTGTGCGGAAGCGGATAAATATTTATAACTCTCTGGAATAAATTAGAATGACTGCAATTACATATCAGATCATAGATTGGTACTCTATCAAAACAATTAAACATATTAGCTCTTTCGCGAGATTGTATTTCATTTCTGAGGAAATCCAAAAATGTATTAACATCAAAACATGAATGGTCATCATTATTGCGACTTTTTTCTAATACTAAATCATTTGGAAAACTTTGAATAATGCAGGGATTAATATATTATTATACAAATCTGGTTTCACATTTAAAACATAAATTTCAAATTTGTATTACAATGGTATCAAAAAGCTTTCTTAATCAAAAAATATCATTGGATTGTGAAACAGAAGAAAGATGAAGAAGGTTTTGCATATGTGTATTTAAAATGATGTCATCTCTTCCAAACCTATCTATGGCAGAATCAAAATTTGTATCTGAAATTGAAAAACCTTGTTTCGTAATAGCGGCAACTCCACTTAAGCATGTTTTCAAATAATTAAATTTCTCCGCTTTCAGAAAAGAACTATTATTGTTAATTGTGAATTTAAACGCGTTCCAAAAGCTAATCCATTGACTAACTTTGCCGTAAAACATAGCAATTTCTAATTTGGGAAATCGCACGTGCTGGTTTTCTCTCTTTCCCGAAACTTCAGTTGTTTTAAGATCAATATTAGATTTAATTGTTTCCTGTCTATTTTTTAAATATCTACTTATTTTCGATTTCGGTTTGTAGTTTTGACTCACCCACATGCAAATTTTCATTTTCGTCATCGAGTTTGTAAAGATCTTTTTCTTTTTCCAGGATTAAAGTTAAAGAATCTTCGATATCATCAATTTTCATTTCATCTTCTGCTTTGTTTAGGGTATTTGTAAAAGAAGTTCTCATTTAACCTCCTTTCATAATTAATTGTTTTACTTTCTCCGTATTCAAATAATAAAAAAAAATACCTATCTTAAACAGTCGTCGTATACCTTTGTGGGATACCAATATCCAAAGGGAAAATTACTTTTTTTTGACAAGAAAGTTTCTATTTAATTATATGCTCGTAACAATACCATCTCGTGTCTGACACCATTCTATCAACCCGTATTCTTTTATGGTGTGATTTTATTACGAGCTTCAAAACACACACACACACACACACACATATATGTGTGTGTGTGTGTGTGTGTGTGTGTGTGTTGTGATTTAACATTAATTTGAGATAGTTTCACTGAAAAATAATTTAATTTTCTAATTTGTCTCTTTATCTAACTTAAAAGTAGAGCGTTGTAAAAATTAAATAAAATCTTTAGCTATAAAAGATAGACTGATTGATTGCGTATCTAGTAATGAATGAAATCTTCAGAGATGATTATAAGAACCTACAGCGGACTAACAAAATATTGATGTCGCAGTCGAGTAGCACAAAGATTTCGTAAGAATCCTTGTAATAGGAAGTCCACATTCTCAAATTAAAATTATTATTGATTGTATGATATTGTAAAGAGAGTGCTTTATTAATAGCTGTTGTTTGTTTTGAAATAAATGATATGTTATTATAGTAAAAATAAAATAAGTTACAGAATAACTTATTTATGCTGATTCTTCCGAATTCTTAGTGTGAGAAATATTTTGGTTTTCTGCAATAGAAAACATTTTTTCTTTACCGATTTAAATTCAGAACGTCCTGTTCTGATTATATCATGTGTTCCAAGAGATTGAAAAAATATTTTTATTTGTGTTTCATCAGAAACTTTTGAGATATATTAAAATACTTTGATAAAAATGAACTTCAATTCAGATATTTTTATTTGTGTTTCATCAGAAACGTTGTGAAATGTTAAAATACCTTGATTCAAATGAACATAAGCTCATATATTTTTATTTGTTTTGATTTCATCAGAAATGTATTGAAATATTGGTATATATTATTTCCATTTTTATTGAACATCAGTTCAGGTATTGTTTGTGTTTAATTTAAAACTTTATGAAATGTTAGAATATAACTATATTTTTAATTGAACATCAGTTCATATAATTGTTGTGAAAGTTTAAAATTGTGTTGAGTTTAGGTATCAATAACTAGAAAAGAAAGCAACAGTGTTTATAATTTATACGTCGAATTGATGGAGGTTTTATGGTATTAAAATATTTTACTGAATTAAATTAAATGTCACTATTTTCCGATTTATGCAGAATATTAAATTTAAAGTGTATAAATATTTTGGTGTAAAATATACATTTATATGTTGAAACTGATTTGTCTTTTCTTCCTCAGTTACATAATACTTAGTGATTCGAAAGAAAAAAAAAATATATATCCATTTCTTTTCTGTGCTTGTATTACATTTAACTATGACTCATTATCGTATCTACCACTGCTAAGTAGGCAAAAGTGAATAAAATAGGAAAAGAGAGACAGTTCAAGGTTGTGTGCTGATTGTTCGATTTCATGCGAGGATTTTTTTTTTTATGGAATAAAGTGTAATTACGATTTTTTTCTTTCTTTTTGAATACTATTAAAGAATATTGTGTCTTTTAAGAACTTTTTTTTGAGGATATGAAATTTTTTTATTTACTTGAAGAGTCAGATATTCAAATGTGTTTCAAAACATAGTGATGATTTTTTTTATTATTTCTGCTAAAAATTTATGGTTTTTTTTTTTTTTTGATTTATAATGTGAAAGTGATATGAACGAAGATATTTTTTTTTATTGTTGTGATTTATAAAATTCTTTAGGAGTACAAATTCTAAGAATTAAGTTATTATTTTATGTGGCACAATACTTTATTATTATTGTAGTAATAATGTATTTGGTTAAATTTTTCATTTTCTTCTATGTCATATGAAAAGTTAGCATCCAAGGACTAAATTTGTAAATGTTATGTTAAAGAAGTGCGAAACAATTTTTTTCAGAAATAAAACCAACCTTGATTAATTAAGCATATTTTTAATTTTTGAATCAGAGTGTTATTAGATTGATTCAAGATAATTATAATAAGGTGCGATATGGCATTTTTAGAAAAGGTATTAAAAGTAGACTTGGAGATTATGGCTACAGAAATGTGGGTTGAAGATGTCCTTAGTTTAAAAGTGTTTGAGTAAATAGATTCTATCTTGAATAATACAAATTTCGAAGCGGAGGTTTGTAGAGAACGATTAAACACTATTATAGAGTACCGCAAGAGAAGGGAATAGATGGAATTGGCTGAGAGAAAAAGAAAAGAAGAGATGGAAATAGAAATGGAGGATAGGAAGATGAAGGACGAAATGGATTTCGAACTGCAGAAGAAACGAATCGAGTTGAAAGGAGGAAATGAAAACGAAGCGAAAGAACTAGGATAATTCAAGATTTTTTGAAGTTTGACTCGAAATCTGACGATATTAGTTTATTCCTGGTATCATTTGAACGTCAAGCAAAAATTCCAAATTTGCCAAAAGTGTATTGGGTGACGCATCTGATCAGTATTCCACCTTCGGATATAGTAGGTCTTATTGCTCGTGAATCAGAAAATGATGCCGCTGATTACGAATTTGTAAAAGTGCTATTACTTCAAAGATTCAAATTGAGTCCCGAAAAATTCCGCCAGCTGTTCGTGAAACACCAAAACAACCCCGATGGTACGTGGAGAGATTATTATTTTGAGATAAGAGACATTTTTGTGAAGAATGGCTTAAGGGCTTAAATATTCAAACCTTCGACGACCTTAGAGATCTCCTTATAGTACACCAAATGAAGAAGATGCCAACCGAGATCCGCGAACAATTAACTGATAAATGGGCAAAAATAAAAACTCCAAAGGTGCTGGTCGAAACACTTGATGAATACCATCTGGACTGATGACTGTTTTAAAAGCATTTTGGACAGGAAATAGAGAAATCCCTACTAGTGCTGCTATTTCTGTTGAAGAATACTTGAAACTACTGCGAAAGAAGTTGCAAGATGCACACGAAATCGCATTGGAAAACAGTGCTAAAATCAGGAATGTATGACTTCATACTATAATTTGAGATCAGGAGAAAAACGTTTTTCTATTGGAGATGAAGTACTAATTCTTATTCCTTCATCTACGCATAAATTGCTTAACACTTGGATAGGACCAGCCAAGGTAGTATAGCTCACTAGACCCCACTCTTGTTTAGTTCAAATGGGAGACGGTAGTACTAGAGAAATACATGTAATTAAGCTAAGACCTTATATCTCAAGAGTTGATCATGTTGAAATAATATTTGATCAAGATACCGATTTTGGTGAATTGCACTATGCTCCGACAGATAAGGAAATTCAATCTAATATTGATATCGATTTGAATCAAATGCCTTAAATATTTTAAATGCCCTACAGATATACCAGTTAAGAAATTTGTGACGACGATATGAAGACATATCTCGGAATCGTCCCGGAAAAGTCAAAGAAAAAGGTATTTTTGTTAAAGTTACGGCAGATAATTCACCTAATAAATTACAACCATGTAGAGTTCTTATTGCTCTTCGAAAAGAAGTTGAACGTCAAATCAATGGGCTGCTGGATATGGACTTGATTGAACATAGTGACAGTGTTTGTGCGCACCCGGTGGTGTGTGGGGCGAAAAAAGATGGAAGCATTAGATTGTACATAGTCTTTAGACTTTTGAATAGTTTTACTATTCCAGATACATATCCAATGAAAAATGCAAGGGATTTAATATACGAGATAGGCAGGGCTCATTTTATATCGATCATAGACCTCATGAAGGGATACTGGCAAATCCCTGAGGAAGAAACTCAAAACATTTTACTGCATTCGTTACTCCTTCCGGACATTATCAATGGAAAGTCCTACCTTTTGGAATGAAGAATGCGGGAAGTACATTTCAAAAATCTATGGATCAGGTGTTGAGTCCTCCTCAAAAGTACCGTAGATCCTACATAGACGATGTGGCAGGATTTTCAGAAACATGGTCAGAACACATGCAACATTTAAGAAATGTTTTTAGACTTTGAGAAAAATATATGCTCCGGAAAATATGCTCCGGATCCTCAAAAGATGGAAGCTATGTCAAAGTTACTGAAACGAACGGCCAAAAAACAGTAACGAGGACTGCTTGGCTTGTCAATCTATTATCGTGATTATATTAAGAACTTTCCTTCAATTGGTTTGCTCTTGACAAATTTAACTAAGAAGAATATTCCGAATAAAATTCCAAGGAACGATACTGCAGAAGAATCTCTCCATTATCTGAAGAAAAGCTTAATCGGAATGCCTACTGTGTTGAACAGCCCATTTCAGCTGTATACAGATGCTTCTGCTATTATAGTAGGCACATGATTCTCACAGAACGATGAAAATGGAATGGAACACCCAATTTCATTCTACAGTAAGAAATTAACCAAATGCAAAATCAACTGGTCAACGATAGAGCGAGAGGCCTATGCCATGCTAAGTGCATTGTAAAAGAGTGACTGTTAAATCTTCGGATTTCAAATACAGGTCGTGTATTATCACAACCCGCTCACATTTTTGAGCAAAGGACTAACAAATGGTACAAAATTAGTTCGTTGGGCCCTAGCCTCACAACGCCATGATTTACGTATTATATACCGTGAGGGGAAAAACCATGACAATGCTGAAGGCCTCTATCGCTTGCCTTTTGATGATTAACCTGAGTTCTTTGTAGTACTTATTTCAGTATTAAAGCATATTCCTATTTATGTATATATTTAGTAAATTAGTGTGAAAATAATAGTCTTATTATATATTCATGATTGTATAACCTTATTTTCAATATATATGTGCAATAATGGTCATGCTTAAGTCATGCCTCATGTATTTTGAAATTAGATAGTGCACTCTCCTCAACTAAGGTTTAGGTATTTTGTTTCAGAATTAGGATTCTTTTGTGAATGTGTGACTAACCTCTTTCTTTTAACACCTGGTCACTAAATATGACGCATGTTCTTCCATTGTTGGGGCGAGAAAGATTCACCGGACAAAAAAAACTATATAGGTAGCGCTGCCATCGATATAAGGAGAGACAGAACTGAACAACAAGAGGGGAAAGAAAGAATGGCGACTACTACCTGTAGCAGGACGAACAAAAATGGCATGTAACAACAGTTAAATGTTTATTGTCAGTGAGTTTTAAATATTGTATTAATTGTTTGTGTTGTGTGACTGTTAAAAATAAATAAAATCTTTAGCCTTTAAAGATAGATTGATTGATTGTGTATCTGGTATTGAATGAAATCTTCAGAAACGAAACTAAGAACCAGCAGCGGACTGACAAAATATTTCTGAAATATTAAAAAGAAAATTATCGCGCCACTTTCCGCTCTAGTTTAAAATAGCGACAATCATTTGCAAGGATATGTGATTCAATTATTAGTTGAACTTGTAGCAAAAATGCTTTTTAATAATTTAACTGTGAGTAATTTTTTTACGAATATAGATATTACGCAAATATACCGAAAATTGGTGATACGCCATTTCCATTTTAATTGCATTTCCAAGGTGATATGTGGTTGAATCTAGCATCAATCATATTAATTGTATTTTAACGAAGAAGAGAAATAAATGGAATATGGAACTCACAGGTTTAGTAATACATAAATTAACAAATTTTGAACTAAATATTGCCAACCCAGACAGGCGAATCAATCACACCTTTCTCCTTGATTTACATAAAAATTTGATTCTGTCAAAATCAAAAAGGAATAAAAAAGCGTTCCCGTTTCTTAAATCACTTGTTTTAAGAATCAGATAAGTTTTTCTTAATCATTTTACTGAGGCGGTCGATTATTAAATTTTTGGGTGTCAATGATCAAAGAAGTTCGGGGCGCCTGTTTTAATTTAGGCAATCAAGTGCTCATAAAAAATTGCTGAATACTCAGTTCTCACGGTTGAAGACCTCAAATTTTGAAGGTCAAAGGGAAGAAAGGACACCTGGGTCAGCTCTCTCTCACCAAACGTCCACACCACGTCACGGAAATTTATACCTCGAAAGATTTAACATGTTTCAGCTGCTCTTCATTGCGTTTCTTTACACACATACACGTGTGTGTTTTGTGTATGTGTGCGTGATAAGAACACATTATTTCCTGCTTTTCAAATTTCCTTCTTACGTAAGGCACTTTCTCTTTTTAATGATTTTAGATTGGAAGTCTAATGATATTTTCCTATCAATCTTCTCGCGATGGATACGATTACTTTAAATTACTTCTCTATTGTCCTTAATATAGGATATCTTAAAATACTCTGATTTCGAACGCCAAGTCTTCCTTTGACAGACGGACATATGCTTCTGGTGTGTTTTTACGAACACCATCGTTCAGATATTCCCTGAGAGTACAGCAATGACGATAAATACTGCCACGTATTCACACATGCGTAGCATGGGAACTTACAAAATTTCAGTTGGCCACCTTTCGAAATAAGTCACATTTTTGTGTTCATGAGGATAATGTATGTTTTGAAACAACGTCAGCGCCCTGATGCACAATTTGTTAAATTTCGCGCCACATCTAGGTAGTAGTGTGTAATGGTATGCAGTATGATTTAGTAAGAAGCCTGGTAATCATTCGTCTTCATGAGATAACCTTAGAGGATTCCAAGGATACGTTAGCAAGATCATTCTACCGGTGGCCATTTCTTTCCTTGAACGACATTCAAAGGCTGATATTTCAATAAGATTACGCTTGTGTTCATACAGTACTTGCTAGTACAGTACCTGCAGTACCTAGACATACAGTACTTAGACAAATTACAGTACCTGCTAGTTATGAGCCACGTGTCGAGTTTGCACGTTGGGGGTTTGCTACAGCTATCGCGCTGCCTAATTTTAGTGCACATGTGTTACTCACGTATGAATACAGCATTAATCGTGAAAGCACTTCGAATACATACAACCTTAATGTGTGAGAGTCTAGCAATCCATACTACACACATCCCCATTCGTATCAGCAACATTTCAGTGAAAACGTTCGGGCTACAATTGTGAGTGACGTTTTGATAGATCTATACCTTCTGCCAATTCGACTGGACAGCAGAACATACCTCACATTTTTAAAAGACGTACAGCCTGAGTCATTTCAATCTGTCACAGCCAGCACAGAAGCACGTATGTGGATCTGACAGGACGGGGCACTACCCATTTCATCTTGGATGTGCGGAACGATTTGAACGGTAAATTCCCTAGAAAGATGGATTATTTGCGGTGTGCCGACATCTTTGTCGAAACGTTCATCGGATCACAAATTTCTGGACTTTTTTCGATGAAGCAATTTTAAAAGTCTCTTCTACGAAAGCCCCTTCGAATCCTACGAGGACCTGGTAGACTGGACTTCTGTTGGTGTTGGAGCCGTCCGAGAAATGCCAGGTGTACTTGAAAAACTGCACTTCTCTCCATATCGCAGGTGTAACGCCTGAATCATCGCAGGCGATCGCTCTTTTGAGCAGTTTCTGTAATTTTGTAATCTGATAGCTGTTGCAATCAAAGGAGGAAAAGGGCACCTGAGTTAGCTATCCTTCACATAACGTCCGCACCATGTCACGGTACTTTATACTTTGATAGATTAACCATGTTTCAGCCACACTGCACAGCGTTTTTTAATTCATATTCACGTGTGTGTTTTGTGTATGTGAGTGTGATAAACCCACATTATTACCTGCTTTTTAAATTTCCTTTTTATGATATACGCTTTCGCTGTCAAATATTTTAGATTGAAATTTTCCTACCAGTTTTCTCGCGTTGGTTAACATAAATTTAAATTTCTTCTACATTGTCCTTAATATATAATGTCTTAAAATACTCCGATTTCAATCGCTACTTCTTCCTTTGACAAACGGATGCTTCTGGTATGTTTTCACGAACATCATTGTAGAGATATCCCCTGACAGTACAGCAATGTCGCCAAAGACTGCTACTTATGTAGTCATACTTGCTTAGTATTGAGCATGCAGAATTTAGGCCGACAATATTTCAAATTAAATCAAATTTTTATGTTGGTGAGGATGATACATGTTTAGAGGCAAAGAGGCTAACGCCCTGATGCAAAATCAGTTAAATTTCACGCCAAATCTAGACAGCAATGTGTAATGATATGAGGTACGACTTCGTAATAAGTTTCGATTTCGTAATCATCAATCGTCTTCATGAGTGCACCTTAGATGACCCCAAAGATATTAGCGAGGCTATTCCTTCTGTGAATTTCATTCAGACGTTGATATTTCAAAAAGAAAACGCTCGCGTTCATACATCTGTCATATCAAGAGCTTGCTACTCCTTCAAAGACAGTTTGTTATATACAGCAGCATCCCAGATCTGTCCTGAATTGAAAACTCAGCACTTGTTATTGGTCGTTCTGTTAAGATTCCACTGTTACCATAAATGTTCCTATATCTACTTGCCGAAGTTTAATTTGCATGTAATAAATTGAGTCAAGATGCAGTTAAAAGTGTATTCGACTCCATGCCCAGACATGTACTAAGGAACGTAATATTACACTCCTACCATGTGCAGAAATTGCAATCCTTGTTACCAGCAGATTATGAGGCACGTGTCTAGTTTGCACGTTGGGTTTTGCAAGAGCTATCAAAACAGTCTGATTTTTTTCCACATGTGTTATTCATGGATGAATGCACCTATACTCTTAAAGAAATTTTGAATACGATCAACCTTCGAGTGTGAGCATCTAGCTATAGGTATGACACAAACCCACAGGCGTATCAGCAGCGCTTCAGTTTAAATGTTTGGGCTGGAATTGTGTGTAACCATTTGATAGGCCCATATCTTCAGTCATTCCAACTAGACGTCATAACGTACCTCACATTTTTAAAAGACGTACAGTCTGGGCTATTTCAATATATTGCTGCTATCACAAAAAGCACAACCTCATTTCATCTTGGTTGTGCGGAGCGCTTTGACCGGTAAATTTCTAGGGAGATTGATTGGATATTGTATACCTACATCTTGGCTGACATGCTCACCCGATCTCTCATGTCTGGACTTTTTCCAATGAGGTTGGTTGAAAAGTCTCTTCTACGAAAGCCCCATCTAATTTTATGAAGGTTTATTTGCCAGGATTTCTGTTGCTGCCGGCGTTGTCCGAAAAATTACAGGTCTACATGAAAAAGTGCACCGCTTGCAACATTGCAGGTGTAACGCCTGCATTACCACAGGCAGTCGCTTTTTTAAGCAGTTTCTGTAATTTTGTCATACTTGCTGTCAATAAAATGGTTTTGCACCTCCTCTATGTGCTTGGTATTTCGTTCTTTCTCGTGACAATAACTGTTGTGATATATTCAATTTTTAAAAACAAACGATTGTGATATTTTTTTAAGATATTATCTGTCCAACTTATAAAGGCAGACGTTTTAATTTAATGTGATACTTTTTTTAAGATTTATCTGTTCGACTTTTAAAGGCAGACGATTTAATCTAATGTGATACTTTATTTAAGACATTACCTATTCTACTTTTAAAAGCAGACGATTTAAACCTAAAGTAATACCTTTTTCAATATTCTTTATTAAGATATTTTTTTTTGGCAACACCAGATCACAGTTATGATTTTAGATAATTTACTGGAAACGGATATGAAAATTTAGTATTGAGTTTGGTTCCAAGAGGTAAAGACGAACGTTGAAAAAGTGGTGCTTGTGTAAAATTGTGTCTTGAATTTATGTTTGAAAAGATGTGCGCAAATAAATGTGATGCCCGGAAAACAAGTCATTTTTATTAATAGTCTTCAATACAGTACACTGTTCAGGCGGTTTATAGCTTGCTGTAAACCTATGCATTGTACGGTAAAAATGCTTTGTGTGCATGTTTTATAACACATCTTAAATTTTTGCCCATGAGTTTCGAAACATCCTGTATATTTCAACATGTCTAGTTACAAAGTGATCTAATATCTGAATTTTAATATCCCAAGAGATCACTTTCCTTTTCTCGTTTTCGCTTTTGTTAGAGATAAATTATGAGACATTATGTAAGAGCTATCGAAAATTATTTCAGATACAATTTATAAAACAAGAGTTTCGAAACTGTATCTTACCATTTTTTGACTGTAACGTAAAAATAATAAATATGTGTGTCACATCCTTCATTGGAAATGTGGAAAAAACTTATACAAAAAAAAAAATAAGATGAAAAATAAAAATTTAATTGTTGACTTTCTAGCACGTTCTGATTGATTTTGTATTGATGAGAAAACATCTGTTTAAATAATTTTTTCAGAGATTTTTATTGATATGTTTGAAACGTTACAATAGAATCAAAACAAGTTTCACGTGTGTTTCCGTTTGAACATCAAGCTCAAAATGCTGAAAAAAATTCTATATTAAAGGTATAAAATTCGAGAATTCTCATAAACAGAAATCCCATTACATTTCTCGTTTCTAATCTCGTAGTGATAAAAATAAAATTAAAGCGAAATTTTCTTATTTGGATCAATCGTGTTGAAGCAGAATAAGTCGAGAAAAAAGAGAATTAAATATTGTTTCCCTAATTCAGGTTAAATCCAAATCGTGTTAAGAAAGTTCATGCGAAACAGAATTGAGTGTACTTTGAATTATAAAATTGGTGGAATATTTGATAAATGATTTTTTCACTTATATTTTAACTAATATGCTTACAATATTTCTTCCTTCTGTGATATTTATAAACTAATAGTCTTTTTTCAAACTTTATGAGGTTGTGACATCAAAGTGCTTCGAGCAATTCCAAAGCTACTTTTGACAGATTCGGATGCTAATCATCTGGTTTGGTGCTACGAACTCAAATTCGTATTTCAGATTCCTAGATCTTTGCATGTTTCTTCCATTATTTCAGAAACTTTTAAAACGGACTTAACAATTTAACTAGCTAAAATGTTGAAATAATAAGTAAAATAATATTTAGTGATTTGAATGTCACACTTGGAAGCAGCTCGAAAGCAACTTCGTTTTGAATCAGGAAAAAGTTAAGAGGGAGGCACCTAAGTCCATCACCTCTCTATCTCTCTTAATTTCCACACCACGTGAAAGAGGATCATTTAAAAAAATTATTTCATTTCGAAAAGTTATATGTTACTTTATCGCGTTTCTGCACTTTATTCAATTCTAACCTAAAATGCGTTTCGGAGCTTCAAGGTATTGCAATTTATTTCTCATTATGAATTTTTTTTATCTAGACTGTGTGTACTAATATTGTATAAAGTACAAAGTAATTAGAGCCAGTATTTGACAAAACAATACTTGACATTTTTTAATCATTTTTTTCTTCAATTATTAACTTACTGTTGAAATAAGAATGGAATATTTTTCAGAAAAAAAAAATAAGTAATCATTGTTGGATTTAAAACATGGCAAAAAAGGTTTAAATTGTTTCTGATAATGTTATTCACTCAGCCTAAAATTTTTCTTAAAAAATTCGCTTTATAAATTGCTGTTGGGTGCAGGTTCAGGAGTCAATCTCATTATTTATATATCGTTCAAAATGACGAGACGTATTTTTCATTCTTTATCGGTCATTCTGCCATGAAGAAATAGGAAAACCGGAGAAAAGTCAGTAATCCAAGAATTATCTTTAACCCATATTTCGTCCATTACAAATCAGGTAATTTTATGATGTAATTTAATATTATATTTTTAAAGTAAGAGAACTAATCTATATATATTTTATTTCTACATACACTCTATATCACAAAAAAAAAAAAAAAAAAAAAAAAAAAAATGCGCGAATAAAGGGTTGATCGATTGTAATGAAATTTCGCATGCAAAGACATTTGGAACGAACATGCAAATGATTAAAATTTGATGTCCAATGAGTGAATAGCGGGAGCTACAGAGCATCGGAATTGTGCACTCACCAGGTGAATATAAGAAGCGATTCCAAATCTGATGGACAAATTTTCTGTTGCATTGCGATTTAGAATATCTTTCAACGACTGAAAAAATGCCGCGCCGTAGGATTCAAGCTCATTACTAGCAAAGTCTGTCAAGCAAGCTAATTATTACTGTCAGAGTTTGAAAGAGGCAGGTTGGGCAAATCGGAGAATCGCTTGTCGTATGGGTCGAAGTGATGCGGTGATTAGAAGATGATAGCAAGAATAGGTGGACTGTGGCAGATTTCACAATCATGATAGTAGCGGTTGTTTTAGAGCCACAGCAGATCGGGAGGATAGAGGGATTGTCAGAACAGCTATCACAGCACCTGATTCATGGCTATCAACCATCAGACAAGCGACCCGCACACAAGTGTCCACCATCACCTTTCAAACACGGCTGATAGAGTAAAATCTATGTTCGTACCGACTGCTACACCAACTGCCACTCACGCCTGAACACTGTCGAGCCAGATTATAGTGGTGCTTGGTTCGATCAGGTTGGAATGAGGCTGACTGGGGATGTAGATTGTTTAGCGAAGAATCCCGCTTCCAACTGTGTCCTGACGATCATCGAAGACGCGTCTGGAGACGCCCACTGCAACGTGACAATCTTGCTTTCACTATTGCAAGCCTCACAGGACCTCAAACAGGACTTATTGTCTGGGGTTCCATTTCCATTGATAGTCGGACCTCTTTAGTCGTCACTAGAGGCACACTTACACAGAGCGGTACGCCGACGCCATTTGGAGACCTGTTTGCTACCGTTCGCTTTGCAGATTTCGCTTTAAAACCGTTTAATATCAAACATATATTTTACATTTCACTTTAAACACATAGTAATAAACAATATATTTCGTGTGGTATAGTAGTTTCAAAAGTAAATTTTTAGAAGTCATTATGAAAAAATATATAAATCTATTTCTAGAGTTTCTATGCTTCAAATTTCTTATTTTCGTAATGAAGTATCCGAATAGGCACAAAAAATTCTGCGAACAATCTATTTTTCTATTTACGATTATTTTATTTCTCGTATTATAACTCATTTATTGTGTTTTTATTACCACATTTTCTGGTGTTTGTATTCAGTTGTGGTATGTTTTTATGGTGCTCAAAATTTACTTTTAAATGAGCGATTACTTAAGATTTTACTAACTTTTAAGCTACTGACGTAATGATTGCGTTATGGTTTGGTGTTTGGCTTAGAGCTTCGAAAAAATAAGAAAAATTCTTTTAGCTTGTCTAAATTGTTAAATTATTAGAATTAAAGTATAAAGATGTATTTATAAATAATATCACGTATTATTTTACGACGACATTCCTCCTTGAAATGAAGTTTTTTTTTTCATGACGTACATAAATTGAAACTTAAAACAAAAATAAAATTAAAAAAATAAAAAGTTCGATGTAAACTTTTGTAAAGAACAGATGTAGCCACTCAAAGTGCATGGTTTTATAATTATTATTAAATTACTCATTTAAATATAAGAAATAAAGTAAACGATGAAATATCGAGAAATAGACAATAGTAAACTTTTCCGATATTAAAATTAAAGCAGATGAGATACTTTTGAATTGAATATTAAATTAGGTACATATAATTAAAATTAAAGCAAATGAATGGTTTTTAAATTGAATATATTTAAGGCAAATGTAATTAAAATTGAAGGAACGATAAAAAAATAAAAAAGTGATCATGTATGCCAAAAGTGATCCATCTAAAACAATAGCCCTTGGTGGCTAATAATAGTAAATCAATATTACAATCAATTGACCCTAAAACATTCCAAAAAGGAAGTCAAACTAAAAAGAGGTAATTTGAAATTTTTGAGATAAAAAAAAGCTACCCTATAGCTTAAAAAATTCTAAAAATATTTATTATGAGTCATATATTGATTCTAGTTTACAAGTAATTTAAGGTAATACATAAATCGATAAATAAATTAAACATCAAATTTTACTACATTATATTTTTGAAAATTGAGTTCATTAGTATTAAAAGAAGATATCAGCTGTTAATGCATTATATTTTATTTCAATCCAATGAAAAATTCAAGAGCAATTTATTTTGATGTATTTTTGAAAATTAAGTTCATTACTGGTGAAAGCAGACATCACAAATATGTGCAAAAACAAGATACATTTTTGAAAGTTGGTCAGGTATGTAATTTATAAGGTATAAAAAACAATAGCTCCTTAGGAGGTTAACAGTAAATCCTCTTGATTGATTGATCGATTGTTTTGTGGAATATAAAGCAACAATGACTAATATCCCCTTTTTCAAAGATTCTTTTCATTCAATAAATACCAAAATATTTCATCTTTTGCAAGAATGCTCTGAAACCTGGTTTATTAGCTACAGTTATTTCCAAAAAATCCTTGAAATTAACATTTTGCTTTGGGTAGTGGGGGAAAGCATATTAATCGTGGGGATGTTTACTAAGAACTTGAAATATTTGCTTGAAGAAAAGGTTTCATTAGTTCTTTTCATTTTATCGTGATAAATATCGCTATTGATGTCTTCTGGGGCAATCCTGTCAATGAATTGGCCATTGGATTCCATTACCAATTTTACGAGAAAATCCGCCTATTTATTCCCAAAAATTTTCGAAGATCCCGGAAACCAAAAGAGAAACATCTGAGTACTAAATTTTGATTGAATGAAGATTTTACTGGCTAATCTATGAATGACGTTGGAGAATTTGTATTGTAATTATTTAAAGCTGATATCACAGAATGGCTGTCTGAGAGAATTAACAGGTTTTCTTTTGATTCAGTTAAGTCGTCTTGAGCTTGGCATTTAGCAAATGTTTCTGGTGTAAAAATCGAATTGACATGATTTACTCTGTAGGCGATGAAAGATGCTTTTTTCATTATACCTGAAATTGATGTCATATGTTGATTTTTTGATGCATCGGTACCTATTAGGAAAAAATCTTAGAATCAATGATTCGTGATTTCCTCAAATTGTCCGTCTATTTTATGAGTTTGTAAGTTTTTATTTTGGAATCCAAATTCCTCTGTATAGATTTCACAAGGAAGATCTGTGTTATATTTCAGCCTGGGGATTGATATGATTTGTTTTTCATCAATGACCAAAACGAAAAATATTCTTGATGTTGTTTCTGCTCTATTCCAGGATCTCCATATTTATTGTTTCAAGGCTATTACTGAATATAAGAGAAAGGGTACCATTTTATACATGAGATATAAAACTTTATTAGCTAATGATCTTATTTTATCAGAAAGAATGTCCTGATTAGCAGTTGTAAGAGCACGATATTTGGGGCCTATTATGGAAGTTCCATTGCAATTCTAAGAGCTTTTAGTTGTGTAATATTAAAAGGTTTCAGTTGGTTATTGGACCATTTATTAAAGATATGAGAAGTGTAGTAAAAGGTACTACATATACTACTGTTAGTTGATTTAATACTATCCGTAGTTCTTGGGTCATAATGTTTATATGCCATGCCTTTTAAGGCATTATTTTTTTAAAGCTTTATTTTTCATTTGATTCACCATAAAAATATTTTGCTTGCTTTTAGAAAAATATACTCCTAAATATTTAATGGTTGATTGCCATGGGAATGGGTACCTAGACAACATAATAGTAGGGTATATTTGAATTTATTGTTTGAAAGTTCCACTACTGTACTTTTGTCAGGACATAAAATGTTCCCAGTATTTGCACCATTTTGTGATTCTTTCCAGAGTATCTTGTAATTTTTTATGGATTGAAACCTCTTTCATGTGAAAATCTCAAATACTTATATTTCATTAAATATAATTGGCAACTGTTACGACTCTGTTTTTAAGCACTGAGGTGCCAGCTCAAGTGTTATCGTCGTCACTTTACCGAGGTTCAAAGTGACAAGTTCCGTCGTCTTTTGCTCTCTTATTGCTTCTAGTGCGACGTTAAGGACTAACAACGTCCGTTTTAATGTAAACTATTTGCTCACAAATTTCTTTACTAAACAATACAAGTCTAAAAATTCTACTGGCAGGGAAAGCTCTCAGGGGCTTGACTCCTTTAAGAAGTTTTGAAAATCATGAACAAGGCACCCTTTATAAAAAGCAATATTTTTTCCCCGTGGGTTTTCCTGTCTAATGAACTTGGGTGACGCTCTTCCATAATACCCATACTATTATTCTCCATTTTCAAACGTTCTTCTTGTAAATGATAATGTACCTTTTTTTTCTATTTTCACCCGTCTGGATTACAGTTTTACACTTTACTAGCTTTGCTCTCTCACACTCACTTTGGCGCAGCAGGACTACATCCCGCTGTGGCTAGACATACCTTTTTTCTGAGCAGCATGGCCACAACTGGCTTTTGAGCTGCTACAAATCAATCACTCATTCACGTGACTCACTCGTTCATTGAATTTGCCTTGACAATCATCCATCACTCATTCAAACGCCTGGATCACAGTTACACTTTGTTTGGCGCAGCATGACCAATTCTGGTTTTGCACCATTAAATTTCACCACCACCATCTCTCTATTTTCGACTTCCTCCTTCTTGTCAATTGATGTTTCCGATTTTCTCGATTGTCTGGATAATGTTTTCTTTGTTTTGAAGCAGTATAGTCAAATCTGGCTCTTTCGGTATTAAAACTCACACTCCGACAAAAAAATACTGCTGCACAAGTTCGTGCTATTTTGAGATGATGCAAAACTATATAAAATATTACAATAAATATTTACTACATTTAATTACTACACAGCATTGGCGACAAACTGAAATTAGTTACTGTAATGCGTGGACTAGAAATTTGCAACTATCCCTGTGTACTATTGCCTTTTCATAGAAGTTTCGTTACATGTGTCTGGCATTAGTGATACTTTTCAGTTTCACCAAATGTGAATTGAATTTTTCTAAATTAGAATATTTTTACGAAAAAAATAGGATGTCACTTTAGCTCTATTTTAAATTTTTTTCAAACTCTTTATTTAATAGTTTGGTTATGTAATATTAAACCCAAAGATTTAACGAAAGAATAAGTTCAATTGTCTTAAATATAAATTAAATTTTCTTATCGAATAGTATGATTTGGAATAAAAAAAGTGAGAGAGAGAATATAAACAGCATCTCTTCTCTAAATAAATACATTATTTGACGTCATTAAAATAACATGAAAGTATCATTTTTTATTCATTTTTACAATTAAAGTGATTTATAAGCTTTGTTAGGAATATTCTCAAACAACAAGTTTGGTTCATTCTGGTATGGATTTTTCTAAAAAAAATATGAACTAAAAACTTTTGAAAATCAAAAAATAAAATAATGAAGATCATGTCACTTTCGTCGAAATGGTAAGTTCCTAAGATATATTCGCGTCCTAAGTAAGTATTCCTAAGATGTATTCGAATGGTAAATTCCTAAAATATATAAGATATATTTGCAGTTAGATTTTTTTTATTACGTAGTTTTGGAGGGTAAACTACGTTTACAATTCAGACATCGGAAGAAACTACAGCTTCCTTTTTTATTCATTTTTACACGAATCGTATTTGAAATTGTTCATTTCTAGAAAATATCGTTGCAGGGACTCAATGTTTGACATTCGCACTGTGAGAGAATGTGATTGTTTTTATTATTGTAGCATTTAGAAGAGATACGAGAGCTATTTACGACAAACCTTGTAATTCTAAACCTCAGCCAAGCGACGAGGACGACACCTGAGCTGTCATTTCACTCTTTTAACTTCCATACCAAACGGATCAACAGATTTAACGTGCATCAGTCCCAGCTTCACGATGTGTCTTTAGGCTCGAACCCACAACTAACGAAAACCGTCGTGCCGTGACAATGACTCTTTGGGATTCGTGGCCGGTGGTTTTCGTTCATTTCCGGGTTAGAGCATTGGCCACTTAAGACCCACCGTGTAGCCGGGGCTGATGCCCGTTAACTATTTCGGGGCTGAAATCTCTCCCTATGTGGTGGAAGTTAGGAGCGGGAGGTGCTAGCTCAGGTGTGATTCTCGTCAATTGACCAAGATTCAAAATTACGAGGTCCGTCGCTAATAGACCTCGTGTTGCTGCTAGTTCGTAGTTAATAAAAAAACTAAACTAAAAAAAAAAACTAAAAATACCATGGCCACTAGTCTACTGTTTCAACCTATTATGATTCAAACAGAAAGTAATTTTCATAATGTTGAAAAAAAAATGAAAATTTCATGAATCACGATTTAAAAAAAATTATATAGAAATATTATAAAATTGCTTTTGATTTGCATTCCATTGCAACGATTTCTATAATAAGTTTGTGTTAGCAGTTATGTTCAAAAGCTACATAACAAAATTAAAAAATCTTTATTTTTACATTATTGCTTATAGATAGAGCCGCAAAATAACAGTCACGGACATTTTTATAAATTAGGTTATAAAGAAAAATATTTACAATAGCACCTCGAAAAGTGATCAGCTGATGAATTCACGCATGAAAGTAACAAAAGCTTCTTTGGTGGCTCGTAAATGGAATAATAAACATAAAAGTATATAAATATAAAATGTTGCAATTCCTTTAGTATAACAAAACTTAAGTTTCGTTAGAACCGCCGCATTCTGACTAAAAAAGTATTAGACAGTTAAAATGTTATTGAGTTCGGGCGTCGGAAATTAAACCGAAAGCCCTTTCATACGGGATAATGGGGCTATCGCATCTTAATATGCCTCGCCTCGAAGGTCTCTCTTCAATACCAAAGGTTAGAAAGCAAATTTTTATTTCGATTTCCTCAATATCCTCGTTCTAGATGATGGGGGCTGACGCACTTCCAATTGTGTTTGGTTTCACTGGTCAAACCTTACGGACGGTGAATAGGAAGCTTATTCACGCTCCGACTTCTTTAAAGCTGCCGTTTGAGATGACTGGGACTGACGCATTTAGAATTGTGCTGACGCTTTACCGGTCAAACTTCAAGGCTGGTGAGTACGATGCTAATGCTTGGTCCGACTTCCTCTAGCCTGCTGTTTGAGATAAAGGGGGTTGATGCGTCTTAAAATTGCCTTGGCCTCACCGGTTAAAATACAACCTTGGATAACAGGAAACTAATTCACTGTCCGACATCCTTGGGAGAGCCGTTTGAAATTATGGAAATGACGCACGTTCAATAATTTTTTTCTGAGCTATAAATAATAATAATATTCTTTCTATATATAAACTTGAAAACAAGCTCACTCTTTTAACCACGTATCAGAATAATATTAATCGGCTGCAGAAAAAAAGGGAATTTTTCTGTAAAATGCACTTATTAAAAAGAAAAAGAAATTCGCGGTATACATTAAAAATAATTCTTGTTAATAATAATTGTTTATTGACATGCTAGATAAATAACTAGGTATAACGGAATAAGAATGTAGAAATATTTAGAGAATAATAGCTTTTAGTATATATCTGATACAATACTAAACAATCAATTTAGAAAATATGCGTTTTGCTAGAAAGTTTATTTTTTTGTTTTAAGGTATCCGACTACGTTAAAAACTCGAATTTCGGATAAAATACCGCTTTTTTTAAAAACTTTTTCTATTAAACTATTTGAAATCTACTCTTTTTAAAGCTACCTTCTATTTGTAGTTACGGTACACAGAAATCAAGTTTTAAGTATTTTAATATCAGACATTTTCTTTGTTTTCTGAAAACGTTTTAACTTTAAATCCATTTACTAAAGAATATAATTTTCAATATGTTTACAATGTTTGAAAGGTAATAACTCGAACAAATTTTTTTGTATATTGATGGAATTTGGTAGAAATTGTTTTCATATTATTCTTAAGATCCTGAACTAGGATATTTGTAATGTATGGTATAAAAGTGGATTTATTCACATTTTAATGCATAAGAGTGGAGGAATTTTTTTTAAAAAAACGCTTGTTGTTACTTCGATTCTTAATAACTCCGCAAATAAAGTGAATTATTAAAAATTCCTTTTACAAATCAATGCATAAAAATAACTTGTGTCAAATTAATACATAAGCTGAATAACAATGTTATATACATATTTTTCATGAAAGGAGAATATTTCGGAAATGTACTATTTTTTTATTATTTTATGCTAAAAAACTGCATTTAAATTTTTTTTCATTATAATGAAACTTTTGAAATGCTTCTTTTATGTTGTACATTCTAATGCCGATGATACTAAATATCAAAAAAATTACTTAGTGATACGTTTTTTTTTCAAAATCATGGTTCTGAACGTAGTTGGATACCTATTTTTTGTCGAAATAATTTATTCTTAATGTTTTATTATTTAGTGTCGCAATATTTAGTTCTTTTTTAATTAATTTTTTAATTATTAATTTGTTCCGAGTTTTTATAAAATTGTGATTGGATTAGCGAGTGTTATGTTGAAAAGTGGTGGACGCGGTAGCCTAGTGGTCATGGTGTCGGATTCGTGGCCGGCGGTTTTCGTTCAGTTGCGGGTTCAAGCCTTGGCCCCTAAAGGCCCGCTGTGTAGCCAGGATCAGATGCACGTTGAATTTGTTGAGGCCCAAACTCTCCCCGTGGCGTGGTGGGGAAGTTAGGAGAGGGGATGTCCGCTCCTGTGTCATTCTTGTCAATTGACTGAATTACGAGATCCGTCGGCCGTAGCCCTCGTGTTGCTTCCTGTGCGATGTAAATAAAAACTAAACTAAAAATAAAATTAAAAAAAAAATATTTATAAGCGACATCTCTGACTTCGGGGCATATATAGGATGATATGTTGGAATTTAAATGTAATAGGTCATGCAGAATTTTCGATATAGATCTTACGTCAAACGAAATAGGTTATACTGAGAGAAAATTAATTAAAAAGCTTTGTAAAAACGTGTAATGAAATTTCATTATTAGGTTCTCAGATCTCGTAAAACAATACAAAGCATTAATCAGTCGATGTACTTTTTGTTGTTTTTACAGTGACAAGTTTATATTCAATTTTGAGAGTCAATGCATATTTTTACCAGAAATTGTTCGAAATTTTTGCAGGACACTAATCCTTAATTTTTTTTAAAAGAATTAACTTAAACTAAACGCTTTAACTGATTGGCATATTGTATGAAAAGTATTATAATGTTAAAAAAAATTATGTAATCATAGGATCAATTTTGATTCTAAAAACAAATGAAAGAAAAAGATATAAAATACACACAATACATTTGTTAATTAGGGACAATTTAGAATATTAAACATTTTTTTATAGTACGGTACAGTATGGGATTGTGGAGAAATCCATGTCATTCATCCCCTCTCCTTAACATATGAACTAACTCAGGGATGAGCAAACGGTTTTATTTGCAGGCTAAAAATTTAAAAAAAAAAAAAAAATGTTTGGCGAGCTGAGATAAATTTTTCTAAAACAATAAATAATCTATACAAGTTTTACAAATTAAAAATGTTAATGAGATGAATGAAATTGCGATGGCATTATTAAAAAATCCTTATATTCTGGTTCGAAGTGAGATGCACTTATTTTAAGGAACGAGTCTAAATGCCTATCTATCAGTCTATTTTTGAAATAATTCTTTCTGAGGTTCATAGTTGAAAACACTTGTTCACATATATAAGAGGTAGAAAACATAGCCCTGATTATCTGGGAAAGAGTTATAAAATATTGGAAACTTACTTTTGATAATGAATTGAAAAATTCTTAACTTTAGCATATTTATAAACAACTGCTTGAGATGATTGTTAGATTACAACTCAATTAATTCAGGCTGCAAATCTGACCTCGCTGCTTCACAATTTACGTTGAAAGGCATAGTACAAATATACAATTATGTTTGAATGGCATTGAAATCTGAGTTCAAACTCAAAGTGCAGTTTCTTCAATCTAGCTTCATAATTTTTAAGCTCCTCCTCATTTACTGAGGGTATTGAATTTAAACTCGGAAAATGAGACAAGTCGTTCTTAGCTAGCTGCCTAGCAAATAGTTAAAATTTTAATTTAAAAGCTTTGAGATCGGCCCGGATATAGTCGATAAATTGATTTTTCACTTGCATCTTGGCTTTCGATTTCCACATATGACAAAGAAGATCTGTGAAAATTGCAAAGTCCGAAAGACATTCTGTATCTTCTAACATTTTGCACTCCGCAGAACACTGTTTCTTATGGAAAAACGACACAATATCGTCTTTCAGCTGTCAAACTCACTGGAAAACATATCCTGTACTTGGCCACCTTACTTTTGTGTAATACCGCGCAATAGAATATTCAGATTGTAAGGTGTAAAGAAAATCTTGCAATTGCTTGTATAACACAATGTAGAAAAGCAATATTGATTCCGAGATAGTCCTTCCTGATTAAAGAGTCCAAGAAATCCAGACTTTTTTTCTGTCATATTTAGTACTCCATCTGTTGTAATATTACATATATTTGTTATAAGCACTTTCAATGTCAGAAGCCCTTCCTGAAATTCACGAAAAATATCACATTCCCTTGAAGTTAGTTCCCTTTAAAGAACGCATGCACGCCAATTTCTCAGTAATTTCAAAATTCTCAACAACATCCATTATAAATAATACTAATTGAGCAGTATCACTTATATCAGTGCTTTCATCCATAGCTATGGAACAAAATTTAAACGGGCCAATCTCAGGCTCTGATTGTGATGTCAAATGTTTATCCATAGCATTGATTCTAGAAGTCCCCGTTTCTCGATATAATCATAGAGTCTCAAAATTGTTATTCTTGTCTGGACATAAAACAACACAATCTTGTATCATGCATTGCTTAAAAAATTCCTCACTATTGAAAACTTTTTTTTATAGCAATATTGTATGCTGTAATGTAACTTGCATGCGTAGCTGCTTCTTGCATACTGTTTACCTTCTTGAAAAAAATTATCGGCCTGATATTTTTTTACAAAAGGCTTCTGCATTTTATTTTCTTTTATATTCGGATAGTGCTTCATAATTGGAATTATTATTGCTTATATGTGAATTTACAGGAAATGTTATATTATTTGAAGACAGCTACAGCTTCATTGCAGAAGAGACACAATGGTTTATCTTTTATAAAATAAAAATATTTCCAGAACCATTATTCATTAAAAACACGGCACTCTGAATCAACTTTACGTTTTTTAGTTGCCATTTTGGGGTTAAATTATTTTAAGAATAACCCAAACAAGCACTCGCTACAGTAAACTATTAATAATTTCCCCACTATTCACAATGATGCTATAGGTCCGTAATCTTTCCATACGCAATCCATAATATTAGAACTCGCACCAAAAGAAAAAATGCCCCTGCCTGGATCCCTAAATGCGCAGTCTGCCACATTTAGGGTTTCATTCACCTGTATTGGATTCCGTATGTCTGCTCCCCGAGAAAGAGGTAAGGCTTGTTGGCCCCCATCTACATCTAAGACTACCAAAGAACTTCCGCTTTTAACACTTTACCAATTGAAAGCGGTCTGCGCTCGTCTATTTCCGTCCATTTATGTTTTGTAGAACAAAAATAGAGAAAGTAAAAACATCATCAGTCCTTTGTAAAAATAGAAGAGCAGAAATAATATTTTAACAAAGAAGAAAAGAAGACGGATATATAAATTTATATTTCTTTATATTTGCTTCGGACCGGCAAACGTTTCATTTAAACGTAACACGAGGGCTATTGCCGATGGATCTCGAAATTCGGAAACTGGATTTAGTGACGAACAAGACACCCTGAGCACTTAAGCATCAGGACTCGAAACCACGATCCGACGGAAATAATGCCGGTCGAGAGTTTCCGACCAAGACACTTGAGGTACCACCGTCAGCGTATATACATGGGGAGAAATGAGATTCTAATAACTATCCGAATTCAAATGGTAGTTGGAATATACTAAATATCTAAATTTATCCTATTCACATTACTAAATACATATAATACCTTCTTTCAAAAATAAATACTCAACCAGCAACTAAGTTTGTAAATATTACAATATATTGTTTATAATATATAATGTTTACAATATATTATAGCATATTGCTGTTTCACGATTTAGATACCTATAGATTCTCCATAAGAAAATTATTCGAAATTCCCATGCACTTCAGCGCTTGTCTGTTATATATCCGCATTACATATCATTTTAAACAGCTGAATATCATTTTTCCACTATCAAAAGATTACGTATTTCGTAAGGAGTGAAAATCTGTTGAACGTATACAGTAACTAAGTAACCTCCTTAAAATTACCATGGAATTGGCTTATGCGTCACAAAAGGGGAGAGGGAAGAAGGATAAATGTAATTAAATAAAGTGTATGCTTTTAGCTGCAAAAACAGTGACGCAAGTAACAATATACGACATGCATTTCAGAAGATAAACTTGTCTCTAATATTTGAGAGTATCTTTTGATGTAAATGAGGCATTTAATGCAAAAAAATCAACATACGGCGAGAGCCGTCGAATTAATAATTTTCTGTGTCAGATGTGAAAGAACGTTTAAACCGAGACCGAATAATGGGAAATTATTCAGAATTGCCATTTTTGCTCCTTCGCTCCTATAAATAAAATAAAGTTACACTAGCAAAGGAAATATCGATTTAGAAATGTATTTCCAGCATATAAGTGTTTCATAAAAGCGCTCAGAGAATAAATAAAATGTCATGTTAATTTTTAAACGATGACGATATTTTTTTAAATATTATAATTTAACTGCATGTTAGAATTGAAAATGTTTTAAAACTGTCTCTTTTTTTATTATACTTAAATTCACGATACAAAAAATCAGTTTTATTTTTTCATAAACATTTTATATAATAGTAATTAATATAAACATGTTTTAGATTATCATTATACTCTACACAAATTGCAGAAAATTTATTCATATTTATTATTTTGATAGTAATAATAATTTTTTATTCATGATTAAAAATTAATGAAGAACTTACATTTTGAAATATGTTCAGCATTCAAGCATGGAAAATAAGTAATTTTTCACGAAAATTACATCTATTTTAATAACAAAATTTTTTTTTGCTTGTTAAAACTTTAGATGAATGGTGATTTTTCACAAAATTCAATTTTACTATATCATTAATTTTTTATCTTTTAATCTTTAATTTTTCATTTTTCATAAGATCGTTAAAATCTTAATTTTTCATAAATACGTTAAAATTTTATTGGTTTGAAGAAAATCGTTTGCTGTGAGTGTGTTTTATAATTGACTTTTTCTGTTACCGAAATGAGTTTAAAAAATTGTTGAAAATTCGGCATTGCGATGTTCAAATTCTGTTTATTTTTTAAGCCTACATTTCAAAGTATTTTTAAGCCGGATTTCTCTAAAATAATAGCAAGTATTTAACGTTCATCATTACAAATGATATTGTGACCTGACTACTTTGGCCAAAAATTTTCAAGATTAACAAATATAGATTTTTATTCCCGTTGTTCATCCTTCCAAGCTTTCTATTAATTCATTTCAATGTTTAAAGAATTTAATGTGGCTTATTAAGAAAAATTAACTGATGTACACGTCGAATTCAAAAATACGGGAATGTGGCATGTCCATTTAAATGCTGAATTTACGAAAACAAATTTACCATTGCTTGAATAAATTTTTTGCGTATTGTCACATGGTTGGTATCAAAATATTCAAAATAAATTGACGAATAATATATATTTTTATTCTAAGTTATCGAAAAATTTGAAGTTTAATACCCCTGTGATGACTTAAATTATACATTAATTACCCGAATTATTTTTCTGTAAGTACTTGACAGAAATATAATTTTCTATTCCACATTAAATGTGAAAATTGTTCTGGGTAGCATAGGTTAAAGGTGTGGTCTACTTTTCAGTTCGTAATTTACGCAAAAACTATGCAGCTTTAAATTTGTTTTGAAATTAATTAAACATATGTGAACGTACGATAAAATCATTCTATTTGAAACGCCCCAAGGCATCCAAAACGATGTGTAATAACCTCTTAGAGGATTTGAAGAACAAGTTCACAGCCATAAATTGCATTGTATTTTCGAGACACAAGCGACTAATTGAATATTTTATTTCCAAGAATAAAATTTTTTAAAAAGTACACAGTTTTCGTTTGATGCAAATGTATTAATTTTTACGAGTGTAAAAGATAGGTACTTTTTGGCTATCCACTATCCATAGATAAATCCCCCGTGCATTGGCGCTATAATGAAATGGAGATAAACATTTGTAATCAAATGTTTATCTCCATTTCATTATAGCGCCAATTAGGTTCTGGTTTAGAGCACAAAGTTAACTGATCCGTTGAAAAATAATTCTGTTGACGCTAAGCCTGACTTTGATTCTGAGTGTTTCGAAGCACTAGTGAGATTTAAACATTTGACAAAAATAGTTGCTCGTATCAGTTTTAATATCTGAACAAAATATTGTTAGTTTATACGATTTACTGTGTACGCATTATTATTTATCTTTTGCTTTAAGTTTAATTGCTGAAAACGTGACTTTTTATTGTGAAATTAATTTTGATTTATTTTTTTAAAATTGGCATCGATTTTGTTCTTAGAATAATCTTCATGATTTTTTTTAAAATACATTTTCCTACGCGAAATAGAAAATTCTTTATCAACAAGTCAAATTATAAATTTGCATTTATACGAAATCTGTAGAGAAAATAACAGCACCGAGTTTCCTATGATGAAAGAGAATTTTTTCCCCACAAAATCTGATGCACTGCATTCCAAACCAAAAACATTGATAGTAGAATGAGTGATCATTCTTTTCGACCTAGGCTGAAAAGGCTTGTCGTAATACTTGCTCGAAATGAGTGTCTCGATTACCACCAGATACGATTTGAGGTGCCATGCGGTATCTTCATGCAATAGGAAACTTAATGTTTTGTATATTTAACGGAATAAAAATATGTTTACCGGGGTGTTGCCATAAACAGTCCAGATTTGTATTACGTACCAGTGTTGTTGTGAGTGTAAAGCCTGCAGAAAAAAAATTCAAAAACATTGTTTTGGCCCAAAAAATCACAACCTCTGTCTTTTGGGATTGCAAAGAGGTTCTGCTCGTTGAATATTTGCTGCAGGAGGAAAACAATTAATGCCGAGGGGCTCTGAGAAACCAATAAACAAATTACGAAGGGCGATACAGAGCAAAAGATTGGGAAAGAGAACGAAAAGCGTATTTATTGCATGGCGATGCACGTCTCCACACAGCTAACGCCACAAAGAAACTCTTGGAATTAAAAGTTTGGAACATCCTCAACCTCCCCTCCCACAGCCCTGATATGAGAAGTAATTTAGGGTGCAAAATGTACAAAATGGAATTAATTAATGCTCAAACGAAAGGGAAATTATTTTTGACATATGTACAAGATAGCTCATTTATCGTCTGTCAGAGAGCATTACAAAGGCCAGCAACTATATTTATAGGCCGAGAAATATAGTTAGATGTACATATAAAAATTTAAATTTTTTTTTAAAAAGATATATAGAAACGTTATATTCTTAAGAAATTGAGAACTCTTCCTTTCTAGACAACCTTCATGTTATAACACATGGATCAATAAGTCCCGAGACTAACATTGAAAACAACATTTTTTTTGCAAAATTTTTTTTTATTCATCAACATAATCACTAGGGTGATACAATCGTTCCAACGCTTTTCCAAATTTTCAATACCATGTTTATAAAAAAAATTATCTTTCGCTTCAAAATAAGCTTCAGTTTCAGCGATGACCTCCTCATTTGAGCCAAATCTTTTTCCCTGGAGCATTTTTCTAAGATCAGCCAAGAGCCAGTAGTCACTGGGGGCTAAATCTGGCGAGTATGGGGGGTTGGGAAGCAGATCAAAGCCCAATTCGTTCAATTTTGCCATTGTTTTCATCGACTTGTGGCAGGGTGCATTGTCTTAGTGAAAAAGGATTTTTTTTCTCTGCATGTGCGGTCGTTTTTTTGCAATTTCCTCCTTCAAACGCACCAGCAAGTCAATATAATAATCACTGTTGATCGATTTACCTTCTTCGAGGTAGTCAATGAAAATCACGCCATGCGTATCCCAAAAAACTGACGCCATGACTTTGCCAGCTGACTGCTGCGTTTTCGGACGGCTTTCGCCAGCTGTGCGCCACTCAGATGACTGCCGCTTCGACTCTGGAGTGTAGTGATGTATCCATGTTTCGTCCATGGTCACGTAACGATGCAAGAAATCTTTTTTGTTGCGAGTAAATAGCGATAAACAGCTTTCTGAATCATCGACTCGTTGCTGTTTTTGTTCCATCGAAAGCAATCGCGGCACCCACTTGGAAAAAACCTTTTTCATGCTCAATTTTTCATGAAGGATAGTAAATACACTTCCATATGATATCTGTGACATCTCAGCAATCTCACGGAGCTTCACTTTACGATCTTTCATTATAATTTTTGTCACTTCACTCACATTTTCCGGTGTAACGGCTTCCACAGGTCTACCCGAGCGTTCCGCGTCATTTGTGTCGGTACGACCACGTTTAAACTCGGCAAACCACCGACAAATCGTTGCTTTTGATGGACAAGAGTCCGGGTAACATTTTTCAATCCATTGTTTCGCTTGCACGGTGTTTTTACCCATTAAAAAACAATGTTTTATCAGAACACGAAACTCGGTTTTTTCCATTTTTTAAACAAACTGCAAAACGACTTTACTCCAACCTCGATAACTCAGCTGTTTCTGGTCCGATCGACTTAAAATTTTGACACGTTTCAAGCAAAGGTTAGTACTCTAGAAAGACCTGGTTACTGGTTTACTACGAGCGCCATCTCTGGGTTAGTCTTGGAACTTATTGATCCATGTATTATGATGCATTTAGGAAAATATGATTGTACATTCAAAAAATTACATTTTGATGTGAAAAATTACGAAGCGGAATGTTAATTTGTAAAATAAACGTGCGTTAAGGCCCATTAAAACTTTATTTCGTTCCGAGCGTTTTGAAGTGTTATATAAAAACGTTTTTATAGTTTTATGTTGATTTAGCATATTTCTAAGCATAAAGTTACTTCTTGCAACTCTTATGATTAAATTTCCAATCTCGCTACCAAAGGAAAAGAGAATAGCGCCACACGGAACACGCATCCTATCTGTTTGGAATTACTTCTATTTTTATACTTTTACATTTCTGCCCTAAATTTTCTTTTTATCTCATTGAATTTTTAGAAATGAATGTCTATTTTTCGTAGTCTATCTGTTGGCGAAATTAAACGGATATTAATTTCTCTCAAACCTTTTCAAAATCTTCCGGATAAAAATTAGATCAATGTATTCGCAATAGCTTGTATAATGCATTTGTTATATACTCAGAATACTTTTTCCCTTTATATACAATGCTGCAAATGAGACACGCAGAGTAATTGGACTGATATAATTTTAATTACAATTTAGAATTGACTTGTTAATTTATCAAAGCAGTGAGAAGTTTCACAGAGCTCTTTCTTACTTTAAAACGAGGAGGATATAAGAACAGACGTAGTTTCCTAATTTCCCAATTTAATCAAAAATTGAAGAAATTCAGCTTCATTCTCGGTTTCTAATTTGAATAAAAATAGATTTTGTTCTATGTGGGAGTAATAGGTTCATCAATGTACCATAAATTGTATTGTTTTGCTATTTTGTTTGAATTGTGTACTTCTTAGGTGATATGCAAAATAAGAAATATTACGGAAATTTTTAAATCCAAAATTCATAAAATGCTCCAAAACAATTCAGAACAGAATTAAAAATTAATAAAAATAGACGTGATGTGATACAAAAGTTTTTTTTTTTTTTTTTTTTTTTTTTGAGGAACACAATTAGACTTAAAAATCTTTCATAAAATGTACTTTAATTGCATCAAAATGTACAGAATTAGCTGAGAATAGGAATATCTTATGAGATTATTTATAAAATCGTGATACAGAAAGTCAAATTTCATTTTTTATGTACGTGAATAATTTAATACTTCCAAATATAATAGTACTGTTTAAATAAAGATTTTACCAATAGCATCACTCGTTCCAAACGAATTAAAACCTATCTGGAGTAATTAAGTAACGTGTTTAGATATAATTTAACGCAATAGCTTTATTTCTTTCTAAAAGGATAAGTATTTATTATTGTATAACCATAAGTTTCCGGAAAAGAAATAATAACTTTTTAAAGAAATAATAAGACTCGAATGCAAATAATTGCTTTTAATTTTCAAATTTTACAATTTTTCTCAATTGAATTTGTACATGGAATACTTCAGAATTTTCTGGAGCATTTTCATTTGAGAGTGAATTGATTTCTTCAAAGTAATCCACCAGTAAGTGCATTGCCTACACCGGCAGCTTGATCAAAAAGACCTAAAAATAAACTCATCATTTTTAACACACAGAGATGAAATTTCAAAGTACAATTTAGAGAAATTTCTTTATTCGCAAAATAAGATTTTGAAGGAAAACATATTTATATTCCTTTTTAAATGAAATATTTAGCATAATAATAAAAATAACATAACAAAAAGTGTTATGCCTTTTTACTAAATAAAAATTAGCTGATTACATTATTTTTCTTCTAATTTTACAGTTTTCTTTCAGAAGCCTTTGTGTATTGAAGTGTAAATATTCTACATTATAACTGGTGTTTTTATTAAAATTTCATCTACCTTAGTCATAAATTCTAAGAAAATTTCACTTTTAATTTCAAATTCAATAACTAATATTTATAATTTACCTATGATTAATGAAACAAAATTTAAAAGTTTTTCTGTTTTTAATACTATATAATATTTATTTAACTTACCAAAAATTCAGTACCTATTAGCTCAAACACTAGGATTCATAAACATTAGAACTAATTGTAATTATAATAAAATGACTATTTGCTCAAATGTTCCTATGTTGTAGATGGCATATTTTTATTTGTGCGACGCAAAATTGACTTATTTTTGTTTGATTCTTTTGCCATCACAGTTTTTTTAAGAAGAATTTCAATTTGAAACTTTCGTCCCTTTTTTTTTTTGAGATAGTAAATATGTTTTATTAATGATTTATTTTTAAGAATATCCAATTAGTATTAAAAAAAAACTGCAAACATAAATATTAAACATAAAAAATACTTACTTCCCCCACGAGAATGATCCCCATTACCTGCAAGAAAGTTATTATTTAATAAGAACAATTTTTAAGTTTGCAAAGTTATACTTACCGAAAATACATTTTGTCTCGGAAGGAAAATGATACTGACATTTATCTCTTCACACCCAAGAATGGTGTCAAATAATTGTAAAGTTCGAAACAATATGAGTTTATTGTTATTTTAATTTATATAAAATTCAGAGATCAAATTTTATTTGTGTTCTTTTCCTTTATAATTCTCCTCACACAAATTTTGTTTCCACCTGTGAGCAATATTTCAGTTTTAATTTATAGTGAGAATACTTTTCCTAACATTTGATTCTGAATGTTTCTGCTGTGTTTCAGTTTCACTAATTTATTTGTGTTAAAGGTAAGACTTACATTTGGGAAGAAAACAATTCATAATGATAAATAGAAAATTCAAAATTTCTTTTTTTTTTTTCTATTTGGAAACATTTCCCAAATCAAACACTTACACTATGATAAATAAATAGTTTTTTTAATCTCGGTGGACATCTACGAATGAGAAAAAATTGGACAATATCTACATATCAGAGTGAAGAAAAGTTTAAATTAGATTAATTTTTTCAATAGTTTTGAAAATTTCTAAATCTTTAATCGTATATTACATTCCATTAAATGTATTGGATTAATTTTATGAATAACAAAATTAGCAAAATGTATATTTGCTTGAAAGTAAACAATATGACATATTCAAAGTGTCGACAACAGTAGAAAACATATATTTAAAAATGCCAATTTTAAAGCATCATCTTTAGAAAATACTTTTCTAGATGTTTTTCCATGTCTAACATGGTGGAAATAATCAACTCATATACTTAAAAGACGAGTTAATCAAAAACAAGAAACAATGAATTTCGAATTAATATACAATATTGTTTCAAATCGAAGAATACACTCATTGCCATAAGAATTTGCACACCAAAAAGTAAGAGAGGGATTGTTGCGTATCCAGACATGAATATATATGTCAGGCAGATAGTAAATTATTAGAAATCAGTGTGATTGCGCGTTGTATATTGCCACCAAAAGGCATAGAACTTCGTTCTCCTTGGAATATAAAACAGGTACGCTTAGGCACTTAGTGTGTATTTAAACTGTTGAAGAGGGACGCTTTTTAACTAGAGATGCCATTACGCCACCATCGGAGACAAAATGAGCAGCTATCAGAGTTCGAGAGGGAAAGAATCATAAAGGTGAAGCAAACCTAGTGGTTAGTTCGGAGAGTATATCGTCATATAAGTCGTTCTGACTTAACTATGAGAAGATCTTGGGACCGATGGATAAGAGAGGGGAAGGTTATACGGTGACCAGGTCCAGGAAGCCTTTAAAAGACCAATAGTAGAAAAGGGTGTCACATTATACGAAACGTACACATATCGCGAACTGTCTCGATGTAAACCATCAATACATAGACACATCTTCACTACGGGCTTTTGTATCTGTTTAGACCATCGCAAGGGGCCTGACTGAAGAACAGTTGCAATCCATGCGCCCATTGCATGTGCTGTCATTGACAACCACTCAAAGTCAGCTCCTTTTGGAGTGATGTCGCTCTCGAAGGGATTAGACTGTAACCAAAAAGAATTAGGTCGAATGCAGATTCAATTTGGGAAGTGATGACAATCTAGTAAGCGTGTGGAGACCCTTGATGAAAATTTAAGTCCTGCTTTCATTCTACTGCGGCACACTGCTAGAAAACTGGTGTGATGGTATGTGGTGTTCTCGGATACGACACACAGTCACCCCTAATATTGAGAACCATGTTATTTAAGAGGAACATTCGTGACAATGTTTAGCCTCATGTGCAGCTACCTATGTCTTGGTTCCCAGGTAATATTTTTCGGCAGGACAATGCTCACCCTCACACAGCAAGGGTATCACAGGACAACCTTCTCAAAGGATCGCCTACATTTCCACATTTCCTTTGTATCCTCGATCCCCGGATATGTCACAGATCGAGCATATCTGCGATCATTTTGGACGGCAAGTTGGACAGTCTATGATTTTGGTCCAATTTAAAGACCTGCTTAGAGCAACTATGGGAGGAAATTTCGCTGGACATCATACAGTACTTGTAAGCCTCAATGTTCAACTGTATCACATCATACCCTCACGCAAGAGGTAACAGGATACTATAATCTCCATTCGTTTGTAATTTTTCCTATAATGAACAATCGTTTTGCTTTGATTTTGTAATCGTTTATTTACATTTACGTTTTACTGAAGTATGCTAAATTTAGTTTTAATCTAATTCCTTCTTGGTTCGTACATTCTAATGGCAACGAGCTTGTATAACAATGTATTTTCAGGAAATCTGGAATATGTATTCACATTTCAAAATATCTAATACATTTATCATTGTCTTGAGTTCAAAAATGTGTAATAATGTTTGATACTAAATATATAAAAAAGGCACTTTAATTTTAATATGTAACATTTTTGCACAATCCGTGATAATATATTTAGTTTAAAATCCACTTTTTGTAAAGGAAAAGAAAAATAGGAGACAATGTTATATATTTCATAATCATAAGTTAAATAAATGTTTTGTTTTTTACTTTGAATTAGATTTTGTGGAATCATATAGTTGCATTGTATTTTCGTGAAGGTTAACTTATTCATGATGTGATTTGTGTCAGTTAAAACATAAAGCTAAATGAAATTTTTTTAATTATTTGAGAAAAATCAAAATAGCACTGTTGTATCTGCCATGAACGAAAAGAGTCCTTCAGTGTAAAGTTATTAAATTAATATTTATTTGAATCGCTATTGAAATGTTTTCATATAAATGAAGTAACTTTAAAAAAGATTAGATGGTAAAATATGCAAAATTTTTACGATTAAAATATTTTAAGCATTAAATATTGATGACAGAAATATATTTTCTAATCTTTTCTTCTATATAATAATTCTTATTTAAGGATTAATATTTCTGATATATATCGTATATTATGTATTTTTCTGATATACTTAAAACTAAATTTATGTTCTAATATATGATGATTTTTTTTATTTCGAAATCTCGTTGTATTTTGCTGAAAATATTTTTTCTATACAAATTTTCTATCTCTTATTCTTTGAACATTTTGATGTAATCCTAATGAAAAGAAATATTTTTTCCAACTAAATAAGAAGTACCAAAATATTACAGAAAATAACACATGTTAGATATTATTTTCTTAACGGAATTATTTTCTCTGACCAATGAATTAGTAGATGTAAACGTGTTATTGTAATGCAATTCTTCTCTTATTTCCAATTCTTAGAAGAACCAATGAGTAATCTCCATTCTGACAAATAAGGAGTAATAATGGCCGATACGTGATTAGTTGAGGCCATGGATCATCTTTTCCATATACTACCGAGTAATTTATTATTTTTACAGTTTTCTTGAATATATGCTTCAAACGATATTTAAAGTAAGAATATATCATTAAAAATATATTCTATGAGATGCTATAACGCTTTTAATTGTTCATTTCTTACTTGGACAGTTTTACGTTTTAATGAAATCGTCACAATTGTTTCAATTCTCCGATACAGCCTTCCAATATGTTATTGAACACTCTACGCCGATTGAATAACGTTTTATAAGGCAATGAAGTCGATAAAGTTAAAAAATAAGGAGAACACGTATTTGAAAGAGCTTATGTTTTGCATATAAATGGTATCTGGGAATATATACCAAACCAATTCGAATACTTCCTCTCATAAATTCGAGAAAATAGTTATGAGGAATTAAACAGCATAGCTGTCATGGTATGAACTTATAAAAAAAAAATTGAAGTAGGAAGAGAAATTCAACATTGAAGTTATTTTTTATTTCCTTTATATGTTCTTTAAATTGAATTAGGTAAATATGTTTTCGCGGACGATACAATTGAATTCATAGTTGTAAATAAGTTATAACTTAAGTATATTTACATACTAAAGTATACAAAAATGTAAAATAATCAAATGATATTTGTCGAAAAAAAATTGTAATAAATCAAATTTGTTAGTATATACTAAACAAGATTTATTATTAGTTATAATATTTTATAGTATAAGATATATTCTTACCTCTAACGTGATCTGAAAATAATACGACATCCATTTAGTTCATCAAAAGTATCAAATATTTTTAAAACATTACAATTGGATTTTATTCTACTCGATTATTTCTGCACTTTTGATTGAAAAGGAAATTTAAATAAAAAAATTTTAATTGAAATATATGGATTTTGTTACGTACTAAAATTTCAAAACGAACTATAACGAAGCACGAAAGTTTAATGTTCTGATATAATCTAACATCAAATATAATCAAATATTTTTCCTTAATATTAACTTCTGGTTCCGTGAAATCGTATTCCTACACTTATCAAATAATTTCTTTATCGTATACAAAGATTATAAATAATTCATTTGAAAATTGTTAATCAAATGTATCACAAATTACATTATTCCATAAAAGAAAGTAAGTTATGAATCATATTCAACAGGATTTAATCATGAAATTCATTTTGCTTATAAGTAGAAGAATACTCTGACAGAAATTTGCAGAACTGTTTTTAGAATCCAGCCATACCAACACTTTTATGGCTAATGCGATAAATTATGTTTGAAACATAAATATACCAGTCCGACAACGAAAGCGATATGTATATTTATTAAAATATAATAATTTTCAAAACCGTAAATTAATATTTCAGGTTCTATTTTAACTTCCTCTCCCCCTTAATATCTATAAAATAAGTTTACTTCATTAAAATTTTGAATTTTTATGAATGAAATCTTTCATTTTAAAATCTTTAGATATTTTTAAAAAAGGTAATTAAGCTTTTTTAAAGGCATATTAATACTGGTTACACAGAAAAAGGTATAAAATAAAAAAACTCGAAATAAAACATGAAATCGAAATTTAATAATACTTCTGTGAATGACAACTCACATTATTTTCAAAATTTTAAATTAATACTTACGATGATGAACATGATGATGATGTGCTCCGACCATTGCTAAAAGCAATACAAATACAAATTAAAATTAGTTAAATTACATACTTTCAAATATTTATTCAATACATTCAAAAGAATGAAATCTTACAATATATGAAAACACAAAATTAAAAAATTATGTATTAATAGTTTAATTAGTTTTAACTGCTTAAAAAATTCAATTGTATTTTTCTATTAATATAGACTTCGTGCTTAGAATGATGTTTGACTAAACATATATTTTAACCCTGTGATAATTTTTAATATAGCGATATGAACTTTATCATTGACGCTTAAGTACATTTTTTTCAATTGAATTAAGAAACAACGGACATTTGTATCAAATAGACTGCATTTGATGTTTTTAATGGCGTCTTTAAATTGCAGCTAGTTGATATGTGTTTCTTAACTGCAGGAGAATAATATATATGTTATTTTAAAAGAAGACTGATAACTGTCTTTACAAGACAAGTCATAACATTTTTAGTGTAGATAAAGTTAAATTGAAAATATATATCGAACAGTTGGAAATCGCTTCAGATTTCAAAGTCGAGGATCAAAAATTGTTAGTGTGGGAATTGTAGAAATGTTCATCCTATATTACGTTTCGGATCCGTGATTTCTATGACTGTTAAACCATAACACCAAGAGCTCACTGGCTCAGAGCAGTTCTTACACTTTTTGATCCTAATTTATATTACAGTTCTAATTATTTAATATGATTTAGGAGCCCTGAAAATTCTGCTGACAGATCGATAGGTTTTCTCCGACCGTTTGCATCCATTCATTCACGTGTGCAGTTCCAACGGTTTGGACAATTACACCAGAGCAATACTGTACCACGCACAACTAATTTCTCACATACAAATATTTTTGAGCAATGTGTGATATCTTGTAATGTGTTCTGCGAAAAATATCTCCCTAGTAGGAAACTAAAAACCTATTTGAATAATTCCATAATATATTCACACAATAATGGATTCTACGTCCCGTCCTTTTGAGACATTACGGAGTGCTGTTCAGCGTGCATTCGTCGATCATTTATTTTATTGAGCTTGCGAACCAGAGAAAAATGTAAGCATATATTTTGAAATTTATTACAAAATAATTAAGACTATAATTAAATATTTCTTGAAATAAAGGAAAAAATTCTGAAGTTATTTAAAATATTACTTTTTCATATTTTTGAGCGGTAGGAGTACACAATATACCAATAAAATACTTACCCATTGCAATAAGGGCCACTATCATAAAGAAAAGGAATGCTGCTTTCATTGTGAAGTTACTGGTTGGGCTGTATTGCTTATCCAATAGTACAAAATAATCGATGCCTTGGATTTTATATTGAGCCGAAAGTATAATAATATCTGTTTTATTATGAGTAAAGCAATTAATTCTAATTATGTTTCACACAGTTATGGGATTCTTCCTGTTGTGATCAAATATAATGTTGTTTTGTAAGAAAAATGAAGCATTAAAAGTTTCAATTAATATCATTGATTACAAGATGATCCTCCATTATCTTCCTTGTAATAATGATATTTTTAACGATTATGATGTTTACCTTAGATAGCCTTCATTACAGTTTGCACGCAATCATCTCGAACGGTTTTGAATTATCTTACATACTAGCTTACATCTGAACAAATAATACTGTAGCTACATATATTTAGAAAGATCTATTTAATTACTAAATCTTTCATAAAATGAAATAATTTTGTCTGGAAGAACGCTAAATTCGTAGCATATTCAAAAACGTTTTTCCCGAATAAAATAAATATTTTCAATGAATTAATAATAGAACAAAATGAGTACTTTAAGAGAAAATAAGAAACAAATATGTCTTGCTATTTGATAGTGCGAATATGGGAAAAGTCTATTTCGCAGACTTTCTCTTTACACGAATATGGTCATCATTTGTAAATTTTCATCTACTCTGCATTTTTTTGCAAGTCTTCTTTCTTTGCGATAGGAGGAACCGAGAAACGCAATTTCATTACAAAGATATATTAATTGCGGGAAAACTATTCATGCAAATAACATTATCTATCCATTCGTTTCACTTGAAGTATTCAAGTTATTTTAGGTCTTGTTAAAGAAATAGACTTTTCTCGAGATGAAAATAACGATATGAAACGTTAATTACTCCATCCCCCAAATTAAAATTTCACAAATGCTTATATGAAAAAAAAAAAACTGATTAAAAATTGTAGTACATTTCATTTATAATTTCCTTTTATAGATAAAGAAAACTTTTCATGTTCTTTGACGAAGAATTTTCCATACCAGCTATTTGTCAGAATTATTATAAGTAACAAATTGTTTTATCTCCGTAACTAAAAATTGAACATTCGTACTTAATGAAGTGAATGGTGTAAATTAAGAAATACTTCTGAATGTTTTTTGTACGGAAAGAAATATAAAAATAATATTGAACTGAAAAATAATCAAATATATATTTGTAAAGATAAAGTGAATTTCCCTAATTCAGATTTCGAAAAATTAAAATTACCTTTTTAATGTAATTAAAATTTGAATATCACTTGATTATTTTCATATTTTTGTAAATATATTGATATTACTATAATGATGATTAAACCATTTGCAAGTATAATACGTTAAATTGTTAAATTTTCTTTAAATTCATGCAAATCACTAAATTATTCATAGTGTTCTCATAAAAGAGAAACAGATGCTAAATGTTGTCTACTATGTCTCAAGAGTTGTTGTCAAAGGAAACAGATTTCGATTATGATAATGAGGAAAACACTTATGGTTATAGCGACAATATTTTAAGTCATGCCATACCAACCATGGTTTTCGAAATCCAGGTAAATTTATGGTTTACACAAGTGATCTTTCTGAAGAGAAAACCTTTCCATTTGAAAAGTACATTTTATCATACACAAATTAGAAAAAAAATAATAGAGTATTAGGATAATTTAAGTATTCGTATTATTACAGAGTAAAATTTTGTTTATCATTTTTTTTTATTTTAATTCTGATATAATATGACTTTTGCTGCTAAGCATTCTAAAAAAATGCCATCTTATATATCCAATATATATCCAATGTTTACAAGTTATTAAAGATAACTACCTAACTGCTACTTAAAGATCCTAACTATATAACTAACAGTAATAATAAAATATGGTATAGAATTTCGTACTTGCACAATGAAGGACTGTTTAAAGATATACTTGCAATGTATAAGAAATTCTACATACGAATTAAAAATATTGCATTCTTTAAAAGTCCTACATAAATATAGAAAAAATGGGTGTATATTTGTTTCTACTTTAGTTTATATTTTATTATCGTCGCACTGGAAGCAGCACGAAGGCTATTAGCGACGGACCTCGTAATTTTGAAACATGATCAAGTGACGAGAACGAAACCTGAACCGGCACCTCTCTCTCCTAACATCCCCACCACACCAACGGGGGGACTTTGAGCACCGAGAGATTTAACGTGCATCAGCCCCGGCTACATGGCCGGTCTTTGGCAGCCAAGGATCGAACCCGCGACTGAACGAAAGGCCCCGGCCACAAATCCGAAGCCATGACCACTAGACTACCGCGGCCACTAGATTTGTTTCTAATTAAAATAGCATTGAAGATATGAAATGAAATGGTACAGATTATGAGAATTTTAGTGTTAACGCGCACCAACATATTATTATTAGATATTTCGACGCAGTAGGTATGATGTCATGAGATATATAATGAGTATGAGTTTAAGAGTTAAAATTATGATTATTTCGACCAGCCATTTCTTGTGAATTTGCCTCATGCGGTTATAATATGATTTGTAACGTGTGATGTAGCGGAAATGTGACACGAGCAGTTTTCGTTGTGCTGCGACGGAGTGAAGAACTTGCGTTGATGTAAATGTGTTGAGAAAGAAATGATTGAAATAAATATAAAAAAAGATATATGTGAACTTTATTTTTGTGTGTGATAAAAACAAACGGTCCATCGATTAGGTTGAGTGTACGGACAATGATCTATACAGTAAACATATCATTAAGGGAATGAGTTTTGATCCGATGAAACACATTATTAACTATCTTGCTATAAAACAGTGTTTACTAATTGTATCATTCTTCGAACATAAGTAATGGATTTACAAAGACAGTAATGACATAAATGATAAGAATAAACAAGGTTTTTGTTATGAAACCAATTACAGATTTACAATAAGACTGTAATATTTTTTATGTAGACAAAGTTACAAGTCATTATAGTATCATTTGTGTATGTTAGTATAAATTAATTATTAATAAACATCTAGATGAGAATGATGCTCATATCAAAATAATTTTATTGACCTAGAAATTAATAAGATAATTAACACATCAATCAATAACTCCCGAGACTAACCCAGAGATGGCGCTCGTAGTAAACCAGTAACCAGGTCTTTCTAGAGTACTAACCTTTGCTTGAAACGCGTCAAAATTTTAAGTCGATCGGACCAGAAACAGCTGAGTTATCGAGGTTGGAGTAAAGTCGTTTTGTAGTTTGTTTAAAAAATGGAAAAAACCGAGTTTCGTGTTCTGATAAAACTTTGTTTTTTAATGGGTAAAAACACCGTGCAAGCGAAACAATGGATTGTAAAATGTTACCCGGACTCTTGTCCATCAAAAGCAACGATTTGTCGGTGGTTTGACGAGTTTAAACGTGGTCGTACCGACACAAATGACGCGGAATGCTCGGGTAGACCTGTGGAAGCCGTTACACCGGAAAATGTGAGTGAAGTGACAAAAATTATAATGAAAGATCGTAAAGTGAAGCTCCGTGAGATTGCTGAGATGACACAGATATCATATGGAAGTGTATATACTGAAAAAGGTTTTTTGAAGTGAAGTGAAAAAATTTTTTCCAAGTGGGTGCCGCGATTGCTTTCGATGGAACAAAAACAGCAACGAGTCGATGATTCAGAAAGCTGTTTATCGTTATTTACTCGCAACAAAAAAGATTTCTTACGGAAAAAAAAAAAAAAAAGATTTGGAAAAGCGTTGGAACGATTGTATCACCCTAAAAGGTGATTAACAAAAGGTGTTATGTTGATGAATAAAAAAAGATTTTGCAAAAAAAATGTTGTTTTCAATGTTAGTCTCGGGAGTTATTGATTGATGTGTTACAGCTCTATTTAAAAAAAAGGATTGCAAATAAATCAAATTTCTCAGAATATCATTAATGGTACATTTCATGCAGAAACCATTAAATTTAGAATTGTGGCTAAAGAATGTAATACATACATTACGAAACAGGTAAATGTTGTTGTCAAACTACTACATTATAATATTATGAAACTAAATAAATTTTTTTATCATTAAACATGTCTTAGACATTACTCTATAAAAAATAAAAAAATATTTAATAATTCCCTAACTAGTGTATAATTTTAAAGACCTATATAATTCGGCAGACAAATGTATGTTTAAGGAAATGAATCGTTTTTTATTAGGATTCTAATATTGATGAATATACTTCTTGTGATAAATTTTTAAATCTTTAGTTCATATTTATTTAGAGAAAAAAAATATTAAATGTAACAAGATAAAACATTTTTGAAAACGAGTATGGCGAATATTTACTTACATTATTTTGAACATAATTGTACTGATAGAGATAATTTCACTGTCTATAGTTATGTAGATGACTACTTTTTTTGAATTATAATAAGCCTCCTGAAAATGAATTTCATTTATCTTTTTATCCTATATATTTAAATCTATTTTGAATTAATAGAAGAATGATAGTATTATAAAACTAATATTAAATATAAAACAGAATATTAAACATACAATTAAAAATTATATTTAACATAATTATTTGTAATATTTGTGAAAATACAGAACAATTTAAATTTCATGTAAATAAAACATTTTTCTAGGCAAGCGCTGTTTACATATTTATATTTTCAGAAATATAACATTTCATTGTACTATTAGAAATAGTATTAATGATGCGTTCTATATTAAAAAATAATAGTTATGACTTAATATTACAGACATTGCCGATTATACAAACATTTTTTATGTATATGGAAAAATATGTATGTATGTATATATATATATATATATATACACACACATACGATCTTCCTACATGATATTCACATTTTATGTCGCAAGAGTTGGGTAAATCTAATAAGGTATCAGGTACAATTACTATCCACGAAAGCATGGTTGACGGAAGGACATACATAATTGTCGTTAGAAACGAGTTGGCCAATCACAAGCTCAAGAGGCCAGTGTAAGGACGAGTGTCGTCTGCAATTTGGGTTAAGAGTTTTCGTTCAGAGGATCCATTTCGAAAAGGACGAAAGAAACTCGATCAAGATCCGCAACAACGATAATAAATCCTTACTTAGCGCATTCAGTGCGGCGACGCAGGACTCTGCAACAGCCGCTTATCTAATACGTGAGCTGTATACTGCCACTGGATTTCGAGATTTACTGTCATCAGTTTCATGAAGGTATTTTAAGAGAGTGATATTAGAAATTACGTTTAGTACGGGGGAAGACTAGATGTGCCCTCTACCAGACTTCAATGAAGATCCGTGCTTCTTGAAGTTGACGGAGATTCTCCAAGTACTTTTATGTGGAACACGATTCTATCCCTCCCCTACCAAGCAAAATGTTTATTATGGTGGTTGAATTACAAAGGTATCTAGAAGGCGTTATTTGTGACATCCGAGAACCTCAGAATGTTTTTGACAATGATTCACTGCAGCTTTGCTATACACAGAGGAGGTAGTAGAACCTTACGTCTTTTCATATGCGCTGTTGCTCCTGAGTACCTATTAATTGAAGACAACGCTTTTCCGCATAGGACTTATCGATGTGGGCGACGAGTAAATGGTAATTTAAGATAATTCGCTTCGTAGATTTATCAGATAAATGTCCAGAACGAAAAGTCATTAATTATGTCCGGAACGCAATATCATGTCGCTATATATCTCAAAAAACCATCTAATTATAAAAATCAGAATTTTCAAAAAAGTTTCTTTTATCCATAGTTTTCCAAAATTGAAAAAGAAAGAAAATACGCCAGAATCTAAATTATAAATTCGTGAATAAGATCTTCATCCTTCTCACTCGTAATCTTCATAAATTAGTGACATCTTATTTCACAATTTTTGTTTAAAAGTTATATAAGTAAAATTAGCGATTCCTATAAGAGAAAGTACATTATTCATCATGGCAAATGTCTACATTTCATCTGAATAAATAAATTATTTTATTTCTATCGATTTATAAATAACTATATAATATGTAATCATATTTAATGTCATTGACAATTTTGTTAACAGTAAAAAAGTCAGTTTTAAGTGTAAGTGTCTAAAGAAAGAAAGATAACACCGATAGAAAAGAAGGAGTTCTTTGAACATGGGTTTTCTGTCAAACTTCACACTTTGCGGAACATAATTTTTATGCCTTTAATTTTAAGAAAAAAAGGGAACGTTGAGTGAAATTGAATTTATTCAATAATTAGTTTTAATAATTTATTTTATTATTTGACATTTATTAAAGTTATTACCTAAAATAAATACGTGTAAAATTTTTAGCTCAGTTAAGCATTATGTTAATCAATTCAGCTACATGTCACTAAAATTAAAGTAAACGGTAAATTATAAAGCGACAGATTTGGCGATCATTTGGCTTCTTGGAGAGAAACTTTGCGTAAAACTTAATTCTTTAAATAATTAATTTTAATCAATTTTTATTTGTTGAAATTAAACTATTGTATTGTCATCTAAAACAATTCTGTATATAAGACTTCAGTTCAATCAAGCGCTATAAAATATGAGAAAAAATCTTTTAAACTTTCGAACTAGACATAGATACAATGGGAGTTAAAGGAAACCCTATAAAAAGGAATTCTGTCAGAGATTTAGCGTAAACTCGACGCATCATTACAGTACATAACTTGAACAGAAAGGAAGAAGGGAGCAGAGATATATGGATATTTTGAACTCAGTGCTTAAAAACAGAGTCGTAACAGTTTCCAATTATATTTAATTAAATATAACTACCTGAGATTTTCACATTAAATGGTTTTAAAGGTGCGTGATGTAGTTGCAGTGGTGAAAAAAAATATTAGCTGCTTTGATATGTGAAAGTACGATCTACACATAGACAGAAAGGAATTGCCAGTAGTTTCATCGGTTATGTTTCTTTCTAAAATTCTTCTCGAAAAATGTTTAGAGATCGAATAACTTCATTTTTAAAACTTTTGAACACACAATTTTACTGCTTCCAGATAAAAGTAATTTGTATTTAAATGCTATTATTTCACTATCAATACAGTAGTTTGACAAGATAAAGAAGCAGAATGATATGACTACACAGGTTGAAGCTTAAATAAATATCGCTATTCCAAAAAGTCAGAAATATGTCAATTTAATTTTCAGTCTCTAATAAAATGGTTCCAAAAACATAAAGTGAAGGTGACATTTTTTATTACGTTTGAATTTAATTAAAAGTACTATTAGCTACCAGAGGGGCTATTTTTTTCTAAACACTATAAATTGGTGTACTTTCAAAAGTCTGCTTTCACCAGAACTGAACTTAATTTTTAAAAGTACATCATAATAAATTTCTTCTGAATTTTTTAGTGGATTGAAATAAAATATATGCAATATATGTCTGATACTTGTTTCACCACTAATGAACTTAATTTTCAAAAATATGTCGTAATAAATTCCCCCATATATTTTATTGGTTTGAAGTGAAACAAATATAAAAATGAAGTATTTTATTTACTTATCGATTTATGTATTACCTTAAATCACATGTTAACTGGAATCAAGGTATGACTGAAAATAAATAACATTATTCAGAATTTTAAGCTGCGAGGCAGCCTTTTTTTTCCCTCAAGAATTTCAAACTACATCTTTTTAATTTGGCTTCTGTCATGGAATGTTTTTGGGTCAAATGATTTTAATATAGATTTGATGTCATTAGCCACCTAAGGAGCTAATATTTTAGGTGGATCTTTTTTGGCGTACCAGATCAGTTTTGAATTTCTTACCGCGTGCTTCAATTTTAATTATGTTTAGCTTAAATATATTCAATTTAATAATTATTCATTTGCTTTAATTTTAATTACATTTAGCTGAAATATATTCCATTTAATATTTTATCGTTTTCTTTAATTTTAATATCGGAAACATTTACTTTTGTCCCTTTCTCGATATTTCATTGTTTACTTTGATTCTTATACTTAAATGAGCTATTTAATAATTATAAGAAAGCGCATCTTGGATGGCTAATTCTGTTCTTTGTAAAACTTTGCATAGAACTTTTTAATTTATTATGTTTATTTTTGTTTTAAATTTCTATTCATGAATGTCATGAAAAAAGAAATGCTTCCATTCAACATGAAATACCGTTGTAAAATATTACATAATATTTTTTTTTAAATATATCCTTATACTTTAATAGAAATAAATTCACGATTTAGACAAGCTAAACGAATTCTGAGTATTTTTCTCGGAACTCTAAGCCAAACACCAAACGATAGCGCAATCATTACGTCAGTAGCTTAAAAGACAGTAAAATAATCGTCCATTTAAAAGTAAATTTTGAGCACCACAAAAGCATATCAGAGCCGAATACGAACATCAGAAAAAGTGGCAATAAAAAAGAGTGTGTAAATGATTTATAATACGAGAAATAAAATAACCGTTAGTAGAAAAATGGATTGTTCGCAGAATTTTCTATGCTCATTCCGATTCTTTATTATGAAGATAAAAAATTCATAGCCTGTAATGTTTAGAAATAGCTTTATTTTTTCGTAATGACTGTGCTGACGAATCACATTTGAAACTGCTACACCACGCTTAAAAATCTGTTTATTACTATGTGTCTTACGTGAATTGAAAAATAATGCTTTTGTTATTAAACTGTCTTTAAACGAAATCTGTTCTCGGATCGAAATATTTTCCCTTCTGAAGAGAATATTTCGTTGAGTATTTTCATATAAAGTATAGACATGGAAATTACTTTTATCCGAAAAAAGTAATCGCCTTTTATTGTATAAGAAAATAACCTCTCTTGGAAAATTTATCTTTTAATTACTATAATTTTTTTCATTTTAAAATACAGAAAGAAAAAAATGAGGAGCATAATAAATTTCAATTCTTTCTTTTTTCAAAAAGAACTTCTGTTTGATTGAGAGGCGGTTATAAGATGCGAGTACAGTAATTAAACCATTTCCATTTGAGAATCCATTATTAATGCATTACACGTGAAACCTATTTCTAAACGTGCGTTAACTTGTTAAAATTGAAATCAAGGCAGTTGCGAAGAAGGTAATAATGGACGAAAATTGTAGCAGAAATAAAATTAAATCTTTATTTTTCTGAAAGTAGGATTCAGGTTTCATTTGAATGGTAACTCATGTTTTCTGGAAGGCCTGATGGATTCACAATTTAAATCTTTTTACAGAAAAAACTTTTTCATTCAATTTTAATATCATTTCCCTCATATTAGTAACCGTATCTATAGTGTGGATGAGAAACTCTTACATTTTATATGCAAACATTTTGTTTGAAGTATAAAAATTCTTCTTTTGCTCTTATTTGAATTTTTTCGTTAGATCGCTATATTTTACTTGATTTATTGTACATAAAATTTCGGTCTCAATTTGCGACTTCCCATTCGTTAAACGCATTTCGATTAGCGTATAATCCCCATCAATCAGAATATTTGATGAAAAAAGGGGTTGTATGGAGATGAGCACCGTCTGAATAGGCTTTTTAGGTTCGGGAAGACTAAAGCTAAAGTTATATAGAAATAAAATATACATAGATTAGTTTTTTAAATAATAATAATAATAAAAATACATCATAAAATTGCTTAATTTAAAAGGACGACCTAAGTATTACAGATAATACATATGTCGGATTTATGTGTTTTTTGACCTTTTTCCGGTTTTAATATTTCTTCCAGGCACAAGGTCCGATAAACAACGAAAAATACGTCTCGTCATTTTGAACAATGTACAGATGACGAGATCGATACCTGAGCTGGTACCCAACTGTAAATTATTACGCAACATTTTAAAATTGTTTTTTAGGCTGAGCGAATAGCATTGTTAAAAACAATTTCCAACTTTTTTGTCATATTTCTAATCTAACAATGAATATTTGATTTTTTTTTTCAGAAACGCTCCATTTTTATTTCTTCAATAATCTAATAATTCTAAAAAAAGAAAAAAACTTTTAAACTAACTTAATTATTCTTTTGTCAGTTACTGGCTCTAATTACCTTATATTCTATACAATATCGGAACACACCATTTAGATAAAAAATTTCATTATAAGTAACATATTCTTATTTCTTGAAGCTCCGAAACATATTGTAACAGATCAATTGAAAAGTCCCCGGCCTGACACATAGATAGCGCTACTAGAATTGAATCCATATGTTTTTTAGTTAGCCCTAACCTTCAAAAGATACGTGTGTAAATTTGATAGCTGTCGGATCATTAGTTTGTGAATTATAGCATTTTGAGTGAAGCAACTTTTGTTATTGTGAAAAAAATGGATAAAAAGGAATTTCGCGTGTTGATAAAATATTGCTTTTTGAAGGGAAAAAATACAGTTGAAGCAAACACTTGGCTTCATGCCGAGTTTCCAGACACTGCTCCAGGAAAATCAACCATCAAAGATTGGTATGCTAAGTTTAGACTTGGTGAAATGAGCATCGAAGACGGTGAACGCAGTGGACGCCCAAAAGAGGTTGTTACCGACGAAAACATTAAACAAAATCCACAAAATGATTTTGAATGACCGTAAATTAAAATTGAATAAAATAGCAGACACTCTAAAGATATCAACTGAACGTGTACATCATATCATTCAGGAATATATGAGTATGAGAAAGCTCTGTGCAAATTGGGTGCCGCGCGAGCTCACTTTTGACCAAAAACAACGACGAGTTGATGATTCGGAGCAGTGTTTGAAGAGGATCAAGCGTAATAAACCCGAGTTTTTGCGTCGATATATGACAATGGATGAAACATGGCTCCATCATTTCACTCCGAAGTCCAATCGAGAGTCATCCGAGTGGACTGCACACGATGAACCCGCTCCAAAGAGTGGGAAAACACAACAGTCGGCTGGCAAGGTTATGGCGTCTGTATTTTGGGATGCGCATGGAATAATTTTCATCGACTACCTTGAAAAAGGAAGGACCATCAACAGCGACTATTACATAGCGTTATTGGACCGTTTGAAGGACGAAATCACTGAAAAACGGCCGCATTTGAAGAAAAAGAAGCTTCCCCAACACAATGCACCGTGTCACAAGTCAGTGAAAACGATGGCAAAAATCCATGAATTGGGATTCGAATTGCTTCCTCATCCACCGTATTCTCCAGATCTGGCCCCCAGCGACTATTTCCTGTTCTCAGTTCTCCAAAGAATGCTCGCAGGGAAGAAATTTTCTTCGATTGATGAGGTGATCACCGAAACTGAGGCGTATTTTGAAGCAAACGACCAATCGTACTACAAAAATGGTATCGAAAAGTTGGAGGGTCGCTTTAATCAGCGTATCACTCTTGAAGGGAATTATGTTGAATAAAAAAAAAATTTACCAAAAAAATGTATTTTACTATGGTAGCCCGGGTTTTTTCAATTGACCTGTTATATTGAACTTATGGAACTGCACTAGAAACATCACGAGGGCTGTTGGGGACGAAAGTTGTAATTTTGATCATCGGTCAAGTGACGAGGACAACATTTGAGCTGGCACCCCCTCTCCTAACTTCCACAACGGGAAGACTTCTGGCCCTTACAGATTTAACGTGCACCAGCTCCAGTTACTTGGCGGGTCTTTAGGGGACAAGGCTCGAACCCAAGACTGAACGAAAACCACCGACCACGAATCCTTAGCCATGACTGCTAGGCTACTGCGGCCACAGGTCAGTATTGAATAAAGTGCAGAAGCAATCAAGCAACACATAACTATTCGAAATGAAATAGTTTTTTCAAATATGCCTCTTTCGCGTGGTGTGGAAATTAAGAGAGAGAGAGGTGACGGACTTAGGTGTCTCCCTCGTCACTTTTTACTGGCTTAAAACGATGTTGCTATAGAGCTGCTTCCAAGTGGGGCATTCAAATCACTAAATATTATTTTAATTATTATTTCAACATTTTAGTTAGGATAGCTAAAAAGCAGTTTTATCATTTTCAGCTAACACATTATTTTAGTTATTTTTACAAAATGAAGCAACAAGTGTGTATTTTAAATATTTGCATGCGGAAATATATTAGAACTAGTGAAAATATATTGTACAAAAATCATTTAACTCTACCCTGTACGAATTTAGCGTTTTATTGTTAGAGAATTCAGCTTCTCCAAGCGCGCCAATAATCCAGTCTTGATTGATGGTTCATCAGAGTCAGGCTTTGAAGCAAGACGAAACTATTTACGCCGAACTTTCTAATTGTGAACCTCGATGAAGTGACGAGAACGACATCTGATCTTGCAATCTGTGATGCTAGGGTTGTTCGCGATTTTCACTTCACTAACCATGGGACTTGAATTGAGATTAATTGCATGAAATCACAATTTCTTCCCAACCAAATTGAAACGTGATTTTTTTAATTAGAGTCAGATGGAAATAAAGTGAAGTGATTTAGATATGACGGTATATAAGCAAAAGGGAAATTTAGAGGATAGAGGGCGAGTGGCCCTAGCGCTGAGTGTAATGCTGCAAGAGATCGATGATATCAAGAGTTACTGCCGGTGGTAACTGTTGCTGAGGGCTTAGTAAATCAAAGTAACCTCGGTTGGAAAGGTTTTGGTAAGAGTGTATTATTGTAATAATATTTGAATAGGTAGATTAACCCTAGGGCCCCCAAGGAGAGCTAAAACTCTTAAAGCATTATATTACAGAAATTGATAAATAAGTAGTTGTGTGAGTCTTGAGTAGTGTATCCTTGCGTAGGTTATGGACTTTTAGAGTTAGTTGTATTTGACTGAATCATGGCACAAGAATCGGGTAGAAGAAGTCATTCGCCATTACTCTCATTTCCAAAATTCCGCACCACGTGAGCCTTTTAGTAGCTACAAAAATAACATGGATTATCTCTATTTCAAGACGGGGACACTAGTAGAATCAGGACTCGAGTCAACAACTCGAAGGAAATAATGCCGATTACGAACTCGCGATAATGACTACTGGACTACCATGAATTCCAGGGAAAGGGAAATTTCCGAAAGAAAAGTATTAATTTGTCAACTGGGTTCTAGAATTGTCGTTGAGATATATTAAAAAATCATTTCCAACCCTTCAATTGTATTGAACTGTGCATTTTATGAACCAATCTACGTTACAAGTGTAAATGATGTGCGAGCGAATAGAATCTTGCAAATATTATATTTATATCGGGAGTTTACTATTTTAATTTTTTTTTTATGATTTGTAAGTCGTAAAAATTTTGATTTAAAACAATTTTTGGTTGTTGCACTAAATTTAAACTTATAGTAGTCTGAATAGCATTGCAGCTACGTTTTAGATATTTACGTTTTAAAATACAATGAAAATATGTAGTTTATTTATACATTGATTAAATTGAAAGATTACGATTAGGTTTTCTAAAAAATAGTTTCTTGTTCTTTCGTTCTTAATCTAAAATAGAACCTACGAGCTCAAAATAAAAAACCAAATCCTATCCATAAATATTATTTATTAACGAACCATTATGTCCTTGTTAAATTAAATAGGGAAAAATATCGATTTTTCTAATAAAATTTGATACTATTATGATCTATGAATTTTAAATAGAGTTGTTAAACCGAATACTAGATTCATTTTTTTCATTGACATCGTTGATTAATCGGACCATTGCATACGGCCCAAGATGAGATGACGAGAATTACACTTAAAATTTTTTTAACTATACCCGATTTAAGATATCCTAATTAATGTTTTGATAGCAGCTTTATTTAACATTTTTTGGAACGAAATTAACTACGAGTTTTGCAATGTAACTTAGCGAACTTTCCGTAGAACATTAAAGAAAATAAGAATTTTGCGTGATAGGCATTGAAAGATTCAAAGTGTATTTGCACCAACTCGAGATCACGTGCAAGTTGAAATATTATTAATATTGAGAGCTTTTGAGCTAGCAAGTTCTTTTTTCTTTGCATACGGAACAGAGATTGTTAGGATTCGTTAAACATATATTAAATTCACACATGAAACAAATGACACATGAATGGTTCACACATGAAACAAAGAAATTCTTTAACATAACACAATCATCAAAACACAAATCTAAGAATTCTTACAAAAAGATCATTCCTAAATCATTACAAAATCACATTCTTATATCCTTACAAAATC